>OX376185.1:6687206-7287206 GCA_947363905.1 Lithophane semibrunnea
TACTCGTTTATTATTTTTCTTTTACATTCCGGGAAACTTTTTATCTACACATCGTCTTTGTTTATTTTTAATGTGATGTGTGAAACATGGCGGCTCACAGTTATACAACGTGTTGTCATAGAATAAATTTTCAATCTCTGATTTTTAATTCATAAAACAAAACAGAAGAAAGTAACTAAGTACCTAGGTACTTCTTCATTTGTTTAATTAAGAAACAATTATTAGTGTTCAAACAGGTTCAAACTTACATTGTTCTTTCAATTAATAAGAATTAAATTTATTTAATATTAAAGGGGCTTCTATTCAGTTTTAGGAGATACCTATACGTATATCGCACCTATATAATTATAGAGACCTAATGCGAAATTTTAAGATTTCGACTTTGACTCATAAAATGACCTTCGTCGACTCTTTATTAAAACAGAGGCCTATTTTAGCGAAAAGGGGATAAACTTATACAAAATTCAGAACTTGAGAGACCTAAATAATAAAAGGTCTTTAAAAAAAACTATGTTTTCAGACAAACGAAGACCTAAATGAGCACTATTTTTTAATAAATTAAGAAAAAAATATTATTAATCGTTTTTTTATTTTTTTTATTTTCAGAACGTGTAGTTATATATGTAAAGTAAGATATAAAATTAAAATATTATGAATTTTATGAAAGTGCAACCAAATAATCTCACTTTTTTACAAAAAGTTTAAACATACGAACCTACATTCAACGTTTTTAAACACTTAGTTTTTTTAAATAGGTCTCTATAATTGTAAAAGTGCGATATGATAGGAATTTTAACAATTTTAATTGTCAATTTCGTTCAACAATATACGCCATCTATGAACAAGAGCTGAACTTAATTTCACGAAGTCGGTATGCCCCCTCCACTACATAGTAATTTTCACGTTCCTTCTAACAATAGAACTGAAGAGGTTTACGGGTTTATTGCACAGATGGCGTTGCGAGCTAGAATTGAGATCGGGCCCAGTCTTAAAAACATTAATTATCATTAACAGAATTATCGTTTCACTAAAAGGTACACATTATAACAAGTAGGTAATAGCTGAGTTTCAAGAATACGCTGCCAGTCAATAGAAAATGACTGTATCAATAAGAAAAATATCTGTGTACCTGCATTCTAAAACACTGCATTCCATGAGTATCCGAATACTTAGCTTGCTCGATTTTCATTTGTTTTTTTGTTAGTTTATTTGTTCTACAACTTTTAATATTCCGCTTATATAATTTTCTAGGTGAGGTGACCCTAGAGCGACCTATCGAGGAGATAGCAGCGATCTCCCACGCTGGAGCCCCGATCCTCCTCACCGTGGTAGCCGAGGAGGTGCGGCTGTCTCGAGAGGAACCCGAAGCCATGTCTTCGACTGTCCAGCTCGCGTTCATACTGCCCGAACGAGAGAACTCGCCGCCGTACTTTGAGAATCAGTTGTAAGTAGTTTTGGTACAACCGTGTTAGTTACTTTATAGAATAAGAATATATTTATTTGAATTTAAACATGGTACAATAAAAAACATCATCATCACTCAGCTGAAAGACATCAACTGCTGGACAACATTGACCAAGACCTGTTCAATAATATGCGGTACCTATGGGTCTTGTTACATAAAATACAATAGACGTAGATATATTTAGTAACCTATTCCGCTTAACTATTCTTCAACAGAACACGACATGTTACCACACCGGTACACCGTGGTAACACGTCGCGTTCTGGTTTGCAATTGGTCAATCGTCATCCTGAAGATGCCTCGTTGAGAGGTGAAACACGTGTCGATTTCTTACAGATGGATTTCCGCAAAGTCACGCCTGAATCAATTAACTAGTTACATGTTCGTGAATAAAAGTGATCAATGAAATTATTAGAAAAATCTGACTATTGCATGAAAAGGGGAAAGTTTATGTCAATATTTACAAGAAACGTAAACTATAAATTTTCCAAATCCCCAATATGGCACATCATCACGACAGCTGTAGGTGTAGTGTGAAATCCACTCAAAATTAAACGATCCAACTATGAATTTTATTTTCCAGCTACATCACCTATTTGGACGAGAACGCTCCTCAAGGCACAGCACTGACGTTCAGCGATCCGTACATACCGCAAGTGAACGACAACGACGCTGGCAAGAATGGCGTGTTCTCTCTGTCCCTGGTCGGCAACAATGGAACCTTCGAAATCTCGCCCACTGTCGCCGAGAGACACGCTCAGTTCATCATCAAAGTTCGGGACAACACTATGCTCGATTTTGAGGCTAGGAAGTCTGTTGTGTTTCAGGTACGCATTGTTTGGTTTTTGTATTGACTTATTTACTTAGCATAATAAGATTGAGAATCTACATAAATGCAAGCCAGGCAAAATAGAATTCTATTATTAGTTCTGTTATTAAAAATAGCATGCAGTCAAGTTATTTAAAAACTTTTATAAAAACAAAACAAAATTATAACACAACCATTATTCGTCATTTCAGATTTTAGCTCAAGAGCTTGGTCCAGCAACGAATCTGTCAGTGACGGCAAACGTGACAGTATATCTGAATGACGTCAACGATAACCCGCCACTCTTCCTGGCGCAATCTTATGACGTGGAACTGCCAGAGAATGTGACAGCCGGTACGAAAGTCGTACAAGTCGCAGCAGACGACGTCGACACGGGCGCGTTCGGCAAAGTACAGTTCACTGCCATATTAGGATACCTCAACACTTCCCTGAACTTGGATCCTGTATCGGGAGTCATAACTGTCGCCACGAATAACCATGGCTTCGACCGTGAAGCGATGCCAGACCTGCATTTCTTAGTAGAGGCTAGAGATAATGATGGAGTAGGTTTAAGAGTTACAGTGCCATTAATTATTAAGTTACTAGATGTAAATGATAACCCACCAGAGTTTGAGAGATCGCTTTACGAGTTCGTGCTGTCGCCGAGTCTGAATAATTTCACATCGGCAGCATTCGTGAAAGCAGTTGACAGAGATTCCGAACCACCAAATAATATAGTCAGATATGAAATAATACAGGGAAATGGCGATGGAAAGTTTGCTATAAGTGAAGAGACAGGTAAATAAAACATAATTTTCTATATTTTGATAATTATAAATGATGTACAATTGCCTCATACGTCTATTGGTCGCAATCACTACTGCTGAGCATGATGTCCTGAATACGATTTCAAGGTCGGGCAAAGTGTTAGGAGTTTTTCCACCTGGAATTATTCAGTAGCAGCCCGGCTGGTGGCAATAGACTCGCCTTCTACTACATGGTACTTAAACATAACTTGCGAAATGTGGGTGTACTATAGGTACACCTCTGCCTAACCCTTCGGAGAATACAGGCGTGATATTAACTACAAATAAATACATAAATAAATAATATATAATTATGTTGTATAAATTAAAATGTCAAGTAACGATTGCATTCCCATTTTACAATGTCATTTTTAACTTTCTAGGTGAACTGCATCTACTAGAAGCGTTAAAAAGAACAAAAAAACAAAACGTTCATAGACGAAGACGCCAGTCTGATGATGAAGAGGAAAGCCAAGTATTTGTTCTCTCAATCAGAGCTTACGATCTAGGTGTCCCTAGACTATCCTCCACAACAATAGTGAAAGTTTACCCTCCAGAAAGTAAGACTAGGACGATGTCCTTCATAGTTCCAGGTGCTAATCCTGATAAGAAGAAACTAGAAGAAGTGCTAAGTACACTTTCTGGAGGGAAAGTAACTATAATTGACATAAAGCCCTACAGAGGCAGTGATAATGGTGCTACAGATTTGAATGGTCAGGAATCTAGTCATGAAAAGTGAGTAGAATTTATCATAGTTAACAACTACATGAAAAAGAGGCATAATTTTTTTAGAGTAAATAACTACTAAGCACAATTTTGTGGTTGAAAGCTACATCTAAAAACTAAGAAATTGATGATAAATAACGCGTCCTTGATTTATTGAAGAGAGATGGTTTTCTTAAACAAATCAACTTCAAGAAGATTTTATTAATCAATTACTTTAATAATTCCAGAAGTGAAGTGATCGCCATAGTCCGTATGAGCGGGAACACAGCCATTAATGTGGCCAAGCTACAGGATCAACTGGCAAAGAACGTGACGATATACACGACTGGCACTAATTCGGGTGGTGTCATCAACACTGGGTCGGGTTCAGGCTCAGGGTCAGGAAAAGCTGATCAGACAGCTGATGGTGGTGATTCTGTAAGTAAAAATACATTGGTTCAATTTATTACACTAGCTGATATTTGGTAATTTTTCAATTAGAATAATGTGGAATGAATTTTGTTGGTAAGTACATCGTAATTTTTTTGTTTTTCAGGGTCTGTACAGAGCAGAAAGCCGTCTTTTATTCTGGCTACTAATACTGCTGGCGATATTAGTAGCACTAGTACTGTTGCTTCTTATATGCTGCTGCATATGCGAAGGGTGTCCACTTTATATGCCTCCAAGGTAAATGTCATATCTCACTTCGTTATGTTATCTTATCAGCTTTATTATTCACTAAATTGCTAACTCCTAACATTGTAGGATCGGAATTCTTCATTAGGTACACGTACTAAAATGTTTTAATTTTTTTCTACTAATATTTCCTTTTTTCTTATTAACAGACTGAAATGCACCAACTAATGCAAGTTCCCACACCAGCTTAACACTTTTTAGGTAAATATTTATTTTGATTTGCATATGCACAATTTTCGTGACTTTTCTTAGTTTCCCAAAAAGTGATGCATTTAACATTAAATGTAAATATCAATTTGAATTAACCAAGAACATTGAAGATTTTAAGTATAAATCACTTTTTGGGATAATACTTATTCGATTTCCTTAAAACGCTACTACTCATATTTGCATGTAACCTGTATTGAGAAAATGTTTGAATATCTTCCACATCTTTAACACTCACCACCACATTCTTATACTACTTAAGTGATGATAACAGAACAGCTAGGTACATAGATATCCATTAATAAATTCTAGGAAAAGAGTGATACGTGTCAACTCCACAGAGGACGACGTGCATTTAGTGGTGAGGGACAAGGGACTTGGGAGGGAAAACAAGTCGACGCAAAATATAGAAAATAAGTCCATACAAGCTAATGAGTGGAGGAGGCGCGAGGCATGGAGTGCCGAACAGGCAGACTTGAGGACGAAACCGACACAGTGGAAATTCAATAAGAGAAACCACAGATCCAATAAAGAGCCATCTAAACCAGCTTCAACGCCAGGCGACATTCATCAGGAGTTCGTTCACACAGCAGCTGACAATGATTACAGATATAACGATAATCGGCAGTCTTTCCGCAGGTAACATAAAAACATAATTTTGTTAATGTGATATCAACAAATTATTATGTTTCCATTGAACATTAGGCTAAATTTAATTATCTCATTTTTCAGAGATGGACCCAACATAATTTACACAAAAGAGATGCAACTACAAGAAGCGTTTGCCAATAAACATAAGGAGTACATCGAAGATTTAGAAAACGGATACGATAGAATCGCAACACTACATTATCAACACAGGGAACAAGACAACGATTCCATACGTAGACATGAAATAGATCGTGGCTCGGAAGTTGGAGTCTTCCTCAAGTCTGATGCCGACAAAAATGTACACGACAAGACTGATAGCAAAACTAAACGTGAATATCAAGACAAAATGCGCGCCCCATCTTCTCAAGGCAGGGATCAATATTTTATTAAAGAGGGAAATACAGAAATTTTAAGGTTAGTAACTAGAGGTAAGAATGAAGAAGATCGTTATGTTAATCTACCCGTTCAACAACAACGACCAGTTACGCTTATACCACATACACAATACGTTGTAGTTGATAATGGGAAAAACCTATTAATGGAAAGATTTATAAGAGAACAGGGAGAAGAAGCAAAAAATATTAGAGAAAGAATGAATAAGGTAACTGATTTAGATAACATATCAAATGGCAAAGATGCCAAAAGCTATGGACAACGATCACAAGTGGGAAGCGATGTTCAAAACCAATTTAATGATTACACTAACCTTCAACCCGAAGTACCTGGTACCGTACCGCTTAAAACAGACTACTTACAGTCAGCATTATTAGAAATGCAAAACAAATCAACGATTCACCAAGAGCTACTAGAGTCATCACTCAGAAAACAAAATGAATTATTACACCAGATACTAATAGAACGTGAAAGAATGTTACAAAATCAAGAAACAGCATCTCAGGTTGAAAGCAAACTTGAAACTCAGAGCCTACCCGGCCATTCTGTAATGGCCACTCAAACAGAGTGTCATATTGGTACACAGACCGAACCGCAGCTAATGAAGCCAACACGAAGAAAAGCAAGAAGTGATAACGATTCCTACAGTGAAGATGAATCTCAATTGGTTGTCGAAGATGATACAAAAAAAGTAGCATGGGTAAAAAAGAGAAAACCTAAAAAGAAATTAAAACATAAAGATCCCAGACGAAGTATGAGAGTATACGACTTAAGTAGAAAGATAAAAACACCAATTCTTGAGGAAAGTGAAGTGTCTCCTTCGTTAGAAAGCGAAAAACATGTAAAAATAAGTAAAACTAATGAAAGAGAAGAACACATAAAAAATTACGGTGACATGACAAAAAGCACAGTAACTACATCTAAGAATGAAACTGTATCCTCTACGCAGATAAAAATTTCAGACAGTGATAGAAAATCGAGACTAAGAAGAGAAGTTTTAATGGAAATTTCTGATTCTTTAGATGAAAAAGTTGAATCCGATTTGAGCGAAAGGAGACAGAGACTACAAAAGCAGTTTTCTGTAACAACAGATGACACTCCCCTGAAAAGCCCTCTTGCTATCGAACATGAAAGTATTGACAGTAAAAGTAGAAGCAGTTCAGCTTCCAAAGATAACAGAAACTTAGTATTTTCAAGACAGGGTTCTTCTACAGAAGCTCGTGAAATAGCAGCTGTACATTCCTCAGCAAAGTCAAAATCATCAGATGTGGATGCACAATCAACTAAATTAGATAGTTCAAGTAACATAGAACCTAGTGGCAAAAGAGGTAACGAGGCTAGTGAATCAACAAAATCGTCTGAAAGTGCTAAACCGTCACAAAAAAGTCTACCACGCTATATGCAATGGTACGGAAAGAAATCAACGGCTGCTAAGCCTGCTGAAAAAGTGGTACCAAGTAAACCAAAAAGGTCATCCAAAACAAAAAACGAAGACGATAAAGACAAGGTTGGTCGATACGGAAAAATTATGAGCAAAGACCAAGGCGATTCAGAGGTAAAAAAAAACTTCAAATTAAAAGAAAGTGAATTCATTCATCCACGGATACTTAAAGAAGAAAAAGTCACTCCCGTACCAGAAGGTCCATTACCAGATGTACATCCTTTGCTTCAGCATTCTGAACACAGATATGAGCATCAATACGAAAATCAAAATCCACTTTGTTACATTCAACCTACGCATATTCCTAAATACTTAGGCCAACAACCCATGCCACGAAAACCACCACCTGAACAACAACCCATCTATGTAAATCAAGACGATGTTAAAGAAACGAAGCAGGATATATCAGAAAGTGCTTTGACTCACAGTATATCTATATCTACAAGCTACGAAGAAGATCGAAAAAATACGGAAGTTCACGTTTCTAAAATAAATATAGGAGGTGACAATGTCCCCGATATTGCCCATAGAAACACCACAACGAAGATAGATGATAATGATTCGGGCATAGCTATGAATACGTTGGTTCAACAGAACAACATGAAGAGGTTGCCAATTACAGAGAAGAAAAGTGTGTTCACGATTGCGTATGACGATGTTCAGACTAAACAATTGCGACCAGATAGTAGCTCGACTTCGTATTAATAACTTTTATATCTGTATCCGTCGATTGAGTGCCTTACAATCACTGTGAAATTAGGATAGTCCCAAAATTAAAGACTCATACCCTATAATCCGTCCAATGTTTGAAGTATTAAATTATTGAAATATTTTTAAGCTGAAGTTTTGGATAACCTTTTAGCTAATATCCAGGTACTTAGAATAAATTAGATTAAGCTAGTTTTGTTACGCGTATAGGATTTTAGCTAAAATGCATTCAAAGTCAGCAGAATTTGTATAGTAAGTAAAACTTGATACAACTACTGCCTTTGTTTATTGACTGGTTTATGATATAATTTTAGAATATTTTCCTACGATAATGTACATAGGCCACAATGTTGAAATTATAATTAAATAATATTTAAATTAATTGTAGCTTTAATAATGTCTCTTTGTAAATATTATTTCTGTAATACCTTACAATGCATTCTGAAACAGTGTGCAGTTCTATATTTGTTATAAAATATAAAGTTATATATTACATATTAAACCATGAGTATTATTAAATATTTGTCTTTATTTCATTATACAACATTCTTGAGAGTGAGAAAACTAAATCACGGTGGAGATAACCAAGTGTAATCCATGTTACACTTTAATACTAGGTATTACTTGTTTGGGAACATAAAAAAGCAACAAGTTCGAGATAAAAATACTTTAATCAAACTTACTATATTGGACCTTAATTATTTTTATTATCTAAGTAACACAACCAGCACTAGCAAAGATAACCACTGTCCTACATAATTATAACATTTTTAAACAATTAATTAACAATAAAATATTTATTATTTACGAGGATGATAAGGTTGAACAGATAATATTATTAACACGGAACAACACAAGCGATAGCCTTACCGCTGAAGTAAGTGTGATACCAGCTCTTTGAATACTCATGATCAAGTTCCCGTTGGAGGTATTTCATGTTTCTTTTTGGACTTTCAGTGTAATATACTTATAACTATACTATGTTCCTGGCTCGACGACTGCTGCTCGTCATCTTCGTCATACTCATGTTTGCTCATATGTTTCTCAAGGTCCTGTGACAAGTTTATCATACGACGCTTCATCATTTCACACCACTCTTTGTGTGATAACTCTTCTTTGACTTTAGGTTGATATGAGGTGGTGCTTTCTAGGGTTGGATTCACAAGTACTATCGCCTTGTCTGCTATTTCACATAGTCTATCCATGTTCCCATAATTTCCTAAACTTACTAAGTGGCGCACTTTCTCCGGCAAGTTATTCAGCCATAAATTCAAAATTTCTTCGTTGGAAACACGCTGACCGGCTATGTCTTTTAGCTTGCGTAGATATGCCGACGGAGTCTCGTTGCCAAACTCCACTTCCATCATTTTTTTTGTTACTGTACGCTTGATGAACTCGTGCTTAATATATTCGTATTTGTCGTTTGCCGGTGGGTTCAGAATAATGTCTTCAACTATTCTCAGGGATGCGGATGGAATATAAACCAAAACGTAATCATACTTTTCTGAATCTTCATATGTTCCGTTCAGAGCAAACGCTGATTCCATTTGAGTGAACCAAATTGCCAGATTTTCGCTTGAAAAGGATGGATACGGTGCATATGCATCCATGCTATTTAAATATAACTGCAGAGAAATAACAGTTTCAAACCACTAACAAGCTTTTTATGCTCTAATCGATGACGCTTCGTAACTGAGAATTTCGGTAAGTACATATCTATAATATTTCACAAAACTACCCTACAAGCAAATATTGTTCAATATGTTTGGCCGATTAATGATCAAAGAAACAATAAACTACATTATGGGTAGTAAGTAATAAGTGGTAAATTATTTTGTAATACAAAATCTTAATTATCTAGTACTGCACGTCGCATCTTAGTAATTAAGAAACATTTGCGATCTTAATCTTTAGCTTTTATATGAATCTTAACAAACGTAAAATGGAACGCTCGTTTTTGTTTGGTACCCACAGTTTCCAAAATACCTGACTCATAATAATGTGGCTCTCCACGCTGAAGATGTAGTGGGGTAACATAGGCTACGAGGAGAAATCAGATACAATAATAATCTAAATACAGAACCCTAAAAATTAGGGGGGGCAGATAACGGACACAATGTGACTCTTAACGGTCCTCACCGTTAAGAGTCACATTGTGTGACACCCCGTTACCAGGGTAACACAATACACAAGAAGCCATCATCTTATAGTGCACAACCCGTTTGTACGAAATGTAACTGTTTTCTGTTACTGAGCACCAGTATAGCATGTTTACAAGAAGCAATCTACAGAACTTGATTAATTTCCGAGCGAATAATATTTTCGTCACGGACACCCTGCGCCGCCGCGCCCGCCGTAGCGTCCTCGACACGTAATGCGGCTCTTCAGTTATGGAATACTAGAGTAACATAGTTCACTAGAAGCATTCAACAGAACATTCCTCAACTTTTATTTTCACGCGCCATTCTGTGAGAACATTTTTAGTCAAGTGGACACCCCGTGTGTCCACTCGACACGGTAATATGGCTCTTGGCAGTGAGAATACACCAGGGTTTCATAGCTCTAAGGACGCAATGTTGGAAATTGCGCTAGATACAAAGTCTAGGTGACGCTGTTATCGCGTCGTTGCACATTAATATTTTCACTAGTGAAACTAGATGTCACTGTTTCCGAACATCACTTACTAGGAATCCACGAAATTTAATCGTAGATACGAAGTTAAAATAATATCCCTATTCATCAATAGATGGCGCACTTGTACCATGAGTGAAAATTTGACTGGTGATTGCGAATTATCGAAACCGTTGGCTACTTTTTGGCCTCCAATTATATTAATAACCTTTATTTACATCAAAATTAACAATAGAATCTCTAAACGAAGACCTTAATTATGATATTTATACCTAAGCTAAAATCCTAATAATACTGAAACTGTCTAATGATCTAATTAATACATGAGATTAATACACGAGGTAAATTCTAATTAATACATGCAATCAATCCTGTGTAGGTATATCCATACTTATAAGTCCTATACTTACCACTCTTGGACCGGAGGCTCTATTTTTACTTGATACTTCTTCCTCCATAATAATATATGTTACCGTTACATAAAGATAGTAGGCAGAAGCACCTAATAATTTCCAACGAATACCTAAGTAATTTTATTTTATGACATCGGTAACTGATCGACAGATGGCAGGACCTGTACAACCATTGCTTAAGGTAAGAAAAAGTTCCACGGGCTACTTTTGATAACAGACTGCTGATCCTACTAATATTATAAATGTGAAAGTTTGTGTGTTTATGTGTTTGTGTGTTTGGATGTTTGTTACTCAATCACGCAAAAACGGCTGAATGGATTAGGATGACATTTGGCACACAGATAGTTTATAACCTGGATTAACACATAGGATACTTTGATCCCGATATTCCCACGGGATCGAGACTTACGCGGGTGAAACCGCGGCGCGCAGCTAGTGGACAATAAAAGAAGAATTTACTTCACTTCAAACTTGTTTGATTACCATATACATTCTATCTATTTTTATCTAAGGCAATGGTGCCGATGTCGACAATTCTGCCAATGTCAGATGTGTTCTGAGAAAAAGTGCGAAGGAGGTAAAAAAACAACAAAAAAAAAAGGATTAAAAAAAAAATGTTCAGTACTACTTGAGTTTACCGTGAAACTTGTTGACAGGTACACTGAAACAAACAGATAAAATATATTGTTAGTAATAATAAAGTTATTTATGCAACTGTTATATAACAGCTAATTATATACAGTTGCATACAAGATTTTATCTACACCCATGATATGAATCTTCTTTATAAGTTTCTTTGCAATACCAATATCGAACAAAAATGGCGCGGTACGACGTGAATTCGAATTTTTCGAATTCGAATGTTTTTGTTTTTAAATTACGGTGCCTTGTTAGTGAAATCCTAGTGAATGACAATGTTCTTTTTTTGAAATGAGTTGCATTATGAAATTCAGTACAACATTATAACACCCGTTTGGATGATATTATGGTTACTATGGCACTGGATGTTTTAATGTGGGCTATAAGCTAACTGTTTCAGAAACTTTTAATGAGGATTTATAGCATGGGTGTAGATAAAATAATTATGTATATATATTTAGATCATAAACTACACAAAAGACATCATAATTTGAATTGTCATTAATACCGATAAAAACCATCAAAGCCTGAAAGAGCTTTTGGCAGAACCTCCAACCAGAAATAGGGAAGGATGGGAATTTCATGTGAAGTAAGTACATGAATCGACTAAAGGCCAAAATTAAAATCTACTATAGCTCAAGAGGTACATACGTAGGTATAGATCAAAGTAAAGTATTATTGTCAATAATTGTGATCTCCATTAGTCGAGTGTGTCATACATTTTCATTTAGCACGCTTAACCAAAAAGTGTTTCAAAAAGCGTGTTTTCAATCTGTAATTCCTTTAAATAAACTGCAGAAAAGAAACTACATTTATCTGAATTACCCTAACCGACAATAATTGGAATTTAACAATCAATTAAAATAGCACTAAGTATGATGAAACTGATGAACAATAAAAACAAAACAATAACGTGTCATCTGTACACGTGATCAAAACAACAATTTTTACCGATATACCTGATACAAAATAGACTATCGCTCCGTACCCTACAATACAAGGGCTTTCGTCTTCTTATTTCGTAGTTAACGATTTGAACTTAAATATTGTTTCATCAGAGAACACCGTTCAATCATTCGCGTGAGCAATTCCTTCATTCAGCTCATTTGCACAGACGAGTCGCGCGGAAAATTATTTCTTTTCATATTCCCATTTTTCACGTCTTACTTAAAGTTTTCATGACTGGGGAGTTTGCGATTCGTCTGTTTATTTTTCTTTCCGTCTTCTGGCGATTGACTAATTTTTATTCTGATTTTTGTTTAGTTTGTTCAAGGTGTAGGAAGCTGTGATGGTTAGGTAGATATACGTATTAATCAATTGGGGGGGAAAAAATGTTTAAAGTACCTACCTATTGTTTTTTTCAGCTTATTAAAAACACACAAAACTGTTTACACAAGAGTAACATATTAGGATCACACCAGTGAGTGTCAAAGTAAGTAAGTAAGTGTTATTTGAGATAATGTGAACACGAAATACAAATGATTTGACATTCGATGCTTTAATTTTGACTTGTAATGAACTTTTTTTCTTTGAAATAAAGAAAAGGAAGAAAAATAACGTTTATTTTGACACAATTCGTGAAACACAAATACAAATAACAAAATAAAAAGTTAAAAATAATGATAACAATTGTGTGTGTGTGAAGTAAGTAAGTATTAATAAATGAAGACATGAGTAGGTAAGTAGATAATATTTTATTGATCCGCTTTAATAATAATCTGTCTGTGCGGCAGCATGTTTATCCTTATAACATAAACATTTAAACATAACAAACCGCATCAACTTATTTAATTTAGTAATAATAAAAACAGAACCGCAACTTTTATTAAGAAAGTACCAGGGCGACAGAAACAGACATGAGGTATGGAAATTACGTCTCCCCGCGGCAACTTGCTTTCACGGTCCACTGGGCTGATCATAATAAAAACTCGCGCCGTCGCCTTCACACAGAAGTTTGACCATAAATTCGTTGGTCGGTGCAGTAATCGCCCGACTCTCGCCGACGGCGAAATTCTTACCGACCGACCTCAAAAACGGCACACACAAAATTCAAGCTTCATTTCATCATCCAATGCTGTCTGTCTGCCAAACATTCTTAAATAATGTCGAAGAAAAAACGCAATGTATTTATAATTTAACTTACAGCTACGTTTTTTCAAACTTGGCCAGCATCCCCCCGCTTTTAATATAATAATAAATATCACCCGAATACACTACTTTTTGCAAAGTTTTTTTTTCCGCTTTTGTTTTCCCCTAGGGTGAGCCAAGACCATTAAAAAGGTTAGGGCGAGCCATATTTTATGCGATTTTAAGTGTGTAACGGTTCTAATGTCCGTTTTATTGCGATGTGAATTATGAAGGCATGGTAACTAGTGTTGTTCATCTCTGAAGAAACTAGATGGGTAACTTCTTTTATATCCCTACACCGCCTGTACGCGTAGCATGACCACCGTAGAAACGGGTTTTGTCGACGGAAGAATAGATAAAATGACAGATAGTGATTGTTTATCTGTCATTTTGTCTATTCTTCCGTCGACAAAACCCGTTTCTACGATGGTCATGCTACGCGTGCTGCAGGCGTAGCATGACCACCGTTTTGTCGACGGAAGAGTAGACAAAAATGACGTTTCCTGTAGACAGTCCGACGGCAGCAAAGTAGAAAAAGTCAACTGCACTTTTTACGAAATACACTCTTTTACATAATTCGACTCAGAATTCTTTGTTTTGTCATAGTATTTATCGGTTGTCAGTGTGATTTTGACAGTAATGATAGAAAAATTTCTTCCGAAATAGTCTACATGTAAAAATACCTAGACAAAGATCGTTAGAAATAAAAGACAAAATGACAGATTGTAGAAAGATTTCTACGGTGGATGTCAAAAACGAAGAAAGGAACTGGCACTTTGTATAGAAAAAGCTATGTCTATTCTTCGTAGAGATAGAAAGCGCCATGCTACGCCTGCTGGTGAGATGATGTACCTAGATTGTAGACTAATGTAGATGAACAAGGTTTTCTTCACAAAGTCACGAAACAGCTTATCATGATTCAATACCTACTGTTGGATAGTTCCCTTCCTAGTCATCCCTAAGTTTGCCACATTTCCAAATGAGTAAATCAGTGATATTTCGAACACCTGAATAAAAAAGACTCGAGTAGAGAGGAACTTAATTAACACAATCGTTTTAAAGTGTCCCTTTACGAGTGACGACACAATGTAGTTTTAGAATGACGGTAAGGGTGACTATCATAACTATGAGACATACCTAGATATAATGAAATTGTAAAAAAAGTGGGTATTACACTATCAGTTTGACGAGTCTTATATATTTTTAATGAAATTCTAAAATAGACAGATTATATATTCATAGATAGATTGATTATAGATCTATGATCATAGACATGATAGTGTAATACCACCCATAGACATATCATGGGCAATTTTTAAGCTTCGTAGATAAGTATTAAATCTACATCTACACTAATATTATAAAGAGGAAATATTTGTATTTTTGTGTGTATGTTTGTAATGAATAAACTCAAAAATTACTGCGCCGATTTCAAAAATTGTTTCACCACTAAAAGCTTCATTCACCCTGAGTAACATAGGCTATAATTTATAAAGATTACACGCGGGCGAAGCCGCTGGCGGCATCTAGTGATATATAATATGATCCTAGATAAGACGAATCAATCGGTCATCTAATCTGTTTCATTGCTTACTAAAACAACCAGTTATGATAACATCATTAAAAAGATTTACTGAAATAAACTTTCACATCTGTATACCATAAAGGACCAAAACGTGAACGTGACCGATACGTAAACTTCTGAGTCGTATTGTTTTTCATCCCCGAAAATCTGCTTAATCCATCAGATTATACATTTGAAACACAAGTGGAGGCTGATACCTCTCATTATCCTCAGCAGCAGCGAGAGGGTTAACTTTGAAGTATCATTGCCATTTATTAATGGTCAAGTTCAACCCGCCGCCGCCGCTTCGCCCCAAATTAGAACTGATTGCTGTAACTGAATTATTAAATTGATGCCATTTGTTCTCAGATATTTTAATAACGGGGAATTGTTTTTGGTTTCAGACAGTATTCATTATTTGTTAGGGGCGTTTTGTTGGTGTTAAAATATTGAAACAAAATTATAATCGCTATGAAAGAAAGAAGAAAATGCATTTATTGGTATAAGTATCCACATTATATCAAAATTTATGGAGGCACAATCTGGTCAAGAAAAGCAAGAAATTAGAGAAGAATGGAAACATTTGGAGGGCAAGGCCTATGTATCACAGCACAGAACAGATAAATTCTACTGTTTTGTGTGCCACAGGAGTCGCTGTTCAGTAAACGGGGAAGTCCGATGTGTTAAAACAAATTGCTACTATGCATAAAATTGTGTAAAGGCTTAATAATAATTAATCAAATAAGTATCTACCTACATATAACAAGAGCGCTCTTATACTATGAAAATAAATTAAGTACCTACTAAATATTAAATACTTATGCCAAAAGAAAATAGCTGATGAATATAAATAGCTGAGCTGAGGCGTTCAGCTATATAATGGTCATTCGTCAATGATTGAAAAATTGATTGTCCCTTTGATGAACGAGATGAGTCAAAAATCGAAGATTAATTTGTTTCTTTATAGTTCTGATTTCCTTACTGACTGGAAATTCATACATCAAGATGTAAGAATTCCCAGTAGTACAAGCAAAACTGTAATTTGAATTAATCAATATAGGTTTCAATTTTAATGAGCAAAAGGAAAGCCCGCCTTAAGTGAAAACATACCAGCGCATTAATTAAAATTTTCTTTATTAATTTTTCCAATGAATCGCGAACGCACAACATTGACACTTATTGCTTTTCCCCGAATTTATCCAAGAAAACCAATTAATCACGTCGCCTCTGTCCAATAAATCCCCTTACGGACTTTAATTATTTTCTTATGATTTTAATTTTTGCTCTCCGTACGAACCCTCGGCCGAATCAAGGATTTGTGAACAACTGTCTCCACTCAAATTTTTTCGACTCCAGCTGGACTTTTATTAATAAAGGAGGAAGACAATTAATACTACTTAAAATTTGTTTAAGCATTTTCAAACTTAATTAGAAATCTTTTCCTTGTTACGGATAAATAAGTAGGTAGGAACGACCAGGTGGTCCTTATTGGTAGGTAGCGTTGGCGTCTCGAGGTACAAGTTCTTAAAAACTATAGTTATAGTTAGTAGTAGTGGTGGCTTAGTTGATTAGCCGTATGAAGACTGAGCGGATTATTACAACTGTCTTCGTCAAAAATTGTGACTGGCTTGTTAAGATGCTATGGCAATGTTTCACTGCACCTAAAGTCTGTTTTTTAATCTCGTAGACTAATTTGAGAGGTGCAAATGTCAAACTCATAATTGAAAAAACCAACAACAATCTCTTGAAATGTCAAATTAGTAGACATTAACAACGACCATATAAGGTTACATTTTGTACTGTACGTACGTGCTGGTTGCTATAAACTGCAATGAGGCCTCTCACAAAGAAGACTTATGGTAAAACACATGACTGTCATGCAATATTTTGCATATTAATATATTACTTGATAGCAAAAGTTTTAAAAGTTTAATTATCACAATGCTCATTTTTTAAACATTTCAGACATTTCGGGCATTTAACAATCAGGCGGCGAGCGATTATTTTCCGAATTGGTCCCAAAAACCGCGCAATTAAATGCCATTTGTCCACAACAAAGGAGCGGTCCTTTCACCCCCTCTTTTCTTCCGAAATTAGTGATGACTTCAATAAAAATAATTCTTGTCTTTTAGGCAAATTGCATCGCGAAAAGTCCAAAAGCCTTTAATTAAGGGTCGCCCCTCGCCACCCCGTAAACAGCGTCGCGGCCGTCACCTTTTATTTTTGTTAATTCTTGGGGCTCTTTCTTCGCCGCATAAGTTACTTCACCCCTTCCCGCCCGTGATTCTTTACGCCTTTTTGTCACCGTTTGAATTCTTTTGAAGAAACCCTTTCTTCCCATCTGCCACGCCCGTCAATATTAACTCCGGTACGACGAGTTAAACTTTTTAATATCCGTTAAATTTTGTTACACTCAGCGCGAATCCTTTTAAGGAGGTTTAGCGAAAAAAAAGTCGAATTTAAAAGTCGTGTTAGTATTTCTAGTGAAGTTATTTTTGTTTTGGTCCCATTGTGATGTTTGCATTCATGCATACCTACATTGTTTCAAATTAAAGAACAATATCAACAAAAAGACGTCCCTCCAAACCGCAGAAGGCGATATTTCTTAAGATTCATTAAATTATTCACGAGGGACAAGGAAAAAAAATAATGCAAATGAGATCGGAATGTTTAAAAAAACTTGTTGGAAAACACGAGAGATCGTGACTGAAGCTGTTGCGGTTGTAGGGACACGGACACGAATTTTTAATCCATTTCCCTTGGTCGATTAATATTCAAGGCCCGGCCGGTCTGGTTCATCTCCTTCGCCATTATTGCTTGGACGCCATCTCCTTCGAGTCTTCGGTATACTTTCGCTTTGATTTCGTACATGCTAATTACTTTCCTTTTGTGAGTGATTGCATTCCTGGGAAGGTTTTTGTTCATCGTCTTTGCTGATTATGCAGATGTGGCTTCGTCTTTCTATTTTAAAGGCAACTTGGAGTGCTTCATAAACACCGTTATAATAATAGTCCACACATTGGCCCAATAATTGTCAATGTAACCAACCACAGCTAACCAAAACAGGGAGATTCGCAAACGCCAATTACACAAACACATAATTCCT
This sequence comes from Lithophane semibrunnea, assembly GCA_947363905.1. Taxonomy (NCBI): domain Eukaryota; kingdom Metazoa; phylum Arthropoda; class Insecta; order Lepidoptera; family Noctuidae; genus Lithophane; species Lithophane semibrunnea. The sequence continues at coordinate 6,705,567 of OX376185.1, forward strand.
GCTTTGCATGTTCAGTTGGAGCAATATTGCCTTAATATATTCAATATCCGGGAAGATGATAATTTACCGACTCGGGTAGAATCCATTATGGATGTTTACTTGACCTGCGCTTAGTGCTTACTAAGACAACAGGGGTGACCGCTGCGTACTTATGTGATCCTGGTAGAGTGGGACGATTCAATATGGAGGCTCTTGAAATGCATCTTATATAGAAGAAAACGGGGTAATTCTATTTGTTTTATTTAAACACAAGCCAAAGTGGCAAAGATATTTCAAAATTCTGCACTTACCTAAAGGAATATAATTATATTCACGACCAATAATAATGATTTTGCGCAAAAAATTTTAGGTAGGTATTTGAAACCAAAAAGGTCATAGCTTTATTTCTTTTTTGTTCTGTTCAACACATTCGACAAAACGTTTATTTTTCGAAAAAACGAAAGAAAAGCATGTGCCAGTAAAAAAATAAAAGACGGTAGATAAACAATAAGAAGAAAAACAGAAAGGTGAATATCGAAAAACCGTGAATTTGAATTCAAATCTCGCACGTTGACTTTGGCATCACGCAGGAATGTGGTTGTAAACTGAGCATGAACGAAAAACAAAATAATTTAGAACCAAGTTAGCCTACTCAAGGTGACAAAAGTATATATTATTATCTTTGTCAATTGTCTTTTACCGCTAAGTTTTGTAACTAATGCTGTTTATCCGAATTATTACCAAATCCTAAAAATTTTGGATAAGGAATTTTGCTGGCTATGACCGCAATTTTCAAAATCTATTTCATTTTAAGACTTATTCACGTCATTTTAATCAAGTAAATCTGTTAGAGAGCTAGCTGTCACATGTTATTTTGTTTTTCATTGTCTTCTCTTCTACTTTAGTCCATTGATCTCCATAGCTATAAGTCAAGTCAGAAAATCATCTAGCAAAACTCGTTATTCTTGCATGAATAGAGCAATTTTTCTATGATCTCCTGTAATACGTTGATGCAGAAATATGTTTATGGCCTTACATGGAATATTTCGAGAGGAAAATCCCGGATAATCTATAAATATCGCCCTCGACACTTCGCCCCGTAGCAAATTCTAAAGTGACAATATTCCGTATTGTACCCGCGATGTGAAAAATGTATGCACACCCCGCGATTCGCGGAGACCGTAATATACGAGGCGCGCAGGGAGTTATTAAAATTATAAACAAATAAAATTATTCAGTGTGCACCCCTTACGACGTTATTCGTGGCCTGAATTCTTCATGTGTGATATTTATTGCATATGGAAGATCTATGGTTTATTTGATTTTGGTATACCAATAAATGTTTTGATTTCAAACTGAATGGCTTGAGTTCATGGCTACCTACTGGGTCTCCGAAATACACATTTTTTTTAAATTGCTAAATAGAGCTAGCAATATCTTCTTATTTCCGAATTAAAGCTGTTCTCCAAAAGGCAGCAGCAGTTCCTTCATAAAATTAAAAACTAAACAAAACATTTGCATGTGGCCATTTTCACATATCGAGACTCCTCCGTGCCTCGGAAAGCACGTTAAGCCGTTGGTCCCGGCTGTCATTTGTGGATCTTTGACAGTCGTTACGAGTCGTCAGAAGCACGAAAGTCTGACAACTAGTCTAACCAAGGGGTATCGTATTACCCAGTTACTGGGTTGTGGTGGTCAGATAGGCAGTCGCTCCATGTAAAATACTGGTATTCAGCTGCATCCGGTTAGACTGGAAGCTGACTCCAACATAGTTGGGAAAAGGCTAGGCAGATGATGATGATGACATTTGCTTGTGGAAGCTCATCATGAACATAACCATTATCAGATAAATACGATGAAGAAATTATGGTTGAAAAAGATTTCAATATGATTTAAAAACCAAAAAACTTTGGCACATCCATTCATCATTCTAAAATAATCTTTAGACAGCTTACACCAAAAAGAAATACAATTTCCGTCTCCGAATCTCGTGTAGAAGTTTTTCATCTATTGGCATATCGGTAACCCCGTTCCCTTTATTTTATATTAAAGCGATAAACATGTCGATTGGTTGAGACACGCGTGGCCGCTCTCCCTTCCTATCTTCGGATCTGCGTACATGTTACTGTAAAGGAAAAAAGAGTGAGAAAACTCAAAAATTATCTAGACAGTAGACTGTGACTTTTGTATCAACAAGAAACTACTACAAAAACGAAAAAGCTTACCTCCATTACACTCTAATTATTTTCGCCATCCTAATCCTAATGATAAATGCAAAAGTGAGTTTGTTTGTTTGTTATGCTTTCACGCTGAAACGGTTGAACTGATTTAGATGAAATTCGGCACAAGGGTAGACCATAACCTGGATCAGGACAAAGGATACTTTTTATCCCGATATTCCCTCGGGATCGAGACTCATGCGGGTGCAATCGCAAGGCGCAACTAGTTTCTTATATTCTTCTCATCATTATTTTCTACATCATCATTTTATCATTATCAAACTTATCAAACTTCCCCTATTTATCATAGATCTTCTAATTACCTATAACGAAAAGAAAACATAATTTATCAATACAAAACATTACTTATAAATAGTAATAAACAGTAAAATTGGTCCTACTTACTTAATATTGAAATATTAAGTAAGTAGGACCAATTTTACTATTTTGAGAAGGGCCAATTTTACTATTTTGAGAAGGGCCAATTTTACTATTTCGAAAATGGGAAATGTTCCCATTGCTATCACCAATATCCGAATTTTCACCGTAACATCAGCAGAATATGCAAGTCATGAGAAAACGCTTATCACGGGATTTGATAGCAGCTCCGATAGGCGGGGATGAGTTATGGTGTAACATATTGCCGTGTGATCTGTGACTATTAGTTTTAGAGGTCTGTGGGATGTTTTGGAAATTAAGTAAGAAAATGCCAAGTCAGGAAGGTTAGTGATGGGTAAAAAATCAAATGAATTGGAGTCTGATGTCGGTGGTAGTAGGGTTATCTTTAATCTTTAAAAGATAAGAATGAATCTATGATATTTCCTAGAAATATCCTAGACCTTCAGAATTTCAGAGTAGTTAGAGATTGATGTTAATATCACGAATAATGATGATGAATGATCGAATGATCTGGGCCCTGTTTATCAAAAGTTACAAGTCTACACGTTCACAAGTTACCTAGAATGTTAATTTTCGTTAAATTCATAGCTCATCTCCATATTTACAATCAGCCATAATGTTCCCACTGCTGGGACATGGACATCAGGTAGTCTCTCTTTTGACCACATTTAAAACAACAAAATCGAATTTAAACATTTATTGCGGTACTAAGCACGAGACATGTAAACTTGTAAGACGGAACAGAGAGTCGCCCGACACTCTCAGGATTTGTTATGATTTTCTACAAGTTGTAACTTACAAATAATTTTTGGATAAACAAAATCACGTTTAGTCGTGATTTTGTTTGTCCTAAAATTGTTTGTAGTGTCAAAATATAAGTACTTGTGAACTAAATAATGACATTTGGTTAATACAAGGCTTGTAAGTTTTGATAAACAGGGCGCTGGTATTCATGAAATAGATGCAGACAATAGAAACATTTTCAAGAAATCAAACGATTTTTTCCAATGCCTATCTCCCCATCTTCACTTCCGTAAGTCCAGAAAAGCTTTCACACCTCAAGTGCTGCATCTATATCCACACACTACCACCATAAATTATGTGTCGAGTGACCACTCATCCCCTAGGGTCGGCACTCCACGTGTTGTGCCGCTGCAGATGGACACGCCAACAATGCCGTTAAAAATGAACTCTGCCGATAACTGTCAGCCCTGATGAATCGCTTCGCTGCACCTCTGAAAAGGAAAGTAATCGGTAAGTGAGTTATTGGCACGCTTTAGTTTACAATCAATCAGCGATGCGTGTGTGCGTTTAGTAATAATGAATGAAGAAATTCAATGATGAGGTGAAAATATTAATCAGCCTTCTTTTTAGGGTTCGATAAGACCCCAAAAACAAAAAAGGACGCTCATCAATTCATAAGATCATGTTGTATTATCCAATACATAACCTACATGCCCGCACATTAGACTATGGGCCAATATTTTTTGAAGGTGTCAGCAGAGTATGTACCGCAAACTTCACCAGTGTAACATACAAGTTAAATTAAATACACACAATGAAACAATATACCTTGTTACGAAAGGGTTTTACAGCACCGTTATTAGCAATAACATAACACGGCGCATCGCTTCTGTATTTTCTTCAATAGCTTTAGGCCCATAAAGCCGCCGTGTTGAACAACGATTGTGTGAACAAGCGGCCGCTTGGGAGGCCAAACTTCAGAAATTCCCCGTCGGCTTGTCGCGAGCAGAGTTTTACGGCCAAATTAATATGGCAAATTAATGCGTTTTGCTACCGTATAATTTTCGCGTATGGGAGGGTGTTTCTTGCGACGTCCCGGGCACAAACCGACATATTGCGTCACAGGGGTATCTAAACGCTCGGGATTCGTCTCATTTTTCCATATGGAAATGATGTAACGAGCGGAGCGCAAGACAACAGTGATATGCTAATTAAAGGAAAACACACGAAACGTATTCTGTGTTTATTTTCGGTCGGCGACGAGTTGGAGGAAACGGTGGCTTTTTTAATTGCCGTACAGGATCTAAAATAAAACGCGAAGCCTCCTAATCTTTTTGTTTTCAATTAGGTACTGTGGTATGGACATTATTCAACACGTGAAAAAAACAATAATAATATATCTATGCTTTCCGCTGGATGCGGGAAGCACAGAGCCGGTCGAAGTGGCAGTGTTTGGGGGAGGCCATGGTCCAGCAGTGGACGTCTCTCGGCAGAAATGATGATGATTATGAATATTCCCTTTTAATGTCCTTCAGTTTCCCCAAGCCAAAGCTAACTCCTAACCTAACTCCACATAAGTAATCAGAATTTAAACATGTTTCTCAATAATAATAAAGTCTCATTTAATTAAAGGAAAAGTTCATAAGTTGTACCTTGTACTCGGAGTGTATAAGGAAGAAGAGCATGTGAGTTTATGAGTGCGATTCGTCACGGCAATTGAGAACGTGGGCCCTCACGCTTGTCTCCTTCGTAATGGGTACACCTTGCAATAATCAACGCGAGACATGCAATAAAAAGCTGACTTTCTTCAGAGCAACGTTTAATTTCGACTTTCTTACGACATAAGAAGACAAAATCGTTTCGAAAGATAATTATCAAGTTGTACAAGGATCAAGTTCTATTGCTTGATTAATATAACTCCTGACTAATGTTGTTTGCGCAAACAGGGACTACCTAACATTAGGAATACGCGGACGTCGACAATATCGAGAGCAAACAATTAGAGGCAAGTTAGGGAGGCAGGGGGGCGCCGATTAAGTTATACACATGCGGGTTAGAGGGTAACCTGACTCAGGAAGATTAAGATTCATCGAAAGGCCCTTACATGGAAGCAAACATTGTATTACGAACCGGTGTCTTGGCAATGTTTGCCAAAGGTAGCGGATGTTAATTTAGTATTCACCCTTGCGTTACGTGCCCAATATTAATATTTTGGTAAAAGCTGTCTGACTCTGAATGTCTCGAAAAGATTCATTTCGTAAGTGGAATGAAGGTGACATCGGGATAACGTTTTCTTGGGTGAACTAATTTGCGGGAACAAACTAGGGGAGGTGCCGGACGGTCGTTAATGGTCCCGGAACGCCTTTGGGCTGTCCACGGTACTTGACCGGCGTTTGGGGACTCCTCACACTATTAAAGTGCTAAGAGGGACATTAGTATCCCCCGGGGCCTGTCATCTGAATAATTTAACGTCTTAATTGTGTTTAGTTTTTGTGGGAATAATGCTGATGTCCGTGACATTGTAGGGACGATAAATGGAAAATGTAATGCTGTGGATTTTGGTTGTTAAACGTTATTTTGGTTCACCGTTTGTTTTCATTGGTTTGAATAAATAATTAAGTATGTAGACCATTTTATAAAAATATTTCAACATTTTATAAGAGACAAAAGCTTTTTGCATCCTCTGCATTCATCCTTCATCTACTCGTATAATTATTTGATACAAAAGTAATACACTAACCTTTTCTTCCCAAAAACACCCATAAATAACCTACCTAAGTACGTTGAAATCCTCAAAAACGGAATAACTCAAGGGCAGCCGGTCAGCGATAAGCAAGTTAATCCTAAAGATAAATAGGCCCTGGTCATTGTGTCCAGCGCGGCGGTGAGCGATGCGTTTCTTTTGTCTCCGCCCGCACCGCCGCCACCCTCGCCGAGACAATGTAAGGAAGGACCAGTCAGCAATCGACAGCGGACGAATATTTGGGCACAGAGTTAGGAATGGCGGATATGGCGTTATAAACCGTGAAAAATCTATGATAACTTGCCTAAAGGATATTGACCAATTTGGACCAAATGCTGCCCAGCCATGGGAGTGCTTCCAAATGGTTCCTTGCATCAATTTATACATACAAAAATTAAAAAAAAAAAAATCGGTCCCAGGGTTAAAAAGTTATTGCCTTTATACGGAGCCGGCGGGTATCCATAGGAACTCCTCAACCAAACGAGACAGCACCATCGAGTTTGGACTCGTTGAATATGCATTGACAAGTGCTTTACACTAGGCAGTGTCCAGGGTCTGATGATGGAGCCGGAAGGTGGCTATAGGAACTCCTCAACCAACCAAACAAGAAAGCACAATCGTGTTTGAACTCGTTGGTTTTGTCTTGATAAGTACCTAGTATAGCCCAAGGTTGCATCGAGGGTCTGGTGATGGAGCCGGAAGGTACCGATAGGAACTCCTCAACCAAACAAGACAGCACCGTCGTGTTTGGACTCGTTGAATATGCATTGACAAGTGCGTTATCCTAGGTAGTGTCCAGGGTCTGATGATGGAGCTGGAAGGTGGCCATAGGAACTCCTCAACCAAACAAGATAGCACCATCGTGTTTGGATTCGTTGGCTTTGTCTTGACAAGTACTTACTATAGTCAAGGTAGTATCCAGAGTCTGGTGATGGAGCCGGAAAATACCCATAGGAACTCTTCAACCAAACAAGATAGCACCATCGTGTTTGGACTCGTTGAATACGCTTTGACAAGTGCTTTACACTACAATGTAAATGATATGCATAAAAATGGAATAAGAATGTGTTGTTTAACATAATTACTGTCATTATTTAATAAAATGCGCCATCGGTTGGTTGGTATTCATCAATAAAAAATACTCAACAAAAAATAGTTTTTCTCAAAACTCCGCAACACTTGGTCCAACTCCCATATATGGATGGTCAATGACCTTTAAAATAAGATCTGCACCTATACTACGACGTATTAATGCCACCATTTTTCCAGTGTTCGTGAGAGACGGAGCTATACAAGGCCGCTATCACCATCCTTTTTTCGCAGTGGAATAATGATGGCATTAATACTTCATAGTCAGCCCCCAGATCATTACAGTGTGTATAGGTTTTCAGGATTTTTTAGAGCCTATTTATTTCGCTCTTCTGATCATAGAGCGTCACGCGCCAAAATGACTCGTGTGCTGCATTTGTTTGGATACCTAATAAGGTGAATACGTGCCAGAGTAAATATAAAATGCTGAACTTACTACTCACAGGTTTTTATTATCTCACTGATCAGATAAGTTGTATCAAAGGACAGAGAGATTATATTTTCAACGGTAACATAAATGAAACAAAATCCAACGAAAAATAAGAGGAACGTCGCATCTATTCGTTCATACTCTCTGCGTTACCCAAACGTCTGAATTCTGAATGTCCAGCACATTAACTTCAGACCGCAAGGCTCGGGGTCCGTTTGACAACCGTGGGTGGCTTTATTTTAAATCACCACCTATTGTGTCTAAGAAACTATCCCCATAAAGTCCATGACACTAATTTATTTTAAGGAAAATTAAAGTAAGATGTTTTGTACTACGTTGCCTAAACAGCTTTAATTTTTTCGTCTTTATATTGGACCTGCTTCTTCTTGACCTTTAAGGTAAACTTAAAAGAGGAAACTTAGATTTGAAACAAAATCTTCGAAAATACAACAAAATCAAATGAAATGTAGCAAAGTTTACCGAATAAAATCCGTACCGCAAACACAAACGCAATTACGTATGATAATATCAACATAGAAGAAAACTTGTTCGTAACACCATGAAAATCCCCTGTTTTATTTCTTGGGCAGTTTCCAACGATATCGGTAAATCTACCAGGCAAACAGGAGTATAGCAGAGATTTGCGAACACCGCACGAGACTATCGGATAAATTGACCGGTAATAATAAAATGTAAGGGGTAAGAATGTAGATGGCTATTTAGATAATTGTTAGCTGCGTCTGCAGTACCCAGTAGGCAGTGTATCGGAAAACTGGGTAGATAGTGGGCGATTTTATTGCCACCCCGAGGTGGTCATTTATGGGAAAACTATCAACGGAACAGAAACGGAATTGATGACAACGCATTTCGTTGTTTCTGTCTCGATGTGAGAAAATGATGGGCATTTGAGTTGATTTATTGGAATGAGTTTCATTTACTGCTGACTGCTTCGATAGAGACATTTGGTCTTTTTCTTTTAATTTTGTCTGACTCGCTGCCTCTTGATCATAACTATACATAACATAGAGTGAGCGGCACGAAAGAAGGCCCGAGGATAATTTGTGGAACTACATTTTTTTTAATGCAATGGCTTAGACAATAGCGCCGCGTCAAATAGTGGTGACCCGGAATATACGTTTACTAATTTGGTATTGTTTTTTTTTAAACAAGCAAACAGCATGTCAATATCTGCCAACTCTTTTCTGATTTACCATAGCTACATAACTAACAGTTCCTTCTCATTTTAAAGCCCAAAAATGCACAAACAAAAGGTCAACCCAAAAAAATTCAATAGAACGCATTGTCGATTTGTTTACACATGTATTCACCCCCTAAGTTCAAGCCGTTCAATATAAAACGCGGGGGAGGCGCGCTAAGCCGAATATTATGAGTCGATGGCCCTAGCAGGTGCCGCTAAACATTCAAGTTGCAAATCCGACGTTGTTACAAGCAGCCATGTCAGTCACGTCTTGAACGGCGGAAACTTGCCAAACTATGCCTGGCTTTACTGAATTTGTATTTGGGATAAGCAGTAAAAGTGTTGGTTTGATTGTGTAGCAAGAATACTTAGTTTAAATTCTGTGATTTTGTCTTAAAGAGTAGCTGACTTTTTACTTTTATTTGTTCCGTTCAAAGATACAGTATTTAGAGCGGTAGCACATGGCGTATTTTAAACGCGCAGACGACGCGCGTTTCAATGTTTTTCTTTGCCGTCCGAAGTCAAGTTCTTGAAACGCGCATCGACTGCGCGTTTAAAATACACCGTGTGCTAGGGGCCTTAAATGTCTTTGGTTACAGCAAACGTTTGTCCCTTTTCCAATTAAAATATTATGTAGTTGTACTACCAACTCATAACGAAGTTAAGTACTCGAAGCTACTTCGAGAATTCATGTAGCGTCCAAATTATTTGGGATAGGTGTCATTAAGGTAGGACGATGATAATGACTAATTACCGACAATTCCTCTCCTCCAAATTTTCAGAAGATTTGATCCAATCTAACTGTTCCATCACCGTATTTTAATCAAATAACCAAATTATTGAATCCCTCCACCATTCATCCACATAGATAAGCTAAACAATGACGTTTTACCTTTTATCAAAGGCTGTGTTTGTTGATCTGATTACGAACGGACTCCTCAGCCCGGTAGCCAGTTGACCGTCATAATTTGGGGACCAGAATGCGTTCATTGGCGCATGAAATATTCGCCGGTGGACACAGGCGGCGTGGAAAGCGCAAACGGGGAAAATCGCACGTCATTACACTTCTCACCTGACGGGCTAACGCTCCAAATGCCTGGAAAATAAACAAACAGTTTAACCTTCTGAATGTTTTTGTGTGAATGTCTGATGTTTGATTGCTGGTTGAGAGGTGGGTATTTTATTTTTGTAACGATATTCAGCTGTACTTTAAACAGTGAATTGTGTTTAAGTACCATTATGGTACATACTGAACCATAAAGGTACTTAAACTGGTTTAACCTGGCCGAAAATACGAGACATGTCGAGTTTTAAACAATGTTCGGTATTATAAGTATCAGATCGTCACTGCTACTGATACTTTTATCACACTTTCTAAAGGTCGATGTGTTTTAGTATTACCGACAAAATGATGCAACAAAACTCACCTTTCCTACTAATATATTAATTAAAATTGATTCTAATTAACCCAACTGATCTAGACATTCATTTGTTTCCACAATTGTATCGGTATTTTGTAACAACTGGCCTCAGAGAAGAAAGTTTTGCACTCTCAAATAAGAGTTAGGCGTATTCGCAACAAACATTTGAAAAATTATGCCGCGTACGTGCTCCCATGTCCCATAAAAGAGCACCGGGACTTATTTCATATAGTTACGGGCCCATAAAGCATAAAAGGCATTCAAATGTGATGTTATTTTGCCGCCAACACGGGGTAATTTATTTTGGTGCGATTCATAATTTTCTTTTATTCACTTTATGTTGATTTTCCTTGGAGTGTGAGTACTCGGTAACGATAATATTATTTCAACAGCCCCATGCATCACGGTGGGCGTAAGGGCCGCGCCGATGGTTTATTTCTTTGTTAAGTTTGTTATTATTACTCGTGAGTGTTTTGTTTTGTGTTGTGTGTGTAATTAATAAATTGGCTGTCATATTTGTATTTTTTGAAAATATCTTGTTCACTTTTGGTAGTGTATTAACACTACCGTGCACAAGTAATTTCAATAGTGGGCTAATTTTTAAAATAAATGGCAAGGAAACTAAAGAACCGTCAGCATTTAATAAGAGATGACAGCATTTTCATAATCCTACTAAATGTTATAATTATTTTGTGAGCCTAAAATTCCCTTCTTCAACAATCTCTTCTAAATAGATACTAAACACAGTTCACACAAACCGCGTTCCACTTAAGAGGTGCGGAATAAATTTCCAATAATTACATTATCGAGCAAAAAAGTATAAGCGCCACCTCACCTCCGGCAAATTTTTCTCCGGCCTACCTCGGAAGCCCATAATTCCTAATGACATGCAATAACCGTACCCCCAATTTTCGACATAAACCCGCCATAACAATATCGACATCAGCAAAATTTTTCCGCCGGTATTTTTTATTTGAGAATAAGTAACACTTTTCGGTGTAATCAAAATTTTGCGAGAACCCCATGTTCCGTCGCAGAGTGTTTATCGGGCACTCAATTTGATTTTTACCACCGCACTGATTCCTCCACCAGTGAGGAATGCTAAAACGTACGTAAGGAATGCCAATGAGGTGGCAATATCTGATTTATTGTGGATACGGTTTTGAAAATATTAGCGGCTTTCGACCAAATGGGTGGCATTAATAATAATTTTCTGGATACAGACGATTTAGAACCACATGTTTTACAATTGTTTTGCTAATCAGTAAAAGAGTTTCCCAAGAACTTTCACCATTTGCTTAGGATGTTAATGAGGATAACCAACACTGTATTTTAATCTCACCGAATTTATCAGCTCTAGATAACTATATACAAAAAAAAAAAACCACCATAAAAAGTCCAAGCGCCATTCCCACTTTATGACCAACGGTCAATGGAAATAAAAATATCCGAATACAAACCGCAATCCCTAGGGAGTGTTCCGAAGAATATATCCGCAAAAATCCGACAAATTTGATGCTCATCTAAATAACCGTGCTCGGTGACCACGCTTCTGGAAACATCGTATATTTAAATTCAGTGCGGTCCAGTGCGATGTGATGTTTCAATTGTCACCGTCTATACCTTCCTAATCCAGTTATTGGATAAGGGTGCGACCTTTTTTTTCTATTTTTGATTTTACATTATATTCTGGTCATGTATCGAGCTATAAAGAAATATTCAAATTCCAATGTTTGTTTAGTTACAGTCATTGGGGTCCTATCTAATATGGATAGGGAAACATAGCCGACTGTGATTCCAATAGAATGTTATGAAGATTATCCTCCAAATAAGCATGGATCTACTTGCACATAAAATAAAAACACCAAAACGATGACGAAAATGAACAAAACAGTCAGTATTGCGTGCAGATGCTGTTATCTGCTTCATAAATCACAAATTAGACACATTAGCATAGTTTCAGCCATGACGAAGCCAACCCACCACAACATATACACAGAGTAAATAACTAAGCGTGCCAACCACGTGTGAGTCGTTTACGCCTAAGTGCACATGTCCGCCAGTGTACCGAATGTTCCGATAAGAAGTAGCTCGATTACACTTCAGGTCACGTCTTCGAGAACGCCGCCTCTCGCGTTTATGACTAATGATAGGCTCACATGCCGCACCTCATACTCCGCTTTATATTCAAATGACGCTTCCTGACCCTGATTAATGCTGTTTTCTTTGCAAACATTTGTTAACGTCTTTAAATTGAGACGGGCGTCATGTGTTGTCACGTGTTTTGAGTTTTTGGCGCTTGGAATATAAAAACGATAGGTTATTTACAGCCATTTTTCCTAAATTGTACCCTCTATGTTCTTTCAATCTTTGTTTTAGAAAACTTTTATCTTTTCTTTGCTTTTCTCTTTTGTATTCTATCAAAGATAAAGAAAGTTAAATAAAATATTGAACTCCGAAAAAACTGAAACGTAACAACCGGGCAACCGAATGTTATTATAAAACAGAAGTAAATTCAATATCACGAAATATCTTCAGTATCAAAATAGATATGAATAATATAACAAGTTTGATTGAATTAAGTGAATCGCTCCGCTTTAAACTAATATTTGTTCGGTTCTCATTTGTAAGACGTCTGGGTAGCTCGCCTTAGACAAATTAATAACAAGATAAAGAAACTCGACGGGTCTTAATTCATTAATTAACCTAATTGTATTTGCCGTTGCGCCCATTATTATTGTTTGTGCGAATTTGTACAGTGCATCCACAAACAGTGTAACAAAGAAGTGTTAAACAGTTGTTTCTTTGAATCTACTTCTTGGGCCAGCCCGGGGGGCCTACCACCACCGCTTACCGCAGTATTATTTTAATCTTACTTCGTGGGGGAAAGAGATGGAGCTATACGACCTGTAGAGCTTCATCTCTTTCCTACACTGAAGTAATATGTTTTGAAAAGCACTATTTATGGAAAATATGTTTATACTTGAATAAACGCCTTCTTTCTATGAGGGTGGTAGGCAGAAACTACAGAATGTTTTATTTTTAATACCCCGAAGTTTTGGACACCACCTCATAATACATATTACCTATATCTGCCTAGTTAGTATTTCATACATCATTGTCAGCTCCAAGCTAATGCAAGTAATAAGAGTTTAAAAACGGCTATGGAAATAAAGTTGTTCAGCTGTTTTGCGCTACTCTGTGGCGTATCATGTGGCCGCCAAGAGATTTGCCTGATTGCCGTAGAAAGGGGTCGAATCAAAAAGTTTTCGCAAGAAAAATTTGCTCAATTTAAAGAAAGGGAATAAGCGCCGGATACCAGGCGGCGCTGGAGTTTTGAAAGATTTTTCACTTTCAACGTTAATTGCTACCGAAAGTAAAATAAATCTTTGCTTTTCTTGAGGCTTGTTTTGTGCCCAAGCCTTGAGCTAATCAATTAATTAAACTGTTGATGTTTTACGCAGAAAAATATTGACTTTTTCTAAAACTTAGCGAAAATTTTTCACTGGATTTTTTCTTCTATGGAGGTAGGTATATTTCAGTTGGATATATCGCACCATAAAGTGTAGGTGGGGAACGAGATTACTTTTCTGATTATAATGTAGTTCCGAAGTTTGTAAATAAAATAGATACAAATACAAAAATATATTTCCCCGTGTGCCCCATTCGATACGCGATCGTAACATTTTATCATAGGTGTAATAGAAATATCAAGCGACAGTAAAAAAGTTCGGTTTCACTCTGAACTGTTATTTGCGAAGTTTTTCTTTACGTTTATTGTTTGTTTTGATGCATGTCGCTCATAAAAGGATTCAATTATAATTAAGGAATGATACATCGGTGTATTTTGAGAAGTTTATGGATAAACTAACTTAACGACCCGCACCTGCTTTGCACGGATTTTATGACTTGACGAAAAATTAAGATTACTTGTTTGACACTTCCCGTGACCCAAGGGCTGGCTTTTACCTTGGTCAGAGGCTAAGCATTGCCATTCAACGTGGCAATGCCGCCAGTCTCTTGGGTACACTACCAGCCGACAGCGATGCGGAGGAATTTTTCGACGCCATATTTTAGATATTAGTTGTTTATTTGTACAGTTAGTTTTATTTAATATTAGTTAGAAAATTGTTTAGTGTTAGATTGTATATTTTATTGAAATAATTAATAAGGTTGAATTTGTTGTACATAATTTTGAATTGAATAGATATTATGATATGGGTAAGGTTGAGATAACTAATAAATGACAGATTACTTGTAAGATCAATAGGTATTTACGTATTAATTATTAATTCCTTTGTTGAAATGGATACGTACCTAATACAGCACGAAATAGACTGAAGATTTAATTCCTCAGTGAAACTTCAGTTACTTCATGTAAAAAACGCAAGTAAAATAAAAATAAACGTGTATTTATGAAACACATGTAACCCTTCCGTAAATAATTCTCTAAATGATGGTGAAAACCGCATCAAAATCTGTTGCGTAGTTTAGAAGAACAACGCGGTCACACAGACAGACACGAAAAGCGATTTTAATTTTATGTATAGATAAGTTAATTTTGTTTGTAGCTACTTGGAAGAAGTATGTGAAATGGAAGCCATTGTGAAACGGAAACTCTTGATGAAAATGCAGACCTTAGCAAACAAGACGAGATAGTTTTCGAAAAAGAAAAATAAAACAGTAAGTATTTTGAAGAACTTGAATCTTCTACTAAACAAGTTCCTTCAACAACATTTTCATAAGAAAACAAGTTGACTGTATCTAAGTTTTACATAAAGCAGACTTTCCTAGCAAAGAAAATATTAACTTGGGACATCGGGCAGGTACCTGCTGTCCCCTCTAAGTAGCACAGTTGGAAAAGATCAACATG
Organism: Lithophane semibrunnea; assembly: GCA_947363905.1. Taxonomy (NCBI): domain Eukaryota; kingdom Metazoa; phylum Arthropoda; class Insecta; order Lepidoptera; family Noctuidae; genus Lithophane; species Lithophane semibrunnea. Next base: position 6,720,662 of record OX376185.1, read on the forward strand.
TTGGCAACACTTCACGGACACTCAATTTAAAAAGTTTTCTCGCTCTTTGTTTTGTCCTGAACAAACTCAATTAAGTGCCCTTTGCCTTTGAATTATTTAATTTTATGTGTGCACGTTCTTTCGGGCTATTTTAATAGCACTTTTTAGTTTAACCTAATTGAAAGTTTAGCTTGTGTATACTGGCCTTATTTGGACACACGTTAATTTATTATCAAAGATTATCTAACTAAAGGGGTATTTTAATCAACGTAGACAAGTACCAGGCAATCAGAGCCGAGTGGAAGTGGGTGTTCCGGAATTAGAATTGAATGTAAATGTGCGGGCTTTATCGGGGATTATAGTGTTCGTGTCTGCAAGTGGGAGATAGTTGGGACCCGAAGCTGGCCCGTCCGCAGCTTCGTATATGTGAGGGACCACCAGGGTAACATGACCTTCCTGGCCCTTCCCTTCACCTGTTAGACTAAACGTTTGAAGAGCGTTAGGTGAGGTCTTTGCAGGTCATCTAAAAATGGTCGGTTACTACAGCCGCGAGGCACCCGTATACTGAAAGTCCTCTTTAACAAATTTTACTGGGTACTAATCCGCCCTTTTCGCTACATGTAGCCGAGCCAACCCTAACATGTCTTGTACCTCTCAGTTACCAGTTATGAGGTTATTATCCGCATATAAATCTAGGTTATGCGGGGTAGCTTAAGTTGAATTGGGAATACAATTAATTTTGAGATAGCCTTATTAATGGGTCTGCTCACTTAGCCTAGTACTTATACGAGTATGTATAGTTCGGTCGATCACTATACCAATATTTGGTGTTATATCTACTTATGTACTTTTTGAACCAAAGGAGTGTCACAATCCAATCACATCTGTCAAATATTTTCAGCACTTTGGGACGTCGATTAACAATTTGCAAACAACCCTGTTCCAAAGTTTAAATTGGTACCATTAATTAAATCACATATTGGAAAACAGTACAACTCAAAGTATCATTAAGGTTCGGTAGGCAAGTAAGACCTAGGACGAGTTACATCGAAGAGCGGGAAACGCTTCATTGCGGAAATTCTAAAGAAATGAAGATTTGGATGAAATAATATTCACCGAATACATGCCTTATTAAATTCACACTTTATTTTAAAACTAGTTAAGTGTTAACTGACAATTATTAGCCACTTTACCGAAAATCAAAACAAAAAAAAAAATACTTCTCATTGTAAATCTGTGGAGAACGTAGTGGGTAGTATAATTGTTAAATTGTATTATTTAAGATATTATGACCGTATCATTATTGTGCTACTGTTTGTTTTTCCTTAAATAAATAAATAAATAAAACTTTCCTATCTAATTTCCGACGATGACGTAAGACGGAACTGAGAAAACTCAACCATTGCAATATCTGAAAACACTACATTTTCCGAATCGTCTTTCTCTCTCGCTCAAGCACACAATCCGCTACCTCATAGCTGTCAATCCTACCAAACCGCGAATCACGCTAAATGGCTCGAGTAACGGGACAGGATTCACCCTAGTTATGGAGAAACGGGAGGAAATACTAACAAACAGTTACAAAAACAGAATTAAGTACATCCAGATTTTTAACAAAAAATCAGGCAAATACAAGCTAGCACCTACCTACATGAAAGAGCGAATGTAATTTTCCTCTGTGTAACAGACAGACTTCATCAAAGTATGCAGTGTTTTATTGACAACTACATTTTTTTGCGTTCTACAAGACACCCCAAAAACTTAAATTAATAGGAATCTCAAAAATATTTCGGTAATCTAACGCCTTTCATATCCGCCCACGCACCCAAACCGCTACCTCATAGCTGTCAATCCGGCCAAACCGCGCATTACGCCAAATGGCTCGAATAACGGGACAGGATTCATCCCAGTTAGGGAGAAACGGGAGGAAATAGTAACGAACAGTTACAGAAACACGCGATCCAAGCTCATGCACAATAAAGCAATGTTACTACTACCGGACCCAGGAAATGAGCCTTGTTATTTGATGAGCATTCGGATTTTGGTAGTTTACATATGGTTTATAACAGGCTTGGTTAAGTAATGAGGTTGTAGTTTGGTGTTTTATGAAAAGAAGAAAGAAAGAAAGAAAGAAAGAAAAATAGGTTTTTTTGTCACAGAAACACGTGCATACAAGAAGCTGAAGTCACTAACCTATAGAAAGACTAGCTTCCTCCCGCGGCTTCGTCTGCGTGGTATGTCGATAAATAGTAGCTTATGTCTTTCTCCAATGTTCAAAGTATCCCCATGCCATATTTCATCCAAATCCGTTCAGCCGTTTTAACGTGAAAGCGTATCAAACAAAAACACTTACTTTCGCATTTATAGTATTACTAAGACTGATTTGGATCTAAAACTACCTCAGCATAATCTGCCTATAATGTTCCCACTGCTGGAATACTGCCCTCTCTCTATGAGAGGGAGTGGGCAATAATCCACCACGCTGACCCAGTGCGGGTTGTTACATGTCTTCGAATTTTGCTTCTAAGACATGCCAGTTTCCTCATGATGTTTTCCTTCACCGTTATCTGCTTGGGATCGAACCCACGACTTACAAATCGTAAGTTGCTGCCATTAGCACTGGGCCACGACACTGCTCCTTGTCTAGCCTACATGTAATAAAAAAAAAATTAAAAAAATATTTCAGACTAATTGTTGTCCATATTTCGTTCATATTAAATTATCTAAAGCCTATGTTAGCTATGAGTATAATTGATTTTTGTAACATTTTCGAAATAGCTACGGCATCCTCGAAAATATCGCCCTCCAAAACATTCAAAAGTTCACAAACAAAAGGTAGATACGTCACAGTCGACAAAAATATTCAAACGGGATTCACATTATCGCTGTTTGACTTCACATTAAATCTTAGAACGGGCCATAAATAACGCAAACTTTTATCCTGCTCGAAATAAGCACTCAAAAATGCAAAGAGCAGAACGCTATAGAGCACGTTCACTAAATTTATTTTGTTTCGCACAATTCAAATAACCATAATTCACCGGCGGAGGAACCGACCTAAGCCTACCTAACGATGTAATGAAACACCATTAAGTTTGGAGAAGTAAAGCTAAGTTTAAACTCGTATTTACTTTCTTACCTTGCAGATAAAGATGTTACTTTTCGATTTATTGATCCAACGTTTGCCGATAAACGGGAAGTTTAATTTTCGCCTGCTTGTTAATTCAAAGCGTATCGGAATTTTGAAGGCATGCATCTCTGACTTTTCGAATTCATGTGCGTATTGTATAATTCTCAGGCTTTAAAACTCTGAAACTAGGTTAGACACTAACTTTTCGGATTCATGTGCGTATTGTATAATTCTCGGCTTTAAAACTCTGAAACTAGGTTAGACACTAACCACACGAAAAAGAAAGAAGAAGATCGGGAGAATTCTTCTAAACGAGCCTTTAACTTTTATCCAGAAAATGCTGATTAGATGGCCAACAAGTTCAATCAATAATTAATCAACCGTAACACCTGAAGTGCAACTTAAACTTACCAAGTACGTCTGCAAGGCACATTTCCTCCTCTCCTCCACCGTCGCCATCTTGGCGATCGAGAATATAATTAGGTTGTTTGCATTCAGCGTGCACGGCCCGTATGAATTTTACCTATTGTCTGACATTGGACCTTTGGAGCTATATCATTTCGCACCTATCGCCTCCCGCCTTGCAAGGGTAGGAACGGAAACGGGGAAACTGGAAAAACGCGTTATGAAATTTAAAAAGGGGTACGACAACATAATTGTTTCAATTGTTATGAAGAACGGTTACTTACAAAAAGGATGAAATAATAATACGAGCTCCCAAACAACCCGCAGCTATTTTCTAGAATTAAAATAAACAGACGCAAAATATCCATTTTACCGCTAACTAGCTGTTTCGTACACCCTTGTTTGAAGAGTCTGCACCCATTCGTTCTGAGACAGTCCCTCAACCTTTGTATAAAAATATTAATCCTGGGATGCCTCCTAATAGATATTTATGCATGGACGGAGGCAATTTCCATGAAGGCTGTCTGCGGGAAACCAGTAGCTACATATTTTATTTCATAAGTGCATCGTTAAGTTAATGAGATGCTGTTTACTACCAATACAATTATCCGCTTCACTTATTATATTGAGGCTGATAATACATTAAATCTAAGTATCCTAAGCAACTTCAGCCACAGACTTGATAAATAATTGATAGAGTCTGGAACAGAGTTAATTGCGTCATGAGGAATCGAACGAACGAGAGGAAAGTTCGATCAAAGCCCGTCAAAATTAAAAAAGTCAAACGCGATTATTACGAAGGCATAGGTTTTAAATATGTAAAGCTAGCACATTAGACAGTCTGGCGGAGGCTGTAGGTCTGTATGCGTCTAGACACGGCGGTGAGGCATGAATCTCCATTGAGCTCCGACCGAACGAATATTTGATTATGGAAAAAACTCCAATAGTGATACTATTTCTTTTTTTTAGGGTTCCGTACCCAAAGGGTAAAACGGGACCCTATTACTAAGACTCCGCTGTCTGTCTGTCTGCCCGTCTGTCACCAGGCATGTATCTCATGAACCGTGATTTCACAGATAATGTATTTCTGTTGCCACTATAACAACAAATACTAAAAAACAGAATAAAATAAATATTTAAGGGAGCTCCCATACAACAAACGTGATTTTTTTGCCGTTTTTATAGATAATGGTACGGAAACCTTCGTGCGCGAATCCGGAATCCGGAATTACTTTGCCAGTTTTTATAAATTGACCAACTTGGGGATGATTTAGGTATCTCTTTATTTGGTAATTGTAGGTAGAAATAAGATCTACCAAGTAACGTGAATACTTAAAGGTAAAAAATACCGACGCATACCACATAATGCAATGAAAGCACTAAAACAAGTGAAGAGCAAATGAGAAAATAACACCGCTACCATTGCACGAATCATCTCTGCCTTTTTAGGAAAAGTCCGTTATGTTGAATTCCACCAATGAAACGTGGGCCAATTATGTTCCATCTCCAACACGAAGGAACAAAACCCAAACAGCGTAAATTAAAAACGGTGGAAAAAGGAGCAGTCGCTGCAAGAGGCCGGACCCCGGCGACACGGACAGGTTATGACAAATATGTGAGCCGATGGCGTTAATGAAAATGAACCTTTTTTTAAAAAAGAAATGCCATGAATTCGAGGAGCACGTCCTAATGTTTGTGTGGAGGATTGAGAAATTTTGATCCGGGAAACTGTTTGGTACTCCAACTGTGATATTTGCAAGTAAATCATCACACGGATCCAAATTAGCTTTAATTTTAATTTAATTTAATTGTATTATTTATTTTAATTTAATTTTATAGCATATCAAAAAAATACTTTTACTACAAGCTAAATCAATAAATATGAGAAGTTTATTGATATTATGATAATTTTGAATATATTCAGTTTATCCTATTTAAGCCAATAAAAAGACATTTGTTTGAACATAGCTAGACTAAACGAAGGGTGATAAAATTCCTTTGATAATTTAAATCATACCAGCAATGATCAAGACTTCTTCCTGTTTTACACCGCACCCTTCCAATACGCGTCTAATTTTTCACAAATCGCAAATAGCCGTGCAATTTTGTCCATGAGCATCGGAACTTAGCAGACAAATGGTTTAATTAACCTGATGGTAGTGTGACTGATCGCCTTGGATGCGTAAATTTCTACGCAATTAGGAACACTTGCAAATCTCGCACCAATTAGGCAGCGGCCCAAATTCGCGCCCTCGTAATTGTTTTTGAATGCGTAACTGTAGTTTGTGTTTCGTGTGATTTATTCAGATTTTAGTGCTAATTCGTTTCATTTGGTATGTATTATGCGCATACGTTGGTTATCACCGCTGGTTATGGCAGTTTAGCAGTTCTTGCTTTGGAGAGTTTGTGCCTAATGACGTGGAAGATCTTCATCAAATGTCCACTATATCCACTATGTCCTCAAAAAGCTGCAAGAATAACTTCATTGACAGTTTTTGCATTATTTGCTTCAAAATGTTTCGAAACAATATCCACTCCGCAAGTCCGTGGTTGTGTAACTTTTTATGTATTTTCCTTACACAATATGCAACAAAACGAAAGAAATCGCTGGAGACATCCCTTGAATTATTCGCATTTCTGGGACAGACACGGACGCCCGTCTGCAGCCTTGACAGCTAATTAGGACCTCATTGTTAAACGAATCTTGCGGGAACCTCAATTTGGATACCAAATAAGCCTCAAAATATTGAAGCACAGGGTTGAGTATCCTTTGGGCTTAATCCAAGATTCATTAATTCCTTTCTTAAATATTTCGAGTGCTGGAAAAATACAATAATTCGTTGTGAATGGCGGCCATTGTATTGAGCCAGTGTCTAGGAAGGATGTTTTGTCGGGGTGTTCTTTTTATTGCCGAATTTGCGTTTTATGGCCTGTCACAAAGGGAGTGTTGAGGGAATGTGACAATTCTACACCCTTGTTGTGTCTGTTTTTTTAATTTTATTTGGCCTTATCTCAATAAATTCGATTTGTATCCACTTATTGATTGAAAATTATAATGCAATTATGTTTTGCTTCTTTGGTTTCGTGAGTACCCACTGTATTATACATAATTATGTTGTTTAGAACTAGTAGTTTATAATTAAATCTAACAAATCCGTTATGTTAATAAACATTTGTTTTCTTTCTTGCTACATTCGGCCCTTTGACAATTATTTCTGGAGCGAGCCCCCTCTTGTCTCAATAGCCGGTGTCCAGATGCAAACGACTTTGAAATATGAATGATATTTATAACCTCCTACGTATTAGACATGGTCGATTTACATTTGAGAGTTTCTCTTGTGGAACTTGTTTAATTTTCGTTTGTTTTTTTTGCTGTATTGTATTGAATAGAACCAATATATTTTTTTTAGATTGTCGTGACATTATTCATCGCTCACTGACCTACAATAATACATTGATGATTGCCTTGAGCCAACAAGTCTACGTATATATCAGCAGACTAGGTATTATTATGAAACAGCAAATAAAAACCAAAACATTACTTTTCCTTTTCAATGTCAACGCCAACTGACGTCAACATATAAAAAAACCGGACAGTGGTCACCGTCATTACCGAATTTGGTGAATTGTACCGTTTTCACTTTCGATCACACGAATTGTTACCAGGAGCGCATCAACCGCAAGAGTCAATAAAATCGTGGCTCCGAATGAGGGCGAGCCGACGCGTCGCTGTCGTCAGCGGTCGGACGTGACGCAGCGCCTGACGACGGTCACTTTATTGCTGACCTCCGTCTACCTCTCCGCTCCTAATCACCGTATCGATACTTTACATTGATTTTATTCAACGTTTTTGGTAACAAAAGCCAATTATTGACATCACTGATTTTACGTCCAAACCACGGCGTAGCATTTTTAAACAGTTGGTCATTCACGAGATTTTTTTCTCTTTCTTTCTCTTTCATACTTTAGACGCCATGCTCTTCCCGCACTCCTGAAATAAAGTGGTCTGCTTATCCTTTACTAATGACGGGTGTACATGCAGGATCACTCCATTACATTAGTCTAAAGACAAACAACAGTTTTGTGGCGGGCAGTTACAATAATCTCTCGTCAAATTTGCTTGACCCTTGGTCATACGATGGGGAGAGGGTCTACATGATTGACGTAGAAGGTTTTAGAAGTTTTAGTTTTATTATATTTTAGCTTCGCCAATTTAGAAACAGAAATGTAAGATACATTACGATCTACTGGAGTTTAAAGAAAAAAAATTGCAAACAATTTAATGCATTAAAATGCTGAAGCATGATTCACTTACCACTACGGCTACGTGTGTTGTCTGCCCATTTAAACTTTTCTCCGCGAGCGACCGGTCGGAGCTCGTTACCGGCGGATTATTAAATATTGAAACAGGGTTTGCGAGATGAAAGCTGCCTCCTAGACGACCAGTGCAAATCCTACAACAGAATGAGAACAAAGACTACTTAACTCAACAAAATTTATTTCAATCTACGGTTTTACCCGTGTAAATAATGCCGTTTATTCAGTGTGGATACGCTTTAATTTCTGAAACTTGCTCAATATTCGCCGACACGAATTGTCCGTTCGGATACATTAGAAACTGATCCGGAAGTAAACTCTCGTGATTGTAGGATTAGGAACAGAATGTTTTAAAAAGAGATACAAAACAATCTCAATTTGAATGAACAAACATCAGTTTGGAAACAACGTTTAAAACACATGCATGAACGGACGTGTTTTGGAGCTTTGGTGGTTCTAAATAGAAGAGCAATGCAATATTGTATGAAATATTCAATTTCATTTTTCATTTTACAGTTCGGCCGTCGGGAGAATGCGTTCTTGACACCTGTCAGTTGAACAATTTCTAGCAGCATAAGGACCAAATTCGCTAAACACCTATTCATTCGTATGAAACTGACAGATGCCAAGAACGCATTCTATCGACGCCCGGACTGTAGTTGAAACATGCGTGCTTTCAAATACATGTATATTGTGTCAACTTGTGATCACAGAATTTCCATCAATTAACCGTAGTAAATGAAAACTGCACGATTTCGATGCCTCTTAACTCTTGAGCAATTTTGTCACGCTCCAGCAGTTTGACCTCGTTTGACGACACACGATTTAAAAATAAATGTTCTCTGAAGCAAATACTTATACGCATAACTATAATTTTATATTTATAACAATCGTAAGTAAATCCGTTCGGTTTATCAGCTCCGCGACACCCAGGGGGTGGTTAATTGTGAAAAGAAATCTTTGCTCTTTGTGAGTCGCGTGCCGCGAGGGGATGCTATTGATTTCTTTTGTTTTATGCTGATTGAGACACCTTCGCTATCCGCGATCCGCCACCCTCACTGTACGCCTGACAAAACACTTTATTCTAAAACGAATGGAAAAAATCGCAACGTGAACGGTGCTGATAATCGTGGTGAATCGCTTAATATGTTTTTAGGTGATTGGTCAATGAAAAATTCCAGCGCATGACTCATATCTGTCAACGCACTTATGTATCTTGACAGATAAGAATCAGTCCAATAGTAACGTTAGTAATGATAGAACAAATCTTATCAATAAGATTTTTCAATAGGCCTCATATCAAAATGTCCATGGACTGTCACCAAATCATATAAAATGTAAGATTTGCTATCCATGAAATACTTGTCCCCCTTCCAAAATAGTTTCATGACTAGCAAATACATAAATCTTCGTCAGAAACCCAACTGGTGACAAGCCTCAATCAGAACGTATATCGCTATAAATATTAAAACTCAAAACTGAACTTAACGGTAACAATTTTAAAGTTTAAATTCCCAGCCATTACTGATACAGGGTGTGGTAAGCCAATCAACATTAGTCCCTTTGATGATCGCTTCTAGGCTCATTTATCTGGTGATTGACTGCGACTTAAGAAAAAATTAGATTACGATTGCCACCTCAACGCGCGCGATAGAATCGACGAATTTTTTCGAGGACTTTGCTAATGGGAGTCTGTTTTATCTCGAGCCCCTTAATGCTCTTATGCGGGCGACAATAATAAGATTTTGACACGTTAATGATGAAGATTATTTGGATCCTTGCAAACAACTGACGCTGTGTTGTGCGAACAGAAAAAGCTTGTAGGTTCAAAAGATTATACTTTTTTTTGACTATTTTTTGTACAGGCCACATGTATATTATGTATGTAGATAATAGATCCAGAAACTTTTAAAAAAATATGAGGAATTCAAATAAAATTTCAAATCGATAACGAATCAATTTTTCAATTCCGTCTCAAGGTGTCTTCCTAGTTCAAAGAGCCTCTCAAGGATCCCTCTGGAAGGGCCAAGGGTGTGACGTCAGCGGCGACTTAATTGCGCACCACTTCGTTAACGGCCGACTTGATGGCATTTTTAATGAACACCCGAATTAATGTAGTAGGAGAAATCGAAGATCGAAGTGTGGGTGCCGACGGCGTTGCCAATTCAACACTGTTTATTTAGGATTGCTTGGCTATTATCTCGGCTGTTGTTGGAGACCAATGCGACCGTAAAGAGAAATGTATTAATGTATAGCTGATTATGCATATTCAAAGATAATGTTGTGTTTAGATTGTGATTTTGTTTGATTTTAATAATGACATTCATGAACGCCACGGAACAAGGTCACTCCAAAACAGCCCTAAAGTCAATACACCTGATGCAGTTAGAGATGGTTGACTTATTGACTAGAAAGTCAACAAATGTGCCTATAATATTGATCATCTTTAAAACATTTTGATCTACAACGAACCAACAGCAGTAAAAACGTAAAAGCCAAACTTAATTAACAAAAACCCAAATCACAAGGCATCAAATCAATCAAGCCCCTGCATTGATAAAAAATCAACTTGCCTCTTGTTTTTTCAGTCCTAAATAAATATGCTAAAATAAGAGTTTTTCGAATGGCGGCTCAATACCAAACACTTGAGATCTCGAAGAGGAGGAATTGAAATAAAAAGTAGGAACGGGAGTAGAAGATTGACAGGTGTGTCTTAATAAGTCCGGCGACAGGTGCAAAGAGACGAAATGAGAAAATTTGATTGCTGACTTTATGAATGCTCGCATTGGATTTGGGGAAAATTATTTTATTTTGGTTATACATTGGATTAATCAAAATTCTCGTTTTCTTTATTAGAAAAACAAATCTTGATATACCAAAATCCAGCTCTAGTAACATAACTAATTGCTGTGTGCAATGGGTCTAAAATTTTACAATTTATTATCCTTATTAAAATTTCAATTTGCTCCTAAAATACTAGGCTCTACAACCAACTACTCCCAAAAATTAAAACAATAGAGTCCGTCCTCTTCATTCCATTACCACTCCACGATCGTAAGTTTACATAGGTTTCCATTATTATTCTCTCTCACATACAGATAAAGCTGCTTTAATCTCATCATACGGGTATAGACAATGGGAGGGCTACTCGGGTCCAGTCTGGTGTATCTAGCCTCACCACTTATTCCGCTGGCCTAAGCAAATTTTCATCCGACTCTGTTGGTTTTTCGTCGGATTCCTATTTCTTCACTTCTGATTATATTATTCTATACTTTGTGTAAACAATGGCTGGTAGCGTTCCCCAACCCTTCCGCACTATTGCCGTTTTCAACCGCGTCAAGCTTTGTTGTATAGAGATGGATTTTACTTTTGCTTTCATGATACTAATTAATTAAACCATTTTTTTAAACCACCTTCAGCTTATTATTGTATTTTATTATGTTATTCAAACTTTCCAAATTCAAATAATTAACAAGATAATAGATATAATAGTCACTAAAAAGTAGATGTTTAAAACCAAAATACTTCATGTATTGACGCCTAATTGTCCTTTTATTTTTGTATAGTTCTTGTAAATAGTTGGTTGTGTTATACGTTATTGTAAATAAGCATTCCAAAATTTCAATGTATATGAAATAAACAAAAAGTTGGATTGAAGTATTTCCAATACTTCAGAGTGATTTCAATCTTAAATAATAACTTTATAACCCATAATAATTTTACTCATACTTAATAAGATCGCTACAATTAAGTTAACGAAAGGTGAGCAACCAAAACAGAGCATCTACAAAACATTAGTAAGTCCAACATCAACAGAGCTTGAGGCTTGAGCAAAAACAAGCACTCTCCTCACCTAACGAGCGTTTTATAAATATTTTTCCGGAGGTCTAACCGCTGTAAAAGGTTTTTGTATACGTTGCTTTTTGGCTCCTTTTGGCAGCTAATCCAATATTGACCACCCCGCCAGGCTATTGACTTATGTTTGTGTTACTCATAATAATTCGAGGAGCACCACCCGCCTTTTATTATTCAAAATATCAATTTGCTCGACTTGCTTTCTTTCAATAGAAGCTTGCTTAATTCTATTATGCGTCGACTTAGAATTATTAATTATATGCTTACAATTTCAGAGATGGAATACCTTTCTATTTTTAATTCTCTTCCCTATAAATATGTGAACATCTAACCCATAAATGAAAGATAAGACTGTTTTATTAAAATGTGAATTTTAAAAGGGTGTAGAAGAAACGGTTTCCGGTGTGAACAAAGAGTCATCTGTGGTATCTAAATGTTAATCTTTGGTCAGTCGCGCAAAAATTATGTTTTTCGGACTGGGTCGAAAGTTACTGTGCTGGAAACGGACAACCCACGCAAGCTTCATTAAATTCACTTGTATGAAAACACGAGTTTTAGGAACAGCTCGTATTTTACCACACTCCAGTAAACTTTGACCGAGTTAGGAATGTATGATGGCTATTTTATTATTTTATTTTTTGGCTGTTTTATTAGAATTATTTATTTTTTGTATATTGGCACCCAGCTGTTTATTAATGTACCTAATTAGTTATAATTTAACCGTGTTTTTGTATGTTGTGCTGTCTTTTGTGTGCACCAAATAAACGTTTTATTTATCTATCTATCTATTTTATTAAATCTGGGTATTTAAAATGACATGTAAAGATTCTTTTATTAATACCATCACCACCATTCTAATGCTAAAGCCGCTATCAAAGGCTCCGTTTTATTTCGCGTCAATTTCTAGAAAGCGAAATGACTCCAATTTGAATATGTAATGGCGGCTTAAGATAATCGTCTGGCTTACACTAATAAAGGCGCTCTAACTTTAAAACGAGAATCGTATCAAAAGAATCGAACAGTCGATTCAGTTCGGGGGGTGGTATAATTTATTCGAGTGTGGACCGCCATTTTGCGGCGGGGCGTTCTACGCTATCGCGCGCCGGAAGACGCTTTAAGACATTGATGCTGATTCTTTTTTTTTTATTATGCTCCCCTGGATTCCCTTAAAGACGCTAATATAAAGACGGCCATATATAAATAAGCCGCCTTTGTGAGGATTCTGAACAGACAGGAAACTGAACGACCCCTCGATGGAAAACAATCTAAATTACATTTTCACGCAACTTCAAATGTCTTATTAATTACGTACGACTTTTCAATGCTATAAATTTTCTTTTAACGCTTCCTCCTCTAAATCGGCTTAATACACAACGCTGGCTCTGCATACTGATCACTCAATTGTATTGTGAGATAACTTCTGAAACTTCCTTTTTCTTTGTGCTCATTTACGTCTTTGAATTTGGATAATTCTGATATTTATATTCAATATCATAATTTAAAATGTGATTTATTTTTCATTCAACTTAAAACATGTTCCGAATCCTTCACATAAATAACTAGAATCCATACCATCTGTTTAAAAACCAGCACCCTAGTCAAATAGAAAATACCTGGCAGGTCATGATTTAGTGGGGCCTTTAGACAGCTCGCGATACCGCCTTCATCACCTCGAGAATGACCCCGCATCCCTCAAGCTTAGATAATATAGGGGATAGTGTCGCTTATTCCCCGGGGATTTGTCAAACAAATGCGTCGCCGTGTATCGGAAAAAATCGCCGGCTCACTAGTGGCCATTAAGGCTATTTATGGGCGATTCACAGAAGCTTTTTTTATTAATAAAACGTATATTATGCGCGCAAGTGCGTTTTATATCGTCGACCGTCCTTTCTTCGCGGATATTATCGTCCTTCTTCGGACATCTAATAATATCGATTTGGGATAGATAGAAGATTTGGTTTTTGTAATATATTTCTATTGTATTTTTGTCTGGGCATGTTAAATTCAATATCCAATGTTTTTGTTTATCGTACAGAGGTAAAACAAAGCAGGTTCGTAGTTCAGGTATGGATATGAACATGTTTACCCCACAGTGGCATAGCAAAGTAGTTATGCAAACACAAGATATTGATACGGGAACTTTGTGACAGACAAGAAAAACAAAAGTCACATTTAGGATAAATACGCATCGGTATCGAAGATATTTTGACGTGAAAATATTTATATGAAAGGTAATGTTTGGGGTAGATATATCAACGAAAAGTTTGGAAACATGCGCGAATATGAACGTCAAGAATCTAATTTGCAACTCTAAGAATAATGCAGAAGTAAAATTTTAAACACCTATAAACAATTTTGAATAGATTAAAGTGGGAATCTCAACCCGCTATCACTGGTAATTGTCGGGAATAAAATCATTAATTCCAAACCGAATAACGCATTAAAAGTAACAGCTTGTACGCGGCTTGCCACCATTGCGCTCCCTAGAGGGAAAGCGAACGAAACTTAAACAGTTATAGATACAACAAATAAACATTTTCAGAAGTTGAAACTGTTTTTAAATTGTGACAGATTTTTATAATTCCATTTCGCTCATATATTGGTCCAATAAGCCCAATTCTTTTAAAAGAGGTAGTCACATGTTCTAATTTTGACATAATATTCAAAATTATACATAGTAGGTAATATTGTAGTAAGGATATATAAATTAAGTAAGAATCTGATAAAGGCTAAAATGACTACTAATATAATTAGGCTCTCCAAAATTCTTGCAAACGAGACACTTAAAGTAAATCGAAAAGGTAACAACACAGATTAAACGGAACCCTCCGCACATAACAATACTAATTCAGAAGGCGTACCTCCAGCCATATTCTTATAAATTAATTACTTGTAATCTACTCATGAAACGGGACTTACAGAAATGAAGTTACAACGTGGCGTAATACCGGCCGGGCTCAAGGGTTTGGAACGACTTAATGTCGCATCGGGAGAACAAGTCTGAATTAGAAATGAACCCTGTTACAAGTACCTGGTTAATAAGACACACATGTCGCGTTTCGGATGCTACTTTGTTATAATTAAGGGTTGAGACGTCTGTCAGACAAAGGAATATAAGTTTTATAGTGTCTCTATAGCAGGTCTTTAGAAAGTCATTAAATGAAATGGTTGTGATCTAGTTGGACTACCAAAATAGTTATTTGTACTTATTGGAAACTAGCTGTTGCCCGCGACTTCGTCTGAGATCTACGATAAAAGTAGCCTATGTCCTTCTCCAGGGCATGGTCTACTCATGTGCTAAATCTGTTTAGCTGTTTTAGCGTGAAAGCGTAACAAACAAACATTCGAATTTATAATATTATAGTTACGATTAACAGCAATGATGTTATGACTTGACTAAACATAGTGACTTGCAATCCCTGCAATCAATAATAATATAATGAAAAAAAAATATGGCACCCTAAAACTCTAAAAGTTTCATTAGAAATGAAAATCTCCAAACCAACGATGGTCATGAACAGACACATAAAATAAAATACATTCGACAAACACGAAAATTTTCAAATTATGCAAACAAGTCACCAACTATTACATAAAAGAGACGAGGCGAACAAAACTGACACGTCACAAAAAGTACTTTTAATTTTTCGCCGCTGCAGACTTATCTGAATGCCTGGGGGAGAGGTGTCCCCATGATCGCGTCTTATCCACTACGCAAACAGTCTTTACAAGGGCCTCACTCATTCTATTCACTCCTCTAGAGGTTATCTTTTATTATTTCTCTCGACATCCTCTTTTTATTGCCTCCCATATTGACTTTTTATACCGCTCTCGAATAAATACATTTTGATTTATGCTTACGTAGACACTGTTTTATGCAGACGGTGAATTAGTTCGCTTGAGGTGTCAAATGTTACAATTTCTTTTATTCCCAATACTAAACTTAATATTTCAACATCCGAAATTTCTTCTTCTATATGTTTCTGGACACTTTCGAAGTCACCACAAATACTTATACGGAATAAAATGTGTTTCTCTAAGCTCTTGAACAAACATTGAGGGATTGCAAAGTTCCCGGAGAGGAGAAAAACAAAGATAAATCCAACTTAGAGCTTGACAAGTGCGTATCTAAGATTTGTAGATCTGCACCGCATTTTACTGGGTTTTGATTTCAACTAATTATTGCAGGGGTAAATGGTCTGTGATGGTATTCATTATCTTAGTGTTATGAACTTTTTTACGCTTTTAATTTAGAATCTGCCAGTTTTATGAGACAATCAACAAATGTTCTGGTATTGAAAAATAGAATTGTATGTTTATAAGCATGAATGATCAAACCTATAGAGTAAGAAGATGATGATGCTAATTTTAATAGTATTTGTAAACTAAAAACAGATATTCTAAAACTCAGCCCTTACCATAACTGTCTCCATAATACACTCCTCGTTACCTATCCCTTGATTCTCAATTCCAAAGTCTCACGACATCGTCCCCCGAGAACGATTAAACATGTAAAAGTAACAGGATAACAAAGTATCTGGGAGTCTCGTTGGAGGCCGGCCATTTAGCACGTGCCGAGAAATTGCAGTAACACGTTCGCAAGAACTTAACGACCAGAGAAATAGATGTCGTCTAACGTCTGCTGAACCGATCACTTTCCTTCCTTGTTTGTTTCATTTGAAAAAGGAATGTGGTGTTTTTTTTTTTCAACTTTTCTCAAGCTTTGTTTTGAAGATGGCATCAAATGGCACCATTTTTAAGGTAAACATTGATCAAATCTTCAATCTCATCATCAACCATCTCGTTATCAGATTAAAGATATCATCTGGGGTTAAAGGAATGTTGCAAAACAGAAAGCAGTTTTCATAAAATGATGCTTCAATTTGTATGATGTTTCCATAAATATCGTTGTCTCCTACTCATACAAACTTAATGAGATGTTTAGGTGTCAAAGTTTCAACTGTCTGGCGTCTGGCCAGCAAATTCTTGTTTCAAATTACATTACACTTTGTTTTTCTTTTCCTCTCCTTCTTTTAAATGTAAAATATTCTCCGTTTATTCCTCAAAATGATTACTCGGTTTATCAAGAAAGAATAATGACAAACTTACGACCATAATTACTTATTTTTAATGAATTAACGACTTTTGTTTGCGAACAGCGATTAAAATAATTAAAAGTATCATTATAAGTGCCATCAATTCGATCTCAAAGGAGACATTAATGTTTTTACGGGTTGCTCCGTCATAATAATTAATAACTTTACTATCCAAAACAGTTGTAAAATGAACTTTTATTACGAAAATTCAATAATGTCATGCATAACGCTTCTGGCTCATTCATTTTTGACTTTTATTTATGCATACTAAAAATCCACACAAAAATTGATATAATGCTGGTTGGAGTTTCATGTGAGTTGATGTCAATTAAATTGATCAGACGAAAGACAACGACTATATCTCGGCAATGATCAAATGAAGTAATGGCGATTTAGAGTACTTATACGAGTATTTTTTACCCAAATTGCAAATATTTATTTGAGTAGGTGTATAATTCTAACCCGACGAACCCCGAAAGTCTGACAACCAGTCTTGCCAAGGGGTATCATTACCCAGTTACTAGGTTGTGGAGGTCAGATAGGCAGTCGCTCCATTTAAAATACTGGTATTTAGCTGCATCCGGTTAGACTGGAAGCCGACCCCAACTTGGTTGGAAAAAGGCTAGGCAGATGATGATAATTCTAACCCGAACTAAATAAAAACTGAAGCCACAATATTTATCTTGCATATTAAAGTAAAGATTCAAAACGATAGAATTTTGCAAATTTAATTACTTTACCAAAGATATTCGGCGCAGAGTTGCTCTTACGCGTTCTTATTGCAACAATTATTGTCAAGTGCGGCATTTTCATCCGACTTTTAATTGATCCTGGAGGGCGAGTAGCAGATAAAACTCGGAAGACTCGGATATCTAAACTTTCTCTATTACAGTTTAAGAAAACCGCCGGCGCAGTTTCGTTTCGCCGATAACAAAATTTTCATTGCGGTCTCCCTGAGCGGTGTGAGGTGTAATAGCGCGTCGTGAGTTTAGAATTATTGTTTGTTGTTTTGTATTTATTGAATAATAATTAACGTAAATACTTATTAGATTTGATAGAATTTTTTCATTTTGGTAAAAAAAAATATCACAAATAAACAGTAGGTATGTATGAAACGAAGACTTTTAATGTTAATAATTATTTATTAAGCTAGGCTTATTTAAGACTGTATAATATTTTTTTTTTTTAATTCTCACGTCGCATCTAAAAAGAAAATGCCTAAAGCTTCTTGCTGCTAGACTGGCGCGACGCGACGACGGTGCGACTCGATACGGTAATAATTGTTCTACCGTGAAGTTTTCATAGAGTCTCGTCGCACTGTCGCGTCGCGCCAATCTGCACGAGGCTTAAAGTTTAGAATTTTCAACTATTTTACTCACACTTTTCTCGTCCCTAAACGATATCGCCACACTCTTTACAATAAACCGTTTAGTGTAAAAGTGTAACAACAAACTTCCATATTTTATTATGATCGTTATCGTAAAAGCCCCGGATTCCCTCCATTTAAAAGTTGCGCGTCTATCCCTTCCCCTTACAACCCGTTTGGAAGATTTCATTATAAAATTAAACTAAAACTAAAACTTAGCGCTATAAATCGTGATGGAATGGAACTTTGCTTTACTTCTTTAGATATTAAAATGAAAACATTTGTTGACGTATTAAACTTTTTCCCAAAAATTCAAAGACTGATGAAAGAACCGTCCTCATTTAGTTTAAAATAATACATTGTGTGTGTTATTTATAACCAATTTACGAAATAAATACTGTTTTAGCCAAATATGTTAATAAATCTGTTTTAAGGAAAACTTTCTTCCATAAACCAGATTTCTTACCGCAAACACCCAATCAACTGGCCCAAAAAAACAAAGAAATAGAAAGAATCCAGTCTTCCAAGATGCGTAAACTTTCTTACAGATGAAAATAATAGCATCTGAACTCCTAATATGCCAATCAGAGGAAAAATCGGAGGGTAATCGCGAATACATCGAAGCACAAGTTACGGCCCCCTCCGCCGCCGAAACGTAAACACATAAATTCGCGGGGAACTCCTTTTAATTGTCTACCAGCTATACCTTAACGAACAATTACATGTTGCTGTTATTTATTTGTTTTTCAACAATAAAGAATTGGTGAAACTCTGCTTGTATAGAGAAAATATCTTGTTGTTGAATGCTTTGGAAAATCTTACATGCCTTGGACGATTTTTCGGTCTAGGTAACTGTTTTTTTTTTTTGCAGTAGGCCCAGGCGATTGGATCGGAATCCAATTAAAAGAATAACAGAGCAGTAGCGTTGAATGCACGAGACTAATCGTTTTCTATTGTTCTTCGGACCACTATCTGGCTGCCTTTTGTCATTGGACCCCGCCAGCGAACTAGAGCTGGTCATTTAATAAAAAATGGCATCGACAAACAGGGTGAGCAGACAGCACACGCCTGCAAACGACCAGACCAGTGAGATGTCTAAATTAAAAGCCTTAAAATTTCCCGAGACTGCCAAAAGGAATGGTAAAATAAGCTTTATTTCCACGTCCCGTGGAAATCGCCTTTCGGTTCTGCAGATAGTGGAACTACAAAACACCAACGATGACCGGCGACCGCTCGGCGTGAACGTGACAATGACGGCTAAGCCGCTGCATGCAAGGAACGTTTTACTCCTTTTATATCCAACGCATTCGGCAACACACCACCGCTTTCTGACGACGTTATTTTTTAATCAAATATATCCGTGGAGCGGGTGACGGACGATAGGGTCGCAGCGACAATGAAAAACTAAAAGGAAAAAGTAACACTCTTTTAAGCAAATACGGGCGAGACCAAGTTGATTGGTTTTGTTAGCGAGCCTGTTGATTGGCACGGGCGTAAACAATACGCTTCCAATGTTTAAGTTTCAAACGACAATTGAGACTTCTTTTAAGTAAATAGTGACTAGACGTGTTGATTGGTTTTGTTAGTGAAACTTTCCTATTGAGAGTTACCATTGGTTTGTCCATGTTTGAATTAGCTACTTTATTCGGCTAGAGTTTGACAATGTTTTCATTGCGAACAATGCTTTCGAACATTTTGTTCCCGTTCCAACGATGCTTGAAAGTTTTTGAATTTATTTTACTGTCGACATGTGATCCAGGGCCGCTTGTTGACGTAACACATAACCAAATAGCCGCAAAAAATTTGGTCAGGTAAAACCAGAAAAGCGTTTACAAAGAAAACAATGTAGTTGGTTATATTTTCGTAGGAGTTTTCAGAGATCATAAATCCTTGGTTATATTATTCACGGCGAGTAACCGGACGGGTATAAATCAGGACTCCTCAGCCGCTATCAGCTCACGCTTCCATTAGTGACCTCCTCCACCCGTGAAAAGTGCTAAGTCTAGTTATCCAAGCATTTTTTTATGTAATTTATAGGCAAATAAAAAAATAAAGCATGTAAGTAGGTAGGTACCTACTTTATATTGAAAATCAAACGTATTTGTTTTAATACGTAGGTATCTCGATTACTATAGTATCAAAAAAATCTTTAATTCGTCTACCAAAATTGAGTGATTGCGAATATCTTTTCATGCTACATTAAAATCTAACATTATTAAGGTTTTGTTGCATATACTACTTAGCGATAGACAGTACCTCAATTTCCTTTTACACCCAATAGGAAATTGTAAGAAGAAAAAGTGCCTGTTTCCTGGGTGAGAAACCCTCCTACAAGAGATATGTGTGTTTCTAAAAGCTTAGAATTAAAACGTTGGCGGTTAAATTAATAGGGGTTTTAATATTATCCGTAGATTATTTTTGTATCAAAATTATGCACACTCGAATGGGTGGCCAGACTTGAATAAATTTATAACGGACGAGAATTTCGGGCGACTCATTACTGGGTATTTATGTGAGGAGATAAAAATATTAGGGACACATTTTAATCGAAAACGGATGAACAGGGGGTGCCCTAGTGTTGTGCGCCTCTGTTTGTGTTTTGTTTGTTAGAAAAACGTTTCGTACTGATGAGGCAGTTGTTGTTTTTCTTTCTGTTTTGCTTGTTGTGTTTCGCGTTTTTGGTAACATTTAATTACTTATTTGGTAACATGATGTGATTTAACAGGTTTATTTTCGAAAGCATTTTATTATTTGGTATCGTAAAATTATCTTATATTAATTTATTATAGAATTGTGGCGACCGTTCATGTAGGCGATGAAATAACAAAATAATAATTATAACATAATAAGATACTACTAATAAAACGAAACAGTTTAAAACAATTGTCTTGGATTCGGCAACACCTGAAAATGAAAAAAGGAATATAAAAGTGATTCTGTTTCTATATTTGATTTTGTTTATAAAATAATTAAAAGAAATAGAAATGTGAAAAAAAAAATTTTTGCTACATTCTCCCACTAATTTTCTCCAGTCTGTCATAAATAACTTTCATGATATTTTCTTTCTAGTAAAAACACCAATCTCTCATGACAATCAAAATCCCACCGCACTTTTCCACAGATAATGAATAACAAGCGACATTTATCAAACCTAACATAAAGTCAGCCGGTGTTTAGGACAGTTTTAAACGCCTAAATTAATTTCCTTTAAGAAGTTGTAACTCTCCAAGTGGGGATAATGCGATGATATATAAAAAAAGGTCCCAGTGAGCCAGGGCCCCTAATAAATTATACCCTCGATAACAATGGGATTTTTTCGCCGGCCCTTTGTTGCAACTTTTGATATCACCTGAACGAAGGAAACAAAAAAAAAAAAAACAGTGAAATTTTTTAGATATTTTGCAGGGATGAATATGTTTTTAAAATGAAATTAGGGCAAAATGCCTTACATTGTACGTACTGAAACTTCTATTAAATATTTTTGATTGCCTGTGAATTAATTATAACAGATAATAGTTTTTTTTTTTTGATTGCATAAATAATTTGTGGTTCTATGGTTTAAAGAATTGACTTTTATATTTCTATTTGTGAATTAAATTAGGGCAAAATGCCTTACATTGTACGTACAGAAACTTCTTTTAAATGTGTTTGATTGCCTGTGGATTAATTAAAGCAGATAATAGTTTTTTATCGCATAGATAATCTAGTGGTCATATACGGTTACTAGAACTGAGTTTTATATTTCTTGTAAAACTTATTGGTCACGTGTAAAATCAGTTTTTAATGCCGTATAAGTTGGATCCCTGGGTTACCTATTTTGTAGCTTAGATTTTGATTTGCTAATTCAATTCAAAACGCTGGAAAAACCAGCGTCTCATATTAAATAAAATTGAAAAGTCGGATACCACCATGACTTGGTGATTTGTCATAGGGCTTATGATAAACAGTAATAGTTCAATAGCCACTTCCTTCAATATACCGCTTGAGCACTTTTTGTCCCGAACTATAAAAAATAAAGCCCTAATATCGTCGAATGTTCCTTTGGGGAGTGACTGGACAATCGCGCGAAATCCGTTAGGGCTGGCACGAATCGGACATAGAAAACGCACAAAGTTTACCGCAGAAAAAATATATCGTAAAACTTAAAATTAAAATAACTCATGAAAGATTTACCGGCTGAACGAATTTCGGTGCGTTTGAGTGATTTTGGCTGAATTTATACCAAAGAAATTGGTAAAAAAAAAATTAAGAGCCATTAAATACTCACGCCTTCCTCCCATGGCGGTAGGCAGAAACTATAGAATGCCACCTGCTACGCTCCTTACGTAATCATTTTGCTTCGTTTACGTTCATACATCTGATGATCTCTTCACAAACACCTCACCGTGAAGTGAGCTGTCAATCCTAGCGTCAGGTGAAGTGACAGCTCACTTTAAGCTCAATTCACCTAAGTTTTCACGGTGAGATTTTTACAGAATACTTCTACCTTCTGGTCATACACGCACCTGACATTTCTGAAGAACATTAAACCACATGAAATTACTTTGAATAAAAAAAAATTTGAATGCTTGATTTCTCGTGTAGCAAACGTGTATTTGACCATGACCATGACCTTGAACAATTATGTTGCTTTCTGCATTTCTATAATTTCATTTAGTTTTTCATACAAATTGCGCCAACCCCAAATAAATCGCTATAAGGGCAAGAAAATTATGATGGTGATACACCAAGAATGACCACCATTAGATGTTTCAGTCATTCCTCATGCCAGCCCTAGCCAATTGAATGGGCAACTGTGGACAATTTATATAGCAATAATCCGCACGGACATTACGGCGGTGGCCGAGCCGAAGTCGAGCCGAATGCCGATATTATCGGAGGTAAGAACCGTTGCTAGTTTGAGGACAAAAAACGAGCTCTCATTTATCGGCCAGTCGGCACTTCGGCGACAGGCCATCTCGCCTCAAGCCACCCTCGCTAAAACGATGCACATTACTCGCCATCGCTTTAGGGCTTATGGACTCGATTATGTTTCCTTGTTTTGGGAGTACTGATGAGTTCTTTTTAACTTTTAAATTGGATAAAATAAACAATTATAAAGGGTGTAAAAAGACGCTAAATGAAGCTAGTCAAGTGTTCTTCCCGTCAATCTGATTTTTCTCAATCATACCTAAAAACTTTCAGGTTACAGAAGGTAGTGTTTTTGAATTTTTTTGCCAAAACTAGTTTTAAATGTTATAACTTAACTTTAACTATCGACCCCAGTATATACCGTTGCAAGCACCCATAAGGACAATGCACAATGTTTTGCGTGCGTTACATTCCGCGCTAACGTAAAAACAGTGATTTTCGACACCAAAAATAAAAATCGTTTCCCAGCAATTCTTTTTGAGTGATGGTAGGTACTTAGTTTGATAATGAATGCGTAGATGATGGCTTTGTCATGGGTCTTTTTACCCATTGGTCTATTTTGAAACTGTGTACGGGTTATATTTCAAAATTGACCATTCAAATGGGACTGCACAAGCAAATATGAAAACAGACACAAACGATGTGTATGACAACGAAAATCAACAGAACACCAATTCAAAATCTTATTTATTCGGCAGTTTTATTTGTCACATGCGTATACGCCGACCCGACGCATTGTGATGTAATTGAAAAATCGGTACTACGAACTACCAACGGACGAGGGATCCATTATTCAGATGACAATCACGTGAATTTCCCGAAAAACGAAGCGAAAACGTACGCCTGTTGTTTCACGACGATGTGACGCATAAAAAATTCAGCGACTTAATCGCAACGGCGACCAAATAAACGACGATTCGATGAATTGCTAAAGTAAATGATCGACAAATAGTTGGCAATTTGTAGGTTGTTTGCGAAAGTAGTCGTTAACTTCGGTTTACGGATGATAAGTGTTCTCATTATCATTATGTATGAATCAGGGATGTATAAAGAGCCATTTAGAAACAAAATAGTGTTTTTCCCTTTTCGCAAGTCTTTTATTCAACTTTTAACTCTTTTGCAATACAATCTAGTTCATAATGCAGGGGAAGAGAAATTACGTTCTAATTACACTAGTAATAAAACTTTCATCTCAATTCATTACATTACTAGATGCTTAATGCTTATACAGCTTGAAAGGGCCATCTACGTGCAAACTGTCAGTCGTCGGTTATTAAAAAAAATAAGCTGTTTCATAGAAAAGTGCAATACTGACGCGGTCATAATGTATGGACTAACCTTTTTTTTAAATAGCTGACGAAAAGTTTCAACGCAGTGGGGTCCAGAATCATGTACTGAATCCATGGTAACAGGTTGCGTCTTGATGTCCCTGCCACACTGTATATAGGTACCGTCCTCTTTGGTGACTTAGCACAGGCAAATAGGGAATACGGGCTGAAATCCAACTTTATCCAAACAAAAATTGGGTTGAACCGAATCTATATCTCCCATAACTATTAACACTGTAATTCAAAAATATTGTAAAAGCCAATTATATTTTAAAAGAGTAACCATGGAGTTTCTTGCCGGCTCTTCTCCATAGGAAACGACCAATTGGAACCGTGCACCTAGCTTCTGACGTTTCATAAGTGCCCATGTAGGTTTATGTGAAATAAAATATTTTGATTTGATATAAATAGTACCATAATTTTCCGAATCTCCTAAAGTTATTTTTCTCCAGCAGCAGCATATGCGGGCTTAGGAAGTGCACCCATGCCCTCGTGGTGTAGGGGAAAAATGGCTGACTCATCAAAACAATAAACAAAGTATCGGAACCCTATTTTATTATGTTATTATGCACGCCGCCCTATGATTTAACGCTGCATAGATTTACGCGATGACAGCTATGGAAACAGTGTTTTCACGAACGAAAATTTTGGAGGTATTTAATGTTTTTCTTTTTTTTTTATTTCAAGAAAAACATCGACATTATGAAGCCGACTTTTTTAAGTAATTTAACGATGTCCTTTTTCATTCAGAAAATAAAGATCCTTTGCACTGTTTCTATGATCATGTGAAGTATTTTTAAACGGAATTTCTTCGCATGCAAAGTTCTTTTCAATGCCTTCTTAAGAGGTAATAGGGTCGGTCTTTTCTCCATACAAAACGTCATAATTCGAGGTTCGGCTCTCGTCTATTTCCTCCTCCAAACGATATTTACTGTGCCCCTATGTTTTTCTTTTTTATTAATAGTTGTCAAATTTTTACAACAGGCCTCTGATGACAGCGGTCTAAACAATTTTGAGCTTCTACAGATAATGTATCATCAAAACGGAAAACATAGGGGCATATAACTAGTTGATATTTATTTTACTGTAAAAACTCATTGCTCTAAGGTCATAAACCAGTGCGAAAACAGGCGAGAGCGTTTGTATGGAGAGGGGACCGACTCTATTTCCTGTTAACACTTTAGTTTTCTCTTTAATTCTAGCTACCATATAAATTAATAAACCAATCTATTGACTCCAATAATGACGCAGTGTGAACTTTAAAGATATGATATATTTTACACTCCACCGTAAACCATATTAATTAAACTGCTTACACTAACCACTGTTTTTCCTCCGACAGGCTACCCAAGATTATCAATCAAGGAGCATTTCCCGAGTACAAATTTATCACGAGCTTCTTATTGTGACGCCGGATAACACAATATCCACCGGATATCCGGAGGGGAGGCTCAACATCATATTTTTATCATCATTATGTCAAGAAAAAATTAAGCGTTGGCTTAGTATGGGACACACCTTCACTTCACTTTTCACTGCGTGTGCGGTTTTCTTTCCAGGCTGTCGAATAAATAAATATCTACCTATATTATTTCTTCTTCTATTACACCGTACGATAGGCCACACATCAGGGGGCTTAAAACGGTCACTTTAGCAGAATCATAATTTGAAAATATTATGAATCATCGTAAAATGTCACAAACTGACAATTCATATTCTGCGTGTAATTCATAATACGAAATAATTCATCTGTTTGACAGTTTTCTATAGTCATTCGTAAAATGGTCCACAAATTATGAATTGCTTTTATGTCGAATTAGAGGGATTGCTAATAACAGCTGGGATTCAGTAAATGAACTTCTTTTCGAGGAATTGCTAATGTGGCCGGTTTAGGCCCCCAGTGGTAACAAAAATAATAAGTATTAAGTTAGTAGCTGAACAGAATAAATAAGTCGCAGTATTATATGACGAGTGACCTTGAAATAATTACTATAAACCTTCCGTGCCCGTGCGTAATTGCCACTCACTCGATAATGTTGCGTACTGATATACACTGAGATTTGCAAAGCGCGTACGTTTCGGCCGTTTTCTATGAAGATAAGAATACTGTACTCATGTATACTGTGTTAGCTGGGCTCTTATTCTACATATTAAAACTCTGTACTAAGGTCAAAGTTTTACCACAGACGTGCGTCCTACTTTACTTTGGTTCTTCGTAGAAACAGTATTTATTTTATTTTAGTGTCAATATGTGAAGAAAATACTAACTTTTGAAAGGTATTACAAGACATCATTCACTTAGATTCTCTTTGCTCGATGCAACTAGTGAAATCCTTCATATGATGTTAGAAAGATCTTGGTACTTTTTTGTCCGTCACACGAAGTCTCCCTACAATGTTTAAATGAATAGTCTGTTGCAGCTGTTATTCAGGCTTTATTTTCACTAGTTTTTAAAGGTTTTTTTCAGTTAATTAGGTTCATTGGTGAAAGAGAGCAGTGGTGGCCCAGGGGTAATTTGGCCGCGACTTACGAGTTGTATTATGTTCGAACCCAGTCAAGCACTTTACTTTGTATAAATTATTTCATCACCACTGCTCTCAAAATAGTGAAGGAAAACATCGTGAGGAAACCTAGAACCAAAAATTCGAAGACATGTGACATCTACCAACCCGCCTAGGGCCGTATGGCGGATAGCGGCCCACTCCCTCTTAAAGAGAGGAAACCTGTGTCCCATCAGTGGGCATATTGTAGGTATTCACCAATGCAACCCATTTATAGTACTTAACTGCAGCTTAAAAATATGCATTCGTGTAAAATACTTTATAACTTATAACAGTATGTACAATTTGACAAAACCGGCACATCCCTTCTATTCCAACGCTATCATATTTTGATCCGGTGCTGTTTTCCACAGGGAGTGCATCTTATTGGCTGATTAATGATTGCACAATCACCTAGCTTAAACTTTACGAAAAACAAACTTATTTTTAAAACGTCGGGGTGTTATTCGTTGTTTATGTATTAAAATCACCAACTAACAAAGATTTTTATTTAAATTACCAATGCCTAAAAGCTCGTGAGGAACTCGTTGCTAATGCCTAATAACAGCCGCACGGGTTGCTCCATCAGGTTAAGCAATATTTGTCGGGGTTGGTCCGTGGATGGGCGAACATCTTTACATACCGAGACTCCTCCGTGACTCGGAAATCAGGTTAAGCCGTTGGTCCCCGCTGTCATTCATGGATCTTTGACAGTCTTTACTGTCGTCAGAATCCTGTAAGTCTGACAACCAGTCTTACCACGTGGTATCGTATTACCCAGTTACTGGATTGTGGAGGTCAGATAGGCAGTCGCTCCATGTAAAACACTGGTATTCAGCTGCATCCGGTTAGACTGGAAGCCGACCAACGACAAACTAGTTGGGAAAAGGCTAGGCAGATTGATTGATTGAATGTTATTAATTCATCATCAAATAAGATTTAGTCGAAGATCTAATACTTGAATCAACATGAAGACTTTTGTCTTCAGTTCTATCGATTAATCTACATAATATTATTGTAACCTGAATTTCCTAATTTCCTGAATTTCCAGCTGTCATTAGCAATTCATAATGTGTGGACCATTTTACGAATCTCCATAGAAAACTGTCAAAAAGATAAATTATTTTGTAATATGAATGGCACGCAGATCACATTATGAATTGTCAGTTTGTGACATTTTACGATGATTTATAATATTTTCAAATTCAAATTCTTTATTGCGAACTAATTGTACAGAATTTGGAGATGGTAACAATAGGTAGGTATTTTCCTATAACGATTCTGCCAAAGTGGCTGTTTTAAGCCCCTGTTGTTTTTTTTTTCACACACCGACGGACGGCCCAAGAAATAAGATTGTGTAGTTGTTATATGCCAAACTCTATGCTCTATGCTAACACAAACTATGGCTCTCTTTAAAGATATAACTATGGCTCCGAGTATTCTAAAATTCTGTAGACCAGTTTAATAATATGTGTCTCAAACTCAAACTCAAAACATACATATCAAATAAATCATTTACAAGCACTTTTGAATTGTCAAGGAGTCGGTCAGTCAGAAATATGAAGCTAGTTGCCCATCCCAAAGCGTAGTAGGTACCTATGGAGAAGAACGGGAATGAAACTCCACGGACATTCTTTTAAATAAATAAATTGATACATGTGTCTCATGTGCTCAAAATAATAATGATCTGACTGACAAAATAAGAATGATTTTTACCGACTTCAAAAAAGGAGGAGGTACTACGTTCGGATGATTGTTTTTTTTTTTTTTTTTTTTATGTATGTTCACCGATTACTCCGCCATTTGTGAACCGATTTAAAAAAATATTTTTTTGTTCGAAAGGGTATACTCCCGAAATGGTCCCATATAAATTTTATTAAGTTTGCTTGCATAGTTTTTGAGCTAGCTTCAATATTACGTATTTTTCCCACAGTCTATATAGACGATATAATTATTAGACTCCTTCACTGTTATTTACATAGCAGGTAATAACTTGTGTGGGATAGGTACCACCACTAAAAAGTGAAAAATAAAAACTTTTTACAAAAAAAAACAACCGACTTCAAAAAAAACACTAAAAAAGTGAAAAATAACTTTAATATCGGAAGTCGGTGGCAAAAAACGAAAATTAAAAAGCAAAGACACCGACTTCCGAAATTAAAGTTATTTTTCACTTTTTTAGTGTTTTTTTTTAAGTCGGTTGTTTTTTTTTGTAAAAAGTTTTTTTAATAGTAAAATTGGGAATAGGGCCCATAAACGCAAAAATATTAATTAATGGATAATAATACGAATCCTGACTATATTATTATATTATATTATAAATGCGAAAGTGAGTGCGTGATTTTGTTTGTTTGTTCCGCTTTCACGCTAAAACGGCTGAACAGATTTATATGAAATTTGGTATATGAGTAGACTATTTCCTGGAATAGGACATAGGATACTTTTTATTCTGATATTCTCACGGGATCGAGACTTACGTGGGTGAAAACGCGGGGCGCAACTAGTATTGAATATTTTTAAGTTCTAACTTTGTTTGGTGGCTTATGGCTTTCTGGATGTAATTGACAGTTATGTCATTACATGCAGAAAACCACCAGCCGCCGCTGGAAATATTATATTATATTTGTTTACTCAATCAATCTGCCTAGCCTTTTCGCAACTCTGTCGGGGTCGGCTTCCAGTCTAACCAGATGCAACTGAATACCAGTATTTTACATGGAGCGACTGCCTATCTGACTTCACAACCCAGTAACCGGGTAATACGATACCCCTTGGTAAGACTGGTTGTCAGACTTTCGGGCTTCTGACGACCCGTAACTGTCAAAGATCTACTAATGATCGTGCTTTCCGAGACACGGAGGAGTCTCAGTATGTAAAGATGGTCACCCATCCACGGACCAACCCCGGCAAGCGTAGCTTAACCTGATGGATCGTCCCGTGCGGCAGTTATTAATTAGCAACGA
This sequence comes from Lithophane semibrunnea, assembly GCA_947363905.1. Lineage (NCBI taxonomy): Eukaryota > Metazoa > Arthropoda > Insecta > Lepidoptera > Noctuidae > Lithophane > Lithophane semibrunnea. The sequence continues at coordinate 6,750,552 of OX376185.1, forward strand.
GCTCACACATGATATTTGTTAAATAAAAGTCTAATATAACATCTATTCTCTAATTTCGCACCTGCAGTATGCAGTAGGCATCTACGGACTTATTAAAATGTATCTTTTATTAGATTGTCTACATTAAAATAAAACACACCCATAGAGACAAAAAAAAAACAGTGCGTCAAAAACAACGCAGAAAGTAGTACTTTTACTACTTTTTACTGTTTCTATGAGTGTGTTTTAGTTTAATTTAGACACATAATTCTCTACTTTCTGCTTTGCTTTTTTTTTCTATTAATTTGTTTTATTTTAATTTTGTGATCTCCTGTGCGAGTCTAGAATAAATACTTTTTCTTTCTTTCTTTCTTTAACTATGTATTATGTACAGTTCTCATGGAACTGCCCCTAGAATCTGTTTGCCCTTCTACACGAACAAAGGCAGTCTACAACTCAAATATTCATACTACATATTCCTACGTACGTAATCCTTACCTAGGTATTTAATCAATCGTCTAGAAAGTTGGAAGGATCGATATCCCGATCGCCATCGTATAACACGACCAAATCAGATATCACAGTTTTTAATACACTTTCTTCCTCAAATGGTATTCCTACATTAGCAGTGTTATCAAGGATTTCGTCTCGGATGAAAGAGTACGGAGCTCAGAAACTGTGTAGGCGGTGGGCGTGTCAGTGTAAACCACGCCTTTCGAGTGGGCGTGTCGGGTAGGATTTTAAAATTCATTATCTGTATGTATTGCATGAAAATTCTTGGAACCAATGAAGACAAGTAGTGAGAGATATTTAATAACGTTGAATAGTTTGAGTAACCTCGTTAACGCTAAATAGTTTTACTTTTTCTTAGTATATGCACTAAATTACTAGCATCAAGGTTTAGTAGGGAAACAAACGATGTACACTAAATTACAACGAGTTAATAATAATGTTATTATATTGGTTTAATTAAACAAAAGTTTGCAGTTTCGTAATTAATGCAGGGGAAGCCTGAAAGGAGATTTCGTAGTCACTCAGAATTTTACACACGCAAAACTTTTAGTTGATAGAAATAAAACCTTGTAATAAAATAAAATAAAACGTGCTTCTAGAAGAAACTGGATCTCAAACAACTGCGTCTCAAAAAGAATACTCACCAGAATTTTTTTATTTAGCTTTCTTACTCGACCGCCATTGAAATTCTGCAGGCCATTTTATAAAACAACATTTCAGTGCTAAAATGAATATTGAATGCTCACTACAAATATTAACTATTAAATGCACAACCCTATTATTTTCACAATTTTATTTCAACAAAAACGAATTAAAAGAAAAGTGGTACGACGTCACTACGTCAGTGGCTTTAGCTGTTATTGGCTATGCAAAGGCGGAGCCTTCTACGACGTCACACGAAGTTTTCCGAACACCACCGACCTTAAACACGTAAAACAAAGAACCAGTTTTCATTGACCCTTACTTTCTCTAAGTAATACTCAGCTGCGGTCTGTGAGAGGTAAGGTGAAGGGGAGCGAGAGAGGTCAGTGGAAAATGGTTTTTGGTTTAGGAGAAAATCATGGGGGTTGAGAAAAGGGATTCGCCAGGATACTGTTACGTAACGTCAGTTGAGCGACGGCTGCGCTCGTGGAAGGACGTGTCGCGCTCGCTTTGTTCGGAAAACATAAACAACAACAACGTGTTTATTGACGTAAACAACACGCGGAACTTTGTTTAAGGACTTTTTAGCAGTTGCAGTTTTGAAGGTAAGGTTATATTATTTTGTTGTTGTGTTGTTTATTTATAAATAAGTGGTGTTTATTTATATATATATGCAGCCTATTTTGGTTTGGGGTTCAGTTGGATATTTAGTTAATAACGTTACAATAAAACCTGAATCGTAAAGGAGTTTACCCATAAAAAAAGTACTAAGATAAGTGTATTACTGTATTATTAGTCCTTGGGTTAAAAAAAAAGAAACTTTATAAAGAAAAAAGAAAAAAAATTAAAAGACCATACTTTTTCTTCATTTAATTAGACGATTTACTAAGCATGTAAATTAAAATCATATCCGTTTTGAAAACCTTCAAAAGAATTTGTAAAACTTGCTTACGCTAAACGTTTCCACATAAAAAAATCTATCTGCCTTTTCCCAACTATGTTGGAGTCGACTTCCAGTCTAATCGGATGCCGCTATATACCAGTATTTTACACGGAGCGACTGTTTTTATGAGCAGTGGTGGCCCAGTGGTAAGGGCCACGACTTACGAGTTGTAGGTCGTAGGTTCGAACCCTGAGAGGCGCTTTACTTTGTGTAAATTATTTCATCGCCACTGCTCTCAAAACGGTGAAGGAAAACATCGTGAGGAAACCGGCATGTCCTAGAACCAACAATTCGAAGACATGTGACATCTACCAACCCGCACTGGGCCCGTGTGGAGGATTACGGCCCACTCCCTCTCACAGAGAGGAGGCCTGTGTCCCAGCAGTGGGAACATTATAGGCTGATTATGTTATGTTATGTATGACAGTTTTTATATAATACATATAATATTAAAAAACATACCTTGTAAAGAACATATTATAGGTAATAATTCTTATTATATACTTCTATTATTTTTACGTCCGACCGTAAATATTTTACGAGCTATCAACTACCATGTGGAATAGAGATGTGATGTGCGTTCTAATGAACGACAGTTAATCTAATGATTAACTAAGAAAAAATATTCTAATCTTAGGTCTTATTGGTTCCTCCTCGCATCATTTTACAATTAGGATGGGATGATCTTCTTGTAAGTGGTAATGATCAGGGCACATTGCTCGCAGAACAGATGGCCATCGGGCCGAAAGGTTCTGAAATGGCGACCGCGTACCAGAAGACGTAACGTTGGAAAGCCTCCCACAAGGTGGACCGATGACCTTGTGAAGGCCGCAGGAATGACTACTAGATCCGGGAAGCACAGAACAGTAGCGGTGCTTGGGGAAGCCTTTATCCAGCAGTGGACGTCTTTCGGCTGAAATGATGATGATGTTTTATTATATATATTTATTTATTTCATTATTTATGAATACACAATAAAATACATAGACATACGACATATTATAATATAAGAACAAAGGTACTGCTTATTTCTTAAGAAATTTCTTCCAGCAGAGCTGACCTTCTTCTTCTTTTGTTGCCTTTCCAAACACTCCAATCAACTCAGAATATTTTGCCTTGTCCTCTGCGAGGTTGAACAGATCAGCAGCACTCGTAACTCCAGTCCTATTCTGAATGTTTCTCAGCCAAGACAATTTTTTCTTGTTGCGGTGATAAAAATCTATAATCAATAAAGAGATCATTAATTAACTCGCATAAGCAGCAAATGCATACTTAGCCCCCGAAAAAAACTAATTTGAATTTAGAATTTTCGCTTCGAATCGAATCGAAAGTCTCACCGACACATCATAACATAATCAGCCTATAACGTTCCCACTGATGAGTCACGGGCCTCCTCTCTTCGAGAGGAAGTAGGCTGCTGTAACCTACCACGCGGACCCAGTTCGGGTTGGCAGATGTCACATGTCTTCGATTTTTTGGGACATGCCAGTTTCCTTACTATGTTTTCCTTCTCCATTTTGAGAGCAGCGGTGATGAAATTATTTACACAAAGTAAAGCAAGTGACGAACACTACCTTGGTTCGAACCCTCGACCTGCAACTCGTAAGTCGGGCCCGTTACCACTGGGCCACCACTGCTCTACGACGAGCTGCTCACTCAGAAATACCTTTCTTCTTCTTCTTCATCGTGTTGTTAGTGACTAACCTGGTGTCAGAGTTTGTACGCCGCCCAAGGGCCTCTGACTTGGCTTCACATGCCGTCGAGAAATATATCTCTCAGGCGTGCCGGTTTCCTCACAATGTTTTCCTTCACCGTTTTTTAAGCAAGTGATAACTATACAATAAGCACATGAATCCGAACTCAGAGGTGCTAGGCTTGAGAAAACCTTAGAAATACCTTTTAAATCTAAAGACTTATCAGCTATCAAAAATTATTCAACGATGGCGATGTTGTACAATTTTTAATTTGATATCATTCATTTGGCTTATCTAAAATAAAATTACAATTACCTACCTAATTAACACTACTTGGAGGAGGAGCTCGTGGCTAAGTAATGAGGAGCTCGTGGCTAAGTAATAACAGCCGCACGGGTCGATCCATCAGGTTAAGCTACGCTTGCCGGGGTTGGTCTGTGGACGGGTGACCATCTTTACATATCGAGACTCCTCCGTGTCTCGGAAAGCACGTTAAGCCGTTGGTCCCGGCTGTCATTCGTGGATCTTTGACAATCGTTACGGGTCGTCAGAAGCCCGAAAGTCTGACAATCAGTCATACCAAGGGGTATCGTATTGCTCACTTACTGGGTTGTGGAGGTCAAATAGGCAGTCGTTCCATGTAAAATACTGGTATTTAACTGCATCCGGTTAGACTGAAAGCCGACCCCAACATAGTTGGGAAAGGTTAGGCAGATTTTTTTTTTAATTTTTTTTTTTAAACTAAATTAACAGTACTGAAAAAAGTATAGTTCGCAATAGAATGGCTTCATTTATAACAGTCACTAAACTAATATACCGCAAAGACGTTTTATATTTTTATTTTTCTCTGCGAGCCCAAGGACAGCCCCTGTCCAGTCATACAGTAGCAATATCTCTGTAAAGTAGCGATCGCTATACGATAGAATTCGGTCGCAAAGTCGTAATGGCGTCCCTAGACGGTCAAAATTGCTTGACAAGCACGAAAAAATCACGTGCTTGTCAAGCACGTCGCGCGCGTCTTTTTTTTTTTTTTTTTTTGAGGGTGGGAAATCATCCAATGACTTCTCCCGCTCTGGGTGGAGCGGAAGGGCGTGTCAGACTTTTACTGACTAAAACCCACCCGTGTTCCTTCAGTTGCCTGTTGCCAAGGTCCCGGTATCCCTTTCGGACTAACCCGCAACCCTGGCAGGCATCGGTCCTAGCGGACCCCGCCAATTGTGCTGACATCTCTTTGAGGCGCGCGTGGAACACGACGCGCCATCGACCCGGGCCTGGTCCTGATCGGACGGCAAGCTACCCATTGCTCGCCGTCCGCAAGCCCGCGCCTATGGTGGCCGGGAATCCGCCTGGGATTCCCGACGCCCCGGGCGTCTCCAGCGGCGGCGGCGGTTAGGGGCGTGAGGGCGCAAATTTTGCCTCTCCCTCACGCGTTCCGCCTCCTCCTTCGCGAGCATTACTGCTTCGCAGAAGGAGGTGACTGCTTCCCATGCCCTCTCGCTCCGTACCATGGCCTGGACCAGAGCCGGACGCGAGAGGTCACCGCCGCGCGCGTCTTGGGACGCCATTAGGACTGCGACCGGAGACAAATTTTTCGAACATAATGAATATCTCCCAGAATTATTGAGATTATGATTGATCGTATGTTACGCAATGGGGGTGCTAGGGCCAAAAAGAGAGAAACAGTCCAAAGCATTATCATTTAGGCCTGAATTCCTTTTACGTTGATGTCGGTCACGTACGGTCGGTCGCGTACGCGTAACAACGTAGTACGCGCCGCGGACTGCACAGCATTGCAGCATGGTACTATATAGAACATAATGTATACTGTACTATACATATATGTATACGCACGCGCGACTGTCGTACGCGACGCGACGCGTAAGAATAATTCAGGCCTTAGGTATGTATACCTTCTCAACAAAACTGATTTTTGGCAGTAATTGCGAGTTGCGACTATTCAAACAATATCTGAATATTAAATTGTAAAAGCCAGAGGGTAATACTGTGCCGTGTTAATAATGCAAAGATTGAACAATTGAATCCGCCCGCGATACCTGTTATTAAATATGTAAATTAGTTATTTATTCAAGTCGCACCACTTTCTGAGGCCCCTCTTAAAGATAACTTTCAGAGTAATTCGCGACTTGCCTGTCATGTTAATGTGAGATGAAGAAGTTGTTTTAACTGATTTCAAGGTGTCGTTTCGTGACACTTATGTGTCATGTTTCATTGAAAATAGGTAATTAGGAGATTAAAATTATCATCATTCAAAAGTAACATCTGCATTTTATCGATTTAGGGCGGATTTCACCAATCAAACTGAAACCGATCAGCACGTAAACCGCGTTTAAGAGCTGTCAATGTCATCATCGTGGTGGAATATTGACACTTACAGCTCCTGAACGCAGTTTAGATGTGCTAATCGCGTTCAGTTCCATATGTGAAATTGGCACTAAGTATCTCTCTTTTTTTAATGAAGTTCTACTCTTGATAGTAATAATTAAGAAAGAAAGAATAACGTTTATTTGGACACAGTTCGTGAAACACAAAATGCAAATAACAAAATAAAAAAATGTTTTGACAACAATAGTGTGCTCCTCACGGCTGCGCCAAAAAGGTTCATTTCAGCATTAATGCCAGACAGGTACTATCTGACGCTCGTTTTCTAATGAACCTTTAGTGACAAGTGACGGGAAGTACAAACAGTTTCAACATACCCAATAAATATTTTAACCATTAGGTACCTATTAATAAATAAACTAGTAAAAAAAAAGGAATAAAAATTAAATAATATAAGTAAATACAACAAGAACCGTCTCAGCAAACCCTGTTTAGCGATTAGATCAATCAATATTTAAAACAAGCTTTTCACCAAAAAAAAACATTTTTCTCTTATGAGTATCTACGTACTGCGGGTTCTTGTCTGCAATCACTCACGAAAGGGAGTTAGTAACACAGAATTTAGGTTAACTTTTCTAAATACCGATAGATTCACTGACTCCACCGCTTTTTCCTAAAATTTTCGCCAGAATGACATTATTGAATTATTGTACTTAAAAAATAATCAACGAAAATGGAGGTTATAAAATGTCATATTGCAAAACCCTATTGAATTATTTGAAAATAAACCTTATTGTCAAATGAAAAAACTCTTAAAGTTGATAAAAAAAATAGAATTTTGGGTTTTAAGTTTTCAAATTATCAAATCAAAGTCCTCAATTAGTAAGTGGCATCCACGCGTACGTTTTCTGATTCTTTTGTTTATTATTTTCATCAGATACTTTCAGAACAGAACAGTGGCTAGTGGCCAGTAACCATAAAAATTATAATAAAATAAAATAATTCGTAAATTGAAAAATAATAATTTTCAAACAAACTAAATAATAAAAAACATAACCAAAATTGAGATCACTCCTTGTAAAAGATTCATTCATGTAGGTACCTACCAGCTGGCTTACGTTCCATCGGTCAAGATCCTTTGTCGGCATAATTTCTAGGAAATTGCGCGGCTTTCCTTTTATTCGCCTACATATGATCCGTGACCCCGACAAATGAACTCTTCGCTACAGTTCTTTAAGTACAGGTTGCTCCAGGATGGTAATTTAGAAAATTGTAAATAAATCAATAAATAATAACATTTAATGAAATTAAAATATTTTCCTAAAACGAATACGCGAAATCGGATACGTGTGTTAAATTAATGTCGTCATGGTAGCGGCACGTTGTATACAAGACTGGATTTCGACGTCTACATTGATAAAAAAAATACCTTGTACCTTTACTATTGGCCCTATTAAGACATTGTATGTTGGATTATCCAACATACAATGTCTTAATAGGGCCAATAGTGCCAATACCGTATAGGTACATATGTACCTATACGGTATTGGCACTATTCGTTCGCACACTTCGTTCATGCACAAGAGACTTTGTGGTTCTAGGTATATACCTTTGTGGTTCTAGGTATATACCTAGAACCACAAAGTCTCTTGTGCATGAACGTTAGAAAACCATAAAGTCGCTTGTGCATGTACATGAACGTTACGAACCAAAGAATTCACAGCAACCAAAAATTCAACCTCTTATTAATAGCACAGTGTCAACATAATCTCAAGTTAATTTCCAAAGAAAAAATAAACCAGCCTTACTAATCAAAATTATTAATTGAAGAATATAAAATAATACAGCGATACAAGCTTCATCCCTAGAGGATCGTTCAATTTAGATTATTTATCGCAAAGCGAGCGGGCAATGGCGGCGAAGCTAGCTAATTTACAAAATAAATATTGGCTCAATCAGACGGTCGGTCTTAGCTGTTGTTTTCACTAATTGTTATTTCTTCATTATTGTCTCGCTTAGAAATATAGTCTGTATTGGTTTAAGATGGGACATTTTAGTTAATATTTCTAGGAATAAAATTAACTGGCGTTGGGTGAACCACAGGTTTATCTCTCTCTAAACGGACGGATTAAGGACGTAATGTTCTGTTATGTTATGAATAAAAGTTTTATTTAATTAGAAGGTATTCACAACTAAATATAATATAAAAATTACTAAGTTTATCCAATGTATATATTTTATCATATTAAATATGTAATAAACATACATATTATGGCAAAAAAATATATATCTTATACATTTTAATTGATAATAATCATAGAAACATAATATTAACGTTCATAACGTTTGTCTTGACTTCCCAATTTTTCTTTTCGTACTTTGTAGTAGTTAATAATTCTTTGCTATTTTTATATTTTTCGGAACTTAACAACATTATAAACACAATCAAATCTTTTCTAGTTATCGGCAGATTAATGTAATGTTAATTATTTGATTATCTCCCATTACATCACCAAAAAAATATTACAAGACTTACCTTGGTAATAATCATCATAACCTCATCTGCCAAGTATCTAGAATTGTTTATTTTAGCAACAATTATGCCGTCGGTCAACACTGACCGCCGCAAGCGTCACCCACCATCATCTACAACAACAGACATCAATACAAATGGACAACAAGACGTCCATCCTCCTTCGCATAGCCTCCTAGCATTGTTTTCAATAAATTAAACGTAGGACAAGAGGCCGGGGCTGGGCAAACAGCCCCCGGGCTCCGTCAACACAATTATTATCCTCGGACAGCTACCCTCGTGTCGATAAACACCCTCTAAATAAATTAACTGGACTCTATCCAAAACATTTGTTCAGTCCCGGTTTGAAAAAAGTTAATTAGTTTAATGTCTTCATTAGCTAGGTCTTCGACATTGTTTAGATTGTCTGAAGAAAATAATTGAGATCTAAATTCATAGCCAATTACTTAATGTTATCTTTCATTGCTTTGTCTAATTAATCCGTCAGGTCCTTGTCCCTAGTTGTACACACGGCTACTTATCAAGCTATACATTCCCAATGTAAGCTGACCTCTCAGTGTACGGAAATCCTATGTAATGTGAGGTCAGCCTATACTGGAAATTATAGCTTGATGTGTAGCCTTGTGTACGTGAAATATATTTTACATGCTGCAAGATTTTTATCTGTGGCGCATCAAAGACCTGACGTCACATGAAATCCTGCATCGCGCAATTAGAGTTTACCGCGCGATGGACATATACACAAGATTCCAACATCAATCGTTGGGCAGTTGCCCACCAGACACAACACCCGTCTGGTCGGAGGATCATCCCTTTTCAATAGAGGATGAGTGATCCTTACACCCTGTTCCTCATACACCTAAAGATCAAAGAATTACATAATAGAATACTCGTAGTATAACATAATGCTCCTCTACCACCGTACCCCAACCACGTACCACGTACGTATATAAAATCATACCCCAAACATACATAACGTTCGATACTGGCTAATTTACTAATTAATGTGTTAATTTTGTTCCAGGACAGGACCATGGCTACCGCTCGACCAGCAGCATCAGTCCCCCGTACCAAGAAACAGAACCATGCAAACATTCCGTGCCCCATAGAAAACTGCGCACGATTCACCTACGGCAAGTTACCAGACCATCTCACCAAGATCCATGGTCTCACTGGCGCCGAAAGAGATGCCCTCAACGAACAACAACGAAAACGTTTCTTTAACGGTGAACTCTGCCAAGTACGATACCTCAAGGAATCAGCCATTCGAGACCTATGGGGTTCAGACTATGAAGATCCTCGAATCCGTGCGAAAATACACCAAAGTTATGGTCTAGTCAAGATACGAATTATACCCCTGGCAGCTACGCAACGTGCTCGTCCACTTACTGAACAAGATGCTAATGTTCTGACTGCTTACAATGCTCGGACAGCACCGAGACCGGCACGGGTCCAGAAAACTAGAAAACGACCGCGGCCTTACCCAGCACCAGAGGCTAGTCCAGTAACACGTCGAGCTTCAAGCGAGTCCAGCGAAGAAGAAAACACGCAGAACCCCCTACCACCGTCTCCCCCTCCTTCGTCACCATCCCTTCCACCGTCTCCAGCTCCTTACGAACTACAACCAGTGGAAACTCGCTTACAAGATATATTCGATTCGAAAGTGGATGCTGGGTACAAAGCTGTAATCGATGACATGAAGAAGTCGATGACTATGGGTAGGACCCTCGGAGCGAGGAAGCGTAAGGCGTACAGAACATACCGCCGGTATGCGAAGAGGTTGATCGTCTTCCTTCACAGACAACATTCTCCATTAGCGTATGATGTAGACGTTCTTCTGTGTGGAGAAAGCCAAGTCTGCGCCTTCCTAGAACGCATCAGCGCTGAACACAAGGCGAAAACCTTACGAAATTACATCGTGGCTGCTATCAAGCTACTGGATTCCCGACTCTTTGCTATAGAAACTGACCCTTCTTGCAAGGAGAAGGTGGCTTCAATGACTCGCGTATATGATGTTCTCCATGGACGTTTGACGGATTGCGACCGATTACTGGCGCAAAAAGAAGTGGCCTGCCAGAAGAAATCATTGCCATCTTTCGAAAGTGTTATGGATCAAAGTTTCAATGACTACGATGAGTTAGTGTAAACAGTGAGAAGTACTCTTTGACATTTTTTTTATAAAACCCTTTTGCTATTAAGTCCCGCTTTCAACGTAGTTAAAGAATGTGTCGTAGCTTAGATTAATGTAAATAACTGACACTAAAATTTTAGTAAACCTACATAATTTATGGCCTTTTCCTAGTCTCCGGATAAGTTTCGGTTAATTTATTTGGCAGATAGATAGAGAGATAGCTATCTGCCAGATAATTTAACGGAAACTTTTCTGAAAATTACATTTTAATTTTTTAATATATTATAATAATATAGTAAAAAATTAAAATGGAATTTCGAAATCTAGATAGTGCTCATCCAGAAACTATGGAACAGGGGCTCTTATATTTTATATGTAAGATTTAAAAAAATACAACTTGACAAGTTATGGTGATGTTAAGTTTAAAAAAAACTCTTGTAAATACAATAAACTACGTGTCTCAAGCAATAAGCTTATTATCATGAATGTTAGTAGATAATAAATATTATTATATGTCTGTGTTAATTGGTGAAAGTTATACTTTCTATTAACGTGCAATAATTATGCCAAATATCTAGTATTATTATTATATTTGTGTATGTTACTGTATAAGTCCGAACAATGGTAAATCTTACCATTTTTCGAGCTTTTACCATTATTTATTAAGGCACTGAAAACTTTTCATGTAATGGATGGATCTCACTAGATTATTTTTCTTGTAAATGTTTAACATACGTAACTATTTAATTTTCAATTTTTGTAAATATTTATCTGCTAGTTAAATTATTTCAAACAACTGTTTGTTTTATTTTATTGGAAACCCTAAACTAAAATACCGACAAAACACCTATAATATGTTCATAAAATAAATGAATACTTATAGACACCAAAAATAAACTTACAACTACAGTTTTGAGCCGTTTGGGGTCGAAACTCTCGGGTCATGGGGCCCGAGTGCGTGTCTCCTTTTTAAGGAAATTTCTCACCGACCGGTCGACACTTCACGTGACCAGAGGGCTGGCTTATTCTTTAGCCAAAGAATGAGCATCGCCATTCAACGTGGCAATGCTGCCAGTCTCTGGGCACGTTTCCGGATGACAGCAATGCGGACGAATATTTCGACGCCTAAGGGTACTTTTGTTTTTTTTATATTTATTGGTATAATTAGTTAGTCCTTTAATTTTGTTTTATAGTTAATTTTGTACATAGAAGAAGTTTATCCATAGTCTAATATTTTACCATAAAATAAACTACTTACTAAAATGAATAAACATGTACAAATATAGTTTAGTGCAAGCATGCATCGTCTTAGATACCTACTTGATTGATAAAGATGGGATGTCCACGTGTGGGGCGTGTTCTAGAAACAGTATTTCGATAAGAATATCCTTCACTTCATCACTTCTCCCGTAGAAGCTAAGTAGGTGAATACCAAGAAGTGTTGACAACATGACGTAGCCGTAGCGCTACGACCTACGACACTTCCAGCGGCCATCGCTTCATTATCGTAGCAGTTCGAATCGTAGCAGGCGTAGCAGAAGCAATAGGTTAACATGAAACAGTTGGTGTATTTCGCAAAGGAATTTGTTAAATCTGTGAGAAACCATTAGTATTAAATTGATAAAGCCCCGCCTACCCAGATAATGTCTTGTCGCGTGTGTTATCACGGTAGTTCACAGGTGGCTTACAGTTAGATTGGTTTGATAATCAAGGTGAAAATGGAATTCGAACAGTCTGAAAAGTATGGTCGTCATGGTAACTGTCTTCCTACCTATACGCTGTGCGTGGTGCTTTCATCTACCTTTCAAATATAAATGCCTTTGACATGAGCAAAGGTAAAGTAATAGAAAAATTGTCGTATTGTATGCCGCCAGTGGCGCTAGCATAACTTTTGTAACACACAATCTTTATAGCAGCGGCATCTGTGTTCTTAAACAAAGTTAAAACCTGACGTCATAATGAAATGTTTCGCTATTCGCCGCTAGGGAGCAGTAAATCCGTCTTATCGCTGCTAATATTGCTACTACGGTTTTATGTTGTCCTAGTACATGGCGATCGTAACTGCCTGCTCCAGATTCTCCACTTACGTTCCGAACGTGCCATTCTTGGCGCCCCGTTCGCCTTGTCATTCTTGACGGTTGACCTCTTTTATTACCAATGAGTCTAGCCAGCCAGTAATTCTGGAATACGCTTGAAAAACACTTGACTGTCAGACATCCATTTTAACTTAGAATTACAAATTATTTCTTAGTAAAATATTTGATCCATTTTTAATAATCTGTTCTGGATCACTAAAGTAACGTTGTACACTTATGTTTTTGAAATGCAAAAGTTGAGATCAAATAAACGGTTTTGTATTGAAAATATTATACTACCTACTCTTTATTTCTGGAAGAAAAAGAAAGAATTTTAGAGTGCAATATAATAACTAAGAAATAAGTGAAATGTTTTTTCTTACAAAATTCAGAATAGTAAAATATTGCTGGCAAACACAATTTCCACCTCTGCCAAGTCGGTTATACAATACATGATACTTCGTAAAAGAAGCGACTGACTCAGAAAAAAAGTATTTTGTAACATCGTTAATAAAACCTACTCACATATTTTACTAATCTTAACTTAGACAAGAAAACATTCTAGATAATATTTCGGAATCTGCCCGATAAAATTATTACAAAGATAAAAACGATGATTCAACGAATCGCGAGTTAACTAATTTTCTTGGAGGTAAAAATAATTTAACCCTCACACAATTATTTTAAAATAATAATCAATATTAAAAAAATATTTAATAAATTAAATAAATACTTATTATTAGTCTTGAAGCTTTATTTTTTATTTTAGTGCGCTTTTTTTGGTATATTTTCGATGCAATGCAAGGGTTAATTTTTGAGGGCAACGTAAGTTGTCCTCAAAAATGAATAGATGGTGCCGATGGATATGCAAGCGAAGCATCGAACGACATCTGGAGGATGATTTTATTTTAAGCAGGTTACTCACAGACTATTCCTGTATATACCTTGAACCGTTCAGAAGTACGACCTATTTTAATTTACTGACTAAACGAACAGTCTCGTTCACGATACAAATATATCATGTTTTTCAATAATATATCCAGACGGTGGGACGTAAGGGCAAACACGTCAAACATTATTCAATCATCATTTCCCTAAAAATATCTTTGATTCATTGTTCAAACTATTCTTCAAAATTAACCAACAGAAACATACTTCTTGAATCATCGAACGTTTGACAAGGGGAAATTAGTTCAAGGAAAATGTAGTGATCAAATAGGGTGACCTTGTTGCGTCCCGGATAATTATGTTTTTATTTTTATTTACAATTTTTACATGCAACGGTAACTAAGAAAATTTTATAGAATATTAGATAACTAGCTTTTTTATGTTTTGGAGTTTTATATTTATTCAGTTGAATTAATTTTTGCTTTAAAAAAGTAATATTTTAAGGAATATTTCTTAAATAACCCTTTAATAACTTAATATTTTAAACACAGTAGTAGTGTTTGTATAAGTCTGAGAAATACAGCAGCGCCATTAGATGAATTATTACATTACAAAATTACAATTCAGCGGTAAACAATGCAGCACGAACTGGATGACGTCACGCTCATTCGGTGCAAAGTGCATGTATGCAGCTTAACCTTCTAGCGTTCATGTTACCCTGGTGCTCGTTCCTTTTGTGAGCGACACCAAAGGGGCCCTATCCCCTTCGAGCACCCTTCTCTGGGTCAATGCGCATCTTTCGGTCATTCACCGGACCGACCTTCATCCGTTGTTTTTGTCTTTATGCGTGTCTAGTTGACACTTTTGCATTCACGCGTTTACATGCGTATTTCTTTCAATTTAATTCAATTTAACAGAAATACATGTAAATCCCATACAATAAATTGGACTAACGCCTGGGACTAACCCTAGAGATCTTGATAGAGATGCATAGACCAGCTGTCTAAAGTAACTTCATAGATATTTAATAAAGTGGAGTCAACGTGTTGAGTACAAATGCGTCAACCATTTTCTTTTTGAGCGTAACAGGTTTGTAGCAAATCGATTTATAATACCAACTCAATATCCCGAATAAGTCCTTTCCGTTTACTTTTAATATTGATTAAAATAGTATTGAGCTAACTCAATAATTAGAGTAAATAAAATAGAGCTAAACAGATTATTTGTTGATCAACCTTTGTATGATACATTTTCGTTGCAATTATAGTATGTGTGGCATGTAAATGATCTGCAGTAGGATTCTGCAACACATTGTCTTACCAGGAACTCAATGTACGAGGAATGCAGAATAAAGAAGTAGTTCGAAGCAGCAAATTGCATAAAACGGCCGTGCAATGTAAATGCATCGATGATGACTGATATGACGGGTACAGCCGCACACTGCTACACATAATATACTTCACCAACACATTGATGAAACGTCAAACTGATATTATTAGCAAGATATGCGAAATATTTACATTTCGTATTTATTTTATGAATAATGCATTAAAATAAAATCTCAAAATATTAATGGAATACAGTTACCCTGATTTTTGTCAATTTGAGATCGTCTAGAAACAGTAGAATGTAGGTAGGTAATGAATATTCACTGTACTCTGTGGTTGGACTTAGGAGTCACCATTTTTGTTAGTGTTTTCATAGAAATAATGATAAAGATTTTGTTATTGTTTTATTTTATTTAATGAACTACTCCTTTGAATTGCATGTGCTATGCGTCCCATTAGGTATTCATATTTCATTCCATTTTTTACTTTCGGTTTCATTTATCAACTTGCGCCGCGTTTTATAATTATCACAAACCATTGATATGTAACGTCTTACCACAACAATAAAACTCAAATATGAATCACAAAGCTTAAAACAAAGTGTGAAAAGTTTCAACCTCATTTTAGTTAAGGCTGGGGGGAGTAAATTTCCAATTTTCTTGTCCAATAATCTTAAACTAGATGTCTAATATTATTAGCCTTTTTAGTCTAACAAACAAAGTGTAGTCTTCAGTCTCGTATTTGGCTTTTATTTATATTTTGTATGTCCGTTTGTCAGTCGGCAAAGGCCTCCTCCATTCCTCCAACCTTTTCCATTCCTGTCTGTCTTTGGCCACTCTGCCCTATATCATTCCAGCGACCAGTAGTTCTATTTCTATGTATCAAAAAGTCGTTCAAAAGTGCCTTTAATGTGCCTACTTGAAATAAATTATTTGACTTTGACTTTGACTTTGACCTCTCTGATGTCATCATCCTAGCTTTTCTGTGATCTAAATTTCTTTCTTTGGCCGTTTCTTGGGTACCACTGAGTAACTATTTTGCTCCTTTTGTTCTTCCCTCCAATATTAGGATTATAATGAAACATTTTGCCGATCCAACGTGAATCGGACAAGTGTATATTTGTCGGACGGGACTATCAGACTACGAAATTCTGAATTTGAGACCAGCCTTATAGCAAAAATAGAATCTATTAATATAAACCGCTTGAACACGTGTTCATCTTCCCTCGACCACCTTTTAACAACTTTCAGTAGAGATAGCGTGTTAACATAAGAAGGATCACAGTTGTAATCGAGGTTTTGACATGCTTATGTCCAGTAATTCAGGGGTTGATGTTCAGGAGCTCCTGAACAAACCAATTGCTCTACTTAGTTCTTTCGTAGGCCTTTTAATATCCAGATTACTAGATCATTAATTACTCTAATGTTCTATACAGCGATTGGTAATTATTTCACAAAATCAGAGAAGCGCAATACGCAATTACCCCGTGGTAATTGCGTAACAATTACCACCAATTACACTTACAATTGGAATGCCTTTCATTTTGACAATTCAACAACTTTCATTAAGTTAGTTACGTTGTTGAGCAGATTATTTTTCAAACAATGAATTACCCAAATTACTTCAAAATCCTTCAGATTATGATTGAAACAATGTTATGCAATTGGGTTGCTGGTTCTTTCGGTACCATTTCCAGCAGTTTCATTAAAACTAAATTTAAAACAGTAATCTTCTTCTTCTTTTCGTGTGGTTAGTGACTAACCTGGTGTCAGATTTTTAAAGCCACCCAAAGGCCTCTTACTTGGCTTCACATGCCGTCGAGAAATATCTTTCAGGCATGCCGGTTTCCTCACGATGTTTTCCTTCACCATACAGTATTAATAATTAAATCATTCTTAGCAAGCCCGGTGAAAATGGATTTCTGGTGCAGTTTTATGTATCGGTATAAGTTTATTTGAAGATAAAGTCCAAAAAAAATGGTTTGGAAAAACTATAAATTGTCTATAGAATATACAATGTTTGTTTTAAAAAGATCAGACGCGTGCCTGCTGCACTCATGCTGTTATAAAACAGAAAATTATCTAGTATAATAATAAAACTGAACTATTTATACAACTGGAAAGTATGGACTATGGACATGGGTGTGAATTATCATCGTGATGTACCTATTTATTTCAAAGAAATTCCACAATAAACGTTACTGGCCACGTAAGGGGATATTTCTGTCGATCGTTCCCTCGTTTCTGCGTCGTGTTTCTTCGCACTGGTATTTACATCGATAGAGCTTTGCTGGCGTATAAAACAGGTTATAGAAGCGAGTAACGCTTATTTAGTTCTCAACTTTGGTGAGAGAGCCATCTAGTGACCACCGTGTGAAACGTTCACGTGTGTGATTTTGTGTACATTAGTGACAGTTTTTAGAAATCCTTGTTTTTCAAAATGCCTGGACGTCCTATTTGGCAGGTAAGAGATTTAATTTTATTTTACTAAGAACTTTTATAGCATACAAAAAAAATATTTTTTAAATACAATCACTTGCTTAAATTACAAATAAAGGGATAATTAGAAATGGCTTAAGGAATAAATAATGCTGTCTTAAGTAATTATTTAAAAAAACTAGTGAAAGCTGGAAGATGAAAATTCGAATCCTATCGAATTTTCATAGCAGCATTTTATCCTGAAATAATAATTCAAGCTGTCTTTCAGTTTTGGTTTGATAATTTACCATAAATTGCGGCTAAGCAAAAGTTTCATAATTTGGTCTTTTTGAAGTCTGTTTTCATGATGCTGAAAAAACAGAACAGTGACTAATCCTAACCTTAGCCTAGCTACCTGAAAATAACAGGTGTGTAAACAAAGTGCGGTTCGTTTTGGCACGGTGTCAAATTTCACTATAGTGATTTATTTATTTATCACACACACAACAAGGATTAAATAATTGTTTCACTAATTTAGAGGAGGTTAAAAATAAAAATGCACTCGAATGTGTTTATAGTTTTCAATATTTACAAAACACAACCGTTTTTCAGTCAAGGTAATGCAACCATTCGGATTTAAAACAATTTCATTCATATTTACAACCAATTAAGTATCGGTTTTTTAGTTTACAATAGTCACAGTGACATTGTTATAAAACTACAATTGTAGGTATTTAATTTGAAAAGTGTAAAAAGGTATTTACACAGACGCAAGTTCTCATTTTGTATTCATCATTTCACATCAAAATACATAAAAATTACCGTAAAAAAAATAATTATGTAAAGACATTTTTAAGTAGTTAATCCTAATTTAACTAATTCGTTTTTAAATAATTATTTGTATATTAAAACTATTTTAATAATTACTGATCTAAACTTTTTTATCCGTCTTTTTACTTGGCGAGCCAATTTTGACATCTCCGATCATGAAATGTCCTGGTAAATTGTTGAATAATCTTTGCATGAAACCAAGTAAAATATCTTCTATCGTCTTTGATAATATTGGTCGTAATGATTCGGATACTGGTCGCCAATTTGCATTCAAATACGCGTTGGTACTCTCCTCTGAAAAAATAAGGAAAAAATGATAACCTTCAAAATCATCTTCATCGTCAACAATAAATAAAATATTAACACCAATAAGAAACGAATAGTACAGCAACCGCCATCTATTGCTATGATAAAATACTATTCATCAAGGTTACCGTTGATATCTCTTTGCAAAATATTTTGCGAGCATTTAATTATTTCCTTGGAATAATCCAGTATACCAATTATTACTGTTACTTCTCATTATTCTCAGTGATTTAATACAAAGTTTTATTTTATGAATAAACAAACAATCATAATTGAGATGATTGTATAATTCAAATTGAGAGCTCAAAGAGGAATTGCGAATAAAATTGGCAACAGTGAGCGAGCGGTTGTCAAACGTACAGCGACGTCGAAACGTCTCAACGTTGCAATTTGTAACACGTTAGTACCAGGGCACCATAAAATGACGGAGTTAGAAACGACTTGATACAAGGTCTGCACATCAGCGCCATCTGCCAGCAAATAGATTGACTCGGGAATCTAAAAGTACTATTGCTACTACTCGATAACAGACAGCGCTGTAAGACTTAGTAGTTGCAATACAGAGGGCGGTGCAGTCTGCAAACAAAAGAAAACAATAAAAGCATTTGTTTACTTTTTACTTACCCAATGACTCAATGCCGTCAAATAAATTGTTCATGCGTAATTTTAACCCTCCAATGGCGTACTTGACATGTGCCCCAGTGATGTTGAAAAATACCAAATCATCTTTAATGTACGTTTTGACATCACTTACAATATCAATTGTCATATTGGCTGGAAAAGAAATATAATTATTGAAATCGGAATCAAAATAATTATTTATTAAAAGAAAAAAAAACAATTTTTAACATACTTGGTTCAAACCAACAAACGCCGCGTCCAACCAAAGGAATAAGCAATATTTTCCCTTTCAGATCATAAGTACCCTCTATCCTTATTTTTGGAACTCGAACCTTTGTGTGGAAGTCGTATGTTTTTCCGTCCACTCTGAAAATGGAGAAGAAAATGTCAAACATATACAAACAATCTCAATTACATAAAAATAATAATTCAGGTAAATTTTGAAATGACCGTTTTTTTTGTCTTAAACCCATGCCGCACACTACAGCCTAAATTATACGCAATACTCATATTATGACAGTATTGCAATGAACGGGTAATGTATTGTTTTACGCTACAGAGCTGACTCGTAAAACAATCGAATGAGAAAACAGCTACTCGACTACAATTTGCTCAACTTAGTCGATCAAACAGTCGTCTACGGTACCAGGGTGTAATGAATCCCCAGCGATTATACTTACTGGCTAGACAATACTTCTGTCTTTCCAAACCCTGTAACGACGACATCATCGAGAGCCGCATTGACATTTACAGGACCATCACCTTGTAAAATCCTTATTTTTGGAATTTTCAGGGGATCTAGAGGCATCATTCCAATTTCTTGAAGACCTAAAGACAAGAATAAAAATAGTTTCAGTGTCATAATACAGATGTCGCTAGTTGTTTCGACTCAAGATTATGTACGATACATAATCAAAATACTGATAATGGTAAAAATGATGATACTCATTTTTGATATTTTGTACATTTCTTCTAAATAATATTGAATGGAAAGTATAGCCATATCAAGTTATATTTGATACCTCGCGTCACACGAGTATGGTGAAGAAATAGCGCTTTCGCTTTCCGCAAGTTATGTACAAATGTTTCGTAATTGAGGCTATGTGACTAGCCCAGTGGCTTGTGAATCTACCAACCCACTATCATGCTAGCTATTTAACAAGACTTAGTAGCAAATGCATTTCTTTGTGGAAATTGTGTGCGCCAAAGAAAATTTGAGAGTTCGTGTATTACAGTGAGCCAAAACTCAGTCAAAACTACTCTGTGACAATGAATTCCCAAAAATTATAAAGCAAAAAATTTATATTTACAAATGTTGCTGAGAAAGAATACCCAACGTAACAATCGAAGAGAAATTATTAATAAAATACAATAATAGTATGATACAAAAGTAATTAACCGATTAGTGGCAATACACAGTGCAAACGTTAACAAACGCGTGGGGGCACATTGTACTAGGAGCGCAGCGCCCACAAGCGGCATACTATCATGCAAGGCGCGAAACGCGAACAGCTGTGCGGAGTTGTGCAACGAACTAGGCACTCAGAAAGCGTGCCAGCTACTTACGAAGTTGACTGGCTGACCGGTAGCCAGTCGTACCTAAATAACAGCGTACCACTCAAACTAATCAAAAGTGTTGCGTCTGTTTTGGTAATTTCACTAATATATTGCAGCTACGGGCGCTAACGGCTGCTGGACTGTGTTTACAGATGTTTTGATTGAGCAAGACAGGTTGGCTATTTTTAGATTACGAACCGGTGGGTTAACAGTTGCACAAGATAAGATATGCAAATCGAAATGTAAATTCAATTATCGAAATATTGGTCCACATTTTGAACCAATTCAATTGTTGCACCAGTAAACTTTGCCAATAAAAAAAAAACTTAGAAGATGACTGAACTTTAAATAGAAGGGATTGCCGAAATTTTCATGAAGCTATTAAGAATGTTAACTATTATTAATATCAATTTAAAAGCAGCATAATAATTACCTGGACCAAGCGCATCGAACAGTTGCTGTACGGCTTGCCGCGAGCAGTCGTCGAAATCTGGATCGCTTTTGAAACATGTCTTCACGAAACTTGCTGAAATTAACATAAACAAACAAAACATTAAAAACCAGAATCATTTAAAAATAATATATAAGCTTAACCTGTTGTTGAAATTCAGTTGAAATGTGCAGTTGTAATGAGGACATTCAAACGACTATTACTTTCTGCCAGCCTTGACATTGACATGAATTTAAATCTAGTTCAAGCAAGTACGCACTTTTACCGTGACATCTGTCAAGATTCTATGATTCATAGCGTTCAGGGGTTAACTGTTACAGATGAAAACAAAGGAGGTACAAAAACAAATGAACTTGATTGAAAAATAATTAAAGAAACGTAAGATAAAATTAAATGATAAAGCTCTATTAGTTGAAGTCACATCAGTTATTGATAGCACCGAGTTCAAAGTTGATAGAACAACAGCTTGAAATGCCTGAAGATGTAAATAGCAAAAAGATAATCAACGCTTAATAAAGTGTGTCACCATCAACCAATACGAAGGCCCACAATGTTAAATATGTTATTAGCTTAGATATACATGTCTGCATTGCTACACCCAAGTTTCATTACATAACATAGAATTTATTATTTTACTCATAGGATCTACAAAGCATGCGAACATTCCGATAGACCTGTTGCATACATTAGAAACATTTAGTTTTGAATTTATCGACCTTTTGCGTTTTAATTAACATTAGCACAGATTTGAAAGAAACCGACATTTTCTGTATACTGAAACGCAACGGGTACACAACAAGATAGATGAAATCACGTTAACTGGCAGTAAAGCAGCAATATTTTAATGGAGTTTGCAAATAAATCTTTCTTGCTCCACACATTTTGTAAACAATATACTACTTTTACCTTGCGTCACAAATAAAATAAGGACACTTTTTGTTAGCTTTGTTACAAAAGAACTGCAATCATTACTTTGGGAAAGTATTATTACAGAAATAGTATTAATTAACGGCTCCAATAAAAAGATGCAATCGAGTATTATCACCGCGACGCGATTATTCCACTCGATAACTTAGAAAATACCGTAACGCTTCATGATTTAACGGCCATAATCGATTTATTTGAATACAGAACATTATAGAACGCAAAGAACCGGCACCGGGACTGTCAGATTATCACAGAAATAAAACGTTTTACACTGTATGTAGGTCATCATATAAATTGGCACGATGCAATAGCGTATGCAAAAACACTTACGTTTCGTTTTAAAATATTCTCCGGTGGTACAGTGGAGCACTAATGTCACTATAAATAATTTAAACTCCATGTTTTGATTCGGCATCTGTTGTGGTTGTAAAAGCTAGTCAGGTTCGCCCCGAGCAGGCAGCTCGAGGTGGTGGTGAGATACTAAGGCCCCGCTCTGCGGGTCTCCACATGCCTCAAGAGTGCCACGAGGAGGGGGGCTGTACGCAATTGTTAACTATGTAAATAAAGCTTAAACTTATCGTTGCTCAAGTTATTATTGCTAATAATGCATATAAAGTTTGTAAGATTGCCTTTTTGTCAATTAGGAGACAGTTATGACACAGATGTGAGAATGATGAAGCAATGTTTGATAATGAAAAATTAAGGAAACAAATAGAAGTGTATTGGGCGTGAAAGGTGGCAGGCAATGCACCATTCAACTTAAGGGAAGTTTAGCCAAAGATTCAATCTAGCTTCCTGTCAATATTTGTACGTTGATTACGGAAATTCTGGTGATAATACCACTGAAATTAGATACAAAAGACATTCTTACACATATGCTAGAAAAGCTATAGCTAGTACTACAGAAAGCAAGGAAATCAAGACGATTTCCTTAGAGTCACGCACATAACTAGTTCAGGTTAAATAGACTAGTTGACAGGCAATTAAGACCTTACGTGTAGTAAGTAGTAAGTGTTACATTCGTTCCGTAACATCGATTCCCTCTTCTTCGTCGTGGCGAACGTTTGGTAATCGTGTGTACCTACGTAGACTTATTGTTATAATATTGGCTAAGTATCTTGAATTTTACGGTTGTGAATTTATGTTTCTTAAAGCCATGTTACTACATGTTCCTATATCACATTCTTTTAATTTAATCGCCAGTGTTATTTTGCAACTTGCAGAGCTATTGAAATTTTCGAATATTCTAAAGATTCCGTTCATTTGTGTTCTATATATCAATTCCAATAAAATTCTGAAAAGTTGCTCGCACTTATCAGAAAAAATGCATAGAAACATTTGGGGCAGCTATTTTTGATTCACAAGCAGACATATTCAATATTGCGTTTTCATGTGTATCTATAGATTCGAAAGAGGTTGCGTGTCAGATTTTGTCACTGTCGATCGCGCGATCTTTTTCGTTCAAGAACTTTGCACAACCTTACAACACATGTACAGGCAAGCCCTCTTGTGATCGTACTCGTGCTGATCGTACGATGACTTGCTTTATAATTTGCTCTTTACTTTACTTTGCGTTTGCGCAACTCTATGTTATTGCTAAATATTGATCGCATCGCTGGGTATATGAATCGCAAATGTGTCATAATGTCGTGATGTTATTGCTAGTCTACTAGATTACCTTGAACTATAATTATTACGGTGTCTAGATTATTGTAATCTATAGTGCTTAGACGATGACCTAGTGAAAGATCGCAAGAATCCGCTAGATGCGGGAATTATAGAATTGGTCGAAGTGACGGTGCTTTGGGGGCCTATGTTCAGCAGTGGACATCTTTCGGCTGAAATAATGATGAATGATGATAATAGTGTTTAGATAATAAAAAAATCCATGGTGATGGTTGGTGATGTTCTTCAGAAAGGCCAGGTGTGTAGTACTCGCAACCGGCATGCATGTATGACCAGATGTATGCACGTAAATGAGGCAAAAGGAGTATGTCAGGATCGTAGCAGGTGGCGTTCTATAGGTTCTGCCTGGCCACATGGAAAGAAGGCGTGAGTTTATGTATGTACACACGGCTACACATCAAGCTATAAATTTCCAGTATAAGCTGATCTCGCATTGTACGGAAGTCCTATACAATGCGAGATCAGTATAAACTAGAAATGTATAGCTTGATGTGTAGCCGTGCGTACTAGCTTTTACCCGTGGCTTCGCCCGCGTGGTGGTCGGAAATTTTCCTACGAGAATGTACCGGGATAAAAATTTAGTCTAAAATTCGGCGTGAATTCCCCGGGCTATTAGGATGTTAGCCAGCCTAGCCAGGTTCCTTTCTTGTTGTGGCAAAGGTCTACATGGGATATAGTAAAAAACGCAATGATGCAACTTAGTTTCTCATAGACGTTGCGATGATATTACCAAGTAAATCTTATATCATAACATACTGATGACATAAACTATTATCTTATGAGAAAATATCAATAAAATTATGATATTGTTTTAACAGTAACGCGCGTCAAACAATGTCTGAATGAAAAACAGTGTTCTGAAATTTGTAGTAAAGAACCTCCCACTCTCGATCCCGGATCCAGATATTTTATGACGGTATCCGGGTATGTAAAATATTGAAGCTATTAAAATGTACCCAGCCTTGAACCGTCATAAGCTTTCTGAATGGCAAAAACAAATTCGAATGTATTTATGTAATCTTGAAAACAAACAAGACATAACAGATGATTGGTGAACATTTAACAAGACTCCCACTTCTAGTAAAACTACCAAATCTCTTGTTATTTCTCATTCATATAGTACAGACAATGTACCATCTCGTGAAGCTTAAAAGTAAATAGACAACCACATAACATAGATATTTGACCTCAAGCTGTAGAATGATGCAAAAGGACAAACAAGTCACCTAGCAACGCACCAAGATGCGTGGGACACAAACAAAATGAACGACGAAGAAAAAAAGAGAAAGGTATAAATGATTTTTATTTGATATTCTATAATCAGAATGTCATCACGATATATTATGCTTTTACAGCTCGTAAACAACCTTCAACCCACGATCTAGATACCGTATATCAACAGTTCCACATGATTTTAAGTTAATTTTTGACTGAATGATTTCTTAAGAGTTTTTATAGTAATTCTTGATGTTGTCCTCGCGGTCGCTGAACGACTTTGACCCGTAAGTGAGATGCAATAGGTGCAGTTTAGTCAACCACTTGTGTACAACACTTAGTACCAGTTACACGGGCACTAGAATCTAGAGGAGGTTGTTGTGAAATAATAGTACTGATCATACCATATGCGGTAAGATAATCGCTGCATTTGCTCTACCTGCGTGCAAGGAATTATAAGAACTAGGGACTGAATTAGGGAAGTATCAATGTATAACTATTTTCAGGACTTACCGGACATTTACTCACCATTTATTTTGCCAGATGATAGGAAATAAAAAACTACTTTAGCCACAGTTAGTTCCTTACAGAAACTCCTCTTGACACTAAACGTAAAAAGGCGCTTGTAATGCCACTAGGACCCGTGCAAAAAATACCAATATGAAAAATACTATCGATACATAACACAATTTTAAAAATACCAATATGAAAAATACTATCTATACATAACACAATTTTAACTAGGTACTTAGTTAAATTGTTGAGTAAATTGCTCATCACAAACAAATGGTTTCGTATTCTATAAGTAGGTACTATATCAACCTACTGCTTATGTCATGCTTATGTGTATCAAATGCTTTAGTAAAATCTATAACTATTAGAAACTTTTACATAAAAAAAGCAAATGAAATTATGCGGTCCCTAGACGATCATGCGGCATGAGATGCAATTGTTACGTGAATAATCATGCTGCATGAAGGAACCTGCATGACGATCCGATGCAGCATGATAATTCACTAAATTGTATGGAATTGTCAACCAACTGCCATTCGCATCAATCAATACAACTAAACGGTCATGCATGCAAGACTGTCGCATGATCGTCTAGGGACTGCTTGCCGCAGTATAAAGAAACGTAGATCTAAATGTAAATAAGTACTTCTCATCATTTGCCATTTATATTCAGTATTGTAGAAAACTTTACTATCTTATAAAACACAGCTGAATAGAGGCGCTAAGAGAGCTTTTACATTGAATATGAGACTTTTACATTTTGACAGCTGGGTTCACCCGGTAGACTTTTGTGTTGCCTTGACCAAGTATGGTCCACTTACTTTAGTCTATTATGAAATAATATCTGATTTTGCAAAACCGTCCAGTTTCTGACTACATTAGCTTTTGATAGACTCACCACTTTCACGCAAATTCCTAAGTGTTGAGAGTGAATATTAGCTTCTTTAACAAAAACTATTAGAATTGGTAAAAATATTGGTTATACAACATTCTTTTTTGTTTATGCTAAACCCGAAAAGGGGTCATTGTACTCATCATTTTGAACAACTTTTTCTATGGGACCAACCCTGAAATCGCGAAAAAAAAATCAGCTGTTCCACATTTGTGTTCACTTAAATCGACAAAATGTATGGAACAGCAGATTATTTTTTCACGTATAGAACTTAGCTTTCTTCTGTTAAGAGAAACAAACGTATCCATAATTTTAAGGAAAATCAATGATGACTGTTCTAACTTACGCAACGAGGTGGAAAAATCTTGAAATAGAACATTCTAATGAGACGCTGTCGTCATGACAATTTCCCGGTTAGTGTAAAACCCTTCTTCGTGTACATACAGCGTAATGCTTTATATAAACGAACCCAAAACACGCTGAAAGTTGATCTTTTGCCAAATTACTCGAAACATTGTTCTTACTTTGTAATTATCACACTTTAACTAGAATTTTGGCGTATTACTTGCGTATTCCCTTGACCTTGGCGTAGTGCCTCGTAATTATAAGTAATTAGTCTACAAATATAATATGTAATGTCAAGGTGTCGTGTGTCGTGTGGATAAATCCGACAGTGTCTTCGGATCTTGGCGGTTGATCAAGATAAACAATCTTCATAGTAACGTTGAACCCACGCTCGGATGATGGAACTGCTCTTTCTGGAACACTACCTAACTGATGTAATAATTTATTTATGCTATGGTTATATACAGAAGCCCGGCAAATTAATGTTCGTATTTTAAACAAACAAGATGCTACTGTTAACATTGCACGCCTGTCCGCTGTTTACTCAGCGAGGACTAGGCTAGCAGTGAATGAAAGAGTAAACTTAATTTTTACGTGAACGCACGACAAACATCTGAAAAATTCTGCCAACTTGAAATAGCTTTCCTTTCTTTTCTATTGATGCCATCAATTGTAATGCTTACGAATAGTAAACAATTTATGGCGAATTCTACCAAACCTTTATCCCTAGTATATGTCTAATCCAGCAAATAATATTTAATTTTTGACAGATTCTCTATATAAAAACTGTCAGACGTCAATTTTATTCCCTTAGTGTATCAAGATATAGGTAACTCATTGTCAGCAAATTATTTAATCCGTCAAGTCCTCCGCATCCTGTTTGTTGTCTTTGACTACCATATCGCAATATCCAGCAGCAGCAGCTTCTTCAAAAGATATTTCCAACCAAAAATAAATCATGGCCTGACTTTTTCGTTTTATCATCATCGTAGGACACTTAACCTACTAATGTTCCTCCACAGCGACATCGCTAAGCCACAAACATAAAATGTATGGAACTATGGAGTTGTTATTTCTAAAGACAAAGTATTTGCTGAAAATGAACAGAACAAAAACATGCAGTTTGCATAGATTTAAGAATGAATAGGTTGAACGACCTCCTTGTGTCTTTGAGCTAAATAATAATAAACTAAATAGCGCACCGCTAACGTAGCGTCGTAAATTATATTGCGAAGAGTGACATTGGATGGCGGGATTTCGTAGAAAATTCTATGGGTTAGTTAGCATATTTTTCACGAATTTACTGGGAATCGCGAATAACAAACAAACAAAATTGAGGAGATGAGACGAAAATAATGAATGGGCATAGCGAAACAGGCAATAAATACTTATGCTATAGGGAAAAAGTATTTCAATCAATATTTTAATAATGAAAACTATTTACTTTATAACCTGAGATGTGTGATGACAACAATAAACTTATTACCTATCACAAACTTACGATACTAATCAATGTCTGTGTCAACGTCCTATCGCCATCACAGATGAAATAAGAGAAAGAAAAATGAAAATACATATTATTATTATCTGCTCACAAAAATAGCTGCCGGATGAAAAGCTTATTAAATTAAAAATCTGTTTGAAATTAGTTTAGAAGCCACAAATCCTACAGCACTTTAATGTATTATTTAAAATGAAGAAATAGTTAACTATCTGGCACAATCCTAGACGGAGTAAGATTGAGATGAATAAATGAAATTTCCAAGTTCTAACACTTTCCGCTTCGATATTTTGAGAAAAATAGTCCATACTATACTAATATTAATATTAGAAATGCGAAAGTAGCTCTGCTTGTCTGTCCGTCCATCTATCTGCCACCTTGAATGGACTTAAATGAACTTTGACAAACAAGTAGACCATGACCTGGTTGGGACATCATTTTTATCCCGGTACGACGGCGACGTTCCCGTTAATTTCCAAACTCTACGCGGGCGAAGCAGCCGCGAGCAAAAGCTAGTATATTCTATCTTTAACTTTGGCTAAATTAATTACGATAACCTTATTCTGTTTTAAAATATTTACCAACTCATCCAATGTTTTCTTATGACAAGTAAGAGGCACTTGTCATCATAGTCAAGTAATGGGCAAGAATGATTGATTGATTCCGATTCTTCCGGATATCATTATTCATTCAATAACACAATCCTTAATACTGATAAATCTATCAAATAGTTTTTTAGTAATATGAGGTTTTTGTCCGAATGAGAAACAGTTTACTGACCATGTCGATAATTTCTATAAAAAGATAATTCATTGGTTAAATGCTTTTGAATAAGTTGGTACACACGGATACATAAATCAAGCTATACATTTCCATTATAGCTTCCAGTAAACTGACCTCTCATTGTACGGAAATTCTATACAATGCAGGATTAGCCTATACTGGAAATGTATAGCATGATATGACATGTAACCTTGTGTACTTGAAATTAATGATGACATACAATACAAAAACAGACGTTAATCTTTTAATTATGATTAACTATGAATTAACTGAATCTATGGTAGGAACAATGCAATGACACTTAGATGACCTAGGTCGTGACCTACGAGATATAATTGAATCGAGTGGCTATAATGACTGTGTGTGTCAAAAATTATAAAGTAAACAAGAGGGGTGATTACCTACTGAAATAATAGCTGTGAGATGATGGTGCTAGCCAAACTCAAATTAATTGGGATAGGTACGTTTAGGGGGATGACGATGGTGGAGAGCGCAATGGGAAAACACGTAAAAATACTTTCTTGATGGATGCGACATACTGGTTCAAAACAAATGAACGAAGCATTAAATAGTAAAGACAAAAGCGATCTGGCTTACCCTGATCCTAATTTAAACACCAAAATGCAAATGCACGAATTATTTTGTTTTATTTGTAACCTAATAATTCTGCAACCTGTCAACTAAGTGGCACCTGCAGCTGTGCGGATTGGATGTGATGGATTGGATTTAGGATAATAATTCATAACAAGTCATAAAGATGTCATAAAATGCTGAAACCTGTCACTGTTAAATTGTAACATATTGTAAACTTTCGATGACAGTAAGCTCTATAGTGCTCTCAAAATTTAAATTAGATTTAGTAGTAACATCATCCCTTCCACCATCAGTCTTATCAATATTGAGTTTTCTATTTATTCTCTGGTACACTTCTCTCAATTTCTGTGATCTCCCTAAGAGCTTCAGATGCCATGTAATTTCAAATAACCTTTAAATTAAAGGTTTAGACATCAGAATTCTCCAGACTGCTTTGCTCTTTAACATAGGCCTCCCCCAAGCTTTTCCATAGATCACGGTTGTGAGTTTTTCTCCTCCATTCCCCAGTAGTTCTCAAATCGTCTTCCAATTTTTAAAATGGTCTTCTTCTTTCCTTCTCTGGGATACCGTTCTGTTACTTCTCTGGCCCGTCATGTCATTATTATTATAATATACACCATCGGGCTGCTGCTCTTTCTACAGATAATTGCCCTACTCTCGACCACCAACACATGGTGTTCTCCATCATACAAACTCTGTTCACATTTAGAGGGTCCAATTACTAATTAAACAAAACCAATACTTACAAACGATATTTATTAGATAAGAGTTAAATATTTACAATTAAATATTGGTAAAAAAATACTTAACGAAAATAGCGTTGTTAGGAGTTATAATAGGTACCTACTAATTAAGTAATAATTTAAAACTATCACACAATCTTTGACGTTGTTAAGCACTGCAGACATTGACTTAGAAGAGAATACAAATCATGTAATTTCGACCTTCATTTGACATACATAAAAATACTGTTTTACTCCGAATAGTTCGGTTGGTCTCATTGGCAAGCATGTGGGAAAGTAGCGATGAGTTGGTGACGAATTACATATGACGGGTGTTACCGAAACCACCGTGCCCGGATTGGGATGCTCCCTTGTTGAAGCCCATTTGTAGGTTTAGTTCACTCTCGTGAGCCCGAAGTTGCTCCTCAGTGAAGGTACGCTCGTTCTTGTCCGCCATCTTGGGTCCCAGCTGAGGACCGGTCCATTCGGGGTGCTTTTGAGTCTGGAATTATATCACGAGATAATTAAATACCACGAAGACAAATTTCATTTGATTGAAGAGCGTTTAGAATATACTTACGATCCTGCCCAAAGCGTACAAGCAGAGTGTGACTTGAGGAATGTTACGCCTCTCGAACAGATCAGCAGTTTGGAAGATTTCTTCTTCTGGCACACCGTATTTCTTGATGGCGGCTTGGAACCTGAAAAAAATTAAAAATAGATCTTAAAATAACTGTATCTATGCGTTTTCACCACAAACAATTTTGTTTCTATGAAAACGTTAGTTTGAAAAATGATTGTTGCAATTTTGGCAGCAGTCTCTATTTTTTTTTGTTTACACTCTAGGCAAAAGATGTTTATTTAGAGGCCGTACCTCTGAATGTTCTCCATAAGCTGGAAGTTGGTTCCTCTCTCCTGGATCTTCTTGACTGATCCTGGAGACAGTTTGTTGATAAGCTTGCATAGGACGATGCCGTCCTTCAGATAGTCTTCATAGGCGGCACTGGGCACGGGCTCTCCGATAACAGCACTGATCCAGTTCAGTACTTCCTGTTCTTGTTCCTTGTTCCTGGGCTGGAAAAATACATCGATGTTATGACTATGGACATATCAGGTTACATTCTGGAGCGGAAACTTTCCAAAATCGTTTACAGGGAAGCATGTTAGTGGCATGAAATAACATTGCTGTTTATTGCTGTTTACTACCGAAACCCATAAATTACGTTAAAAAAATCAAAACTTGCAAGTTTCGAACGCTAGCCGTAAAACACCGCTCCAGTGCCAAGTCGTTTGATGGCGTACGCGCAGACTCCAGCATCACCTCCGAAAATAGCCTCGTTTACGAAACAGATCGCTGTTATCCCATACTGATGGGACGGGGTACATCTGGAAAGCTTTTAAGAGTAAACTAAAGGAGGTTAGAGATATGATGGGCGGCTCGCAGCTGCGCGTGCGCTCCTCATTAATCTAAAGTATTCTAAAACTATTGACGTCATCAACCACTCGCTGGTGTATATTATATTAATGTACTTTTGTTAAAACAATCTTTTTAGATGCTCACTTTGTTTTTTTACTGACTGGTCACTGAGTCAATAAATTGTTTGAGTAATGAAGTGTGTTTTACTGTAAGTTATGATTGAGTTTGACGATGGACAAAACGGGTATCCGGATAAGACGCCAAAGTCGAGGAATTTTGACATAGATTGTAAATGTCATTGTGACAATAGAAAGTTGACTTCACAACATGAAAACACATTTGAAAAAATGTGTGATATGCAAAGTATGTAAAAAAATGCACGCAATTAAATGGTAATTAGCAAGAAATATATAAGTTAGTGTTAAGTAGAAATAGTGTAGTGTTGCCAAGTGATACGTACAGCCATGTTACTTTATGTCACAAAACTTTTTAGATATAACACTTTATCTGAGCGAGCTTTCGCCTCGAACTCGACTAGTTGACTGTAAGGCAGTGCAATCCGCCCGCCCAAGCCGACAGCGTGCGGGGGCGGGCGGAGTGAACTAACTCTTGAACTACGTACATTAAATACGTAAATATATGGTGGCGTCAGCGTTATTTACATCATTTGAAGAAGAAACCGGTGAATAAACGATGATTATAAACCCTTTCATTCATGAGGTCAGCGCACGAGTGTTAGTAATTCTTTTACACCAACATTTTTTATTATATTGTTCGTGGTTTTTGTTTTTTATTGGATGATCAGTTTATAATTTACATCTGTTGTAAATGTAAACAAATTGTAATGATACGAAACTTACAGCCGCACGGGTCGATCTATCGGGTTAAGCTACGCTTGCCGGGGTTGGTCCGTGGATGGGTTACATACCGAGACTCCTCCGTGCCTCGGGAAGCACGTTAAGCCGTTGGTCCCGGCTGTCATTCGTAGATCTTTGACAATCGTTACGGGTCGTCAGAAGCCCGTCTTACCAAGGGGTATCGTATTACCCAATTACTGGATTGTGGAGGTCAGGTAGGCAGTCGATCCATGTAAAATACTGGTATTCATCTGCATCCGGTTAGACTGGAAGCCGACCCAAACATAGTTGGGAAAAGGCTAGGCAGACAGATGAATTTTAGGATGAGGTCCACTAATTTAAAATTTAAGGACAACCGGACATGGTAGACATGATTTATTTCCAGCATCTTGGCTAATAATCTTGTTAAGAAAATATATTTTGTAACAGATGACATACGAAATAAATAAAAATAAACAGCTGCTTTTCATTTGTTATTTCTAGTCGATAGAGGTACACATAGAACTAGAGTGGTTGAACCTGGTAGTAATAAACACGAAATTTTATTAAGATAAACAGTATTTTTATTAAGAATGGCATAGATAATTACGCTGGCACTTTTAATTCAAGTATCGTTTCTATACTCTACCAGAATTCCTTTGTTTATTACAAAATGTTTATCTTCTACTGGCTGATGTCCGTGGCTTGGCCCGCGTGGATGCCGGTTATTATATACCAAAACCTTCCTCGAGCCACTCTATCCATTGGTGAAAACAGCATGAAAATCGGTGCAGCAGTTTTTGAGTTTTTTCTCGAACAGACAGACAGACAGACGCGGCTGAGGACTTTGTTTTACAATATGTAGTGATATAATAAAAATGAAATGCTGTTCGTTGGTAAGCCTTTAACATCACTTGAGAACGCCTGGACCAATTCGTTTTTATTTTTTGTTTTAGAATGTTCGTCATGGTCCGAATTAGGTTTTTATGGAATGGAAAATTGTAAAAGTTGCCCGGAAAATTGAAAATGAGGGAAAATCCAAAAGTGCTTTTTTCAATTGGATTTTTATATGAACTTGAGACCATATTAAAAGTTTGTCAGAACAGTGAGTCGGGCCAGCTAGTTTAACATGATTATATCACATGCTTAAATGATAATGAAAAGGTGGTCCATTTATATACCTTTCTTACAACATAGGTTACGTAAATAATGGCACCTATTTTCCTGTTCCACTTATTTTATTATTCATCCGTGAGAAACATTGTTATTTTCAAAGATTTTGAAATGTACCTATTTATGTCCATTATTCACAGTAAACAGGGAAAAATTTTCGTGACAAACAACCAGGTTTCTAGGAAAAGATATTTTAAACTGATTTATCATTTCCTAATTACCATTTCACCGCAACTTCGTTTTAACGTTACTGTTTTATGGAAGTTCGTTCTATTTCTTTTTTCTCGACTGCGCGGCAGCAATGACAGGTTAAAGATCGATTCACACATATCAGTGAAGCCACAGTTCCGACACAGTACCGGCACAGTGCAAAATATTCTTTCATACATTCTCTATGAACGCATCCCCACTTGTCAGTGTCAGTGTCTCAGTTTCAGTGCCGACACCGGCATGAGAATGTATGAAAGAATATTTTGCACTGTGCCGGTACTGTGTCAGAACTGTGGCTTCACTGATATCTGTGAATCGACCTTTATGGTTTTCAATTATTCTGCTCGACCTTATCATACCCATAGCAATAACTAAGCAATAACCAGACTATGCTAGGGGTTTCATTTTATGTAATAACAGCCTACGCTTGCCGCAGTCGGACCGTGGATGAAACCCCTCCGTGCCTCGGAAAGCACATTAAGTTGGTCCCGGCTGTCATTCGTGGATCTTTGACAGTCGTTACAGGTCGACAGAAACCCAAAAGTGTGATAACGAGTCTTACTTAAGAGTATCGTAATACTCCTTAGTAAGACTGGTTGTCACTGCCATGGCTCAGTACCTAACTGAGCAATGGTTGTGAAGGTCAGATAGGCAGTCGCTCCATGTAAAATACTGGTATTCAGTTGCATCCGGTTATATTGAAACCTGACCCCAACATAGTTGGGAAAAGGCTAGGCAGATTGATTGATTGCCAGGCTATGTTTTACTTTCCGAATATCAATTTTGCCTTCAAGCTCATATTCTGTGAGTGAACATTTTTAATTCTCATAGAAATTGTTATCTCTTACATTTAGTTTCGCAACAAATTGAAGCCCATTGTTTATCAATAGTCAGCCTATAAACCTCCCACTGCTAGGACACAGGCCTCCTCTCAGTGAGAGTGGGCCGTAATCCATCACGTGGGCCCAGTGCGTGTTGGTGGTTCTAGAATTAAATTAGGTATGCTGGTTTCTCCACGATATTTTCCTGCACCGTTTTGAAAGCAGTGTTTTTATCAATAAAAAGTGCTAATTCATAAGAAGTGTAGCTGAGAAGTATATACCTTTATTAATCTACCGTCAGGCCTCTGTGTACAATGCCAGGGTTGCGGGAAAGTCTGAAAGGGATAACGGGACCCTTGGCAACAGGCAACTGAAGGAACACGGGTGGGTTTTAGTCAGTAAAAGTCTGACACGCCCTTCGCCCAGGGCGGGAGAAGTTATTTGATGATTTCTGACCCTCAAAAAAAAAAAACTTTAAATCAATTTTGTAAAGGTACCTAAGTGTAACTCCATCATATCAATTTCTCAAATAGTTAACATTCATTCCCTCTGATATTTAAAGTAAAATATACGAGTAGTGCCGTGTGGCTAAGATAATATAAATAAAGAGCTTAGCTTCAAAACAGCTGTGGAATATATAATGTTAGGCATAGTATGCGTTTAATACCGCATATAAAATTAGATCACTCTTTACGACTGACGAAAAATTTTTAGTTGAAACTGACGTCAGTTTTTTACGTCAATCGTTTGTGGAGATCCTGTTTCGATCTTTGATGTATCGCGAATGCTGTTAGAAATAATGTATGTAGGTATGTCTTTGTGTAATCGAGATAGATTTTGTGATATCTCATTATGACTGTGTTTGAAAGAACAAGAATCAAAAGTTCTGAGTAGGTGATCTGTGGATTTTATAATTTATACGATTGTAGATGGTTGGCATTTTGCACTACTTGAGTTGTTTTAACTTTTACTTCCTTGTCACCTATTTATGATAAAAAAGTAACGTTATAGCAGAACCTATAATTACTTTTTAACCAGCTTCAAAAAAGGAGGAACTTTTATGTTCGTCTGTATGTCTTTTTTTAATATTTGTTCATCTATAGGTATTTTCGTAAATTGGGGAGCGATTTTGAAAATTCCCTTTTAATTTGATAGAGGAAGCTTGCACGGTGGTTTCATAAAAAGCAAGTAGTGGTATACGAATTTTTTGTTGTGTACCCCACAGGGTAGGTACCAAAATTGATATAACAAAAAATTCAAAAATAACATTAACGGTGGCAAAAAACTAAATACAAAACTCAAGACACCGACTTCCGAAATTAAAGCAATTTTTCGATTTATAGTGTTTTTTTTTTGGAAGTCGGTTGATTTTATTGTAGAAAAGTTTATTTATTTATGGAAACTTTACCGATGCCCTTCATTTCCATGAAAAATAAACTTTGAAATCTTGTATTCGTAGGTAATTATCTGCCATTTGTCGTTTGTCGGATGCTATCAATCCAACTACGGGAAGCTCTACCAATAAATTAGTCTTCAACTCTGTCAGGTCTATGAGGCCTTCCCTATTTATAAAATCAGCTATTCATACACGTACATAATTTAAATATATTTTACTACATAGTTATCAACTATCAACGCAATAGACCATGGTAAACACGTCACCTAATACTGTTGAGCGTGCTCGTCTGCTGCCTGAGGGAGAATGGTAGTCAGGCTTGTGTTTTTGTATCCATTTGTATTACGTTAAGTTAAGTTACCTACTTAGTTAGTCATTAAATGTAGTAGCAACTAGTGCAAATACTTAATTGTGTTGAATATTCTAAAAGTAACGAACTTCTATTGAATTTAATTGATATTTTATTTGAAACCCGGACGAGGCGAAAAAGTAAAACTTTTCACGCCAACGAAAATGTAAAGAAAAACTAATCTAAATCTAGACAGACATAACAATCACTCAGTGGGCACACCACAAATGATCTTAATAACTCCGATCTCACCTGCCTTCCGTAGCCAAACATAGGTGATTTACAGCTTCAAAAACATACAAATGTGACACATTACAACAGTTATGGATATGGTACTGAAATTTATACCCACGTAGAAAGATGCTCAATGTATTCTATAAATGTAATCCGAGTTGGCTTCGAGCCAAGCGCAGAAGCATGTCCGGAGAGACGCGGTGGGAAACCCCTGGGTATCAAATTCTCGCAATAATTTGGAAATATAGATAGTGATAATGCTAGATGATGGTGATAAAGGAGATGAATATTGTGGTGAAGACATAACTGATAAGGAAGAAGGTGACGATGAAATCAATCTACCTAGCCTTTTCAAACACCTAAATAATTTCTGACAAGGGCGGGAAGATGATGTAATAGTGTAGTGATATATATAGGTACAGATTGAACACTCTTATCTTTATTGATCGACAGGTTTAAAGGTACCATAAGGCAAGGCACAAATAAAGATAAAGCAGTGGTTCAGTAGGATGATGTGCCAACTGCCAATGAAGAAAAAAAAAAAAAAAATTATATAATTTTTTTAAATGAAAAATTGAATAATCATTTAAAACAAAGGAGACTGGTGTCATTGATATACTAAAAATATATCAGTGACTGATATAGACAGATAGATATTTAAGAGATTCTTCTTCTCGAAATAGCAATTACTGATTGCGTGGAGACAAAATTAAACAATTTAGTACTTAATGCAATGTCGTTGCCGATATAGCAAATGAGCACTATTATTCATTATGTGACATGACAATCAAACAGATTCAACACTGATTAGACTTTGGTCTAATTAGAATAATTATTATAGTACTAGCTGCGCCCCGCGGTTTCACCCGCGTAAGTCTCGATCCCGTGGGAATATCGGGATAAAAAGTATTAATCCTATGTGTTAATCCAGGTTATAAACTATCTGTTTGCCAAATTTCATCCAAATCCATTCAGTAGTTTTTACGTGAAAGAGTAACAAACGTCCATCCATCCATCCATCCATCCTTCCATCTATCCATCCATACTTACAAACTTTCGCGTTTATAATATTAGTTAGAAGTTAGATTGGATTAGATAGTTAGAAGTTACATTGCATGAGTGATGTTTGTGGTGCTTTTTTTTGTACTTACTGTTAAAAACTTAATAGAATTGCCTTATATACCCTTGTTGAACATTGAAAGGGTACTTACGAAATTATCATTATCATCATGGATTTGATTTGCTAATGCAGTGGGATCCAATGTTTTCTTCAGTCTATTGATTTACAAAAACATTTGACGCATATTAATCTTTGTCTTTAGATAAGCAATGAATGAAAACACTATTATTTGTACGATAAACCTTTTGTTTGATATCATTGTTTATCTGTCTTTCAGTCTTCAGTTTTCCACGCTCCCTTTTAATGACTACAAGAATAGATTTTTAACCCAGTTCCTATATTTTTCA
Source organism: Lithophane semibrunnea (assembly GCA_947363905.1). NCBI lineage: Eukaryota > Metazoa > Arthropoda > Insecta > Lepidoptera > Noctuidae > Lithophane > Lithophane semibrunnea. The sequence goes on from OX376185.1 coordinate 6,788,882, forward strand.
ACGAGTCGTTTCGATTATCAATGGTGTTCTTGGTAACGCGATATCCCAATCTTATAAGGTTTTAATATACTTCTCTAAGGATTCAATGATAGGTACGGTACAAGTCCGTAGTCCGTAGCACTGATTTCTACGTATTTCCATGAAATACACGCCGACACGTCGATTTCATAGAAATACATAGAAACCAGTAATGTCGCTGCGATACGTCGCCTGCTGCTGCTGCCTGCAGTCAGCTACGGAATTGTACCTTAAACGTATCAGGTCTCTAGAACATGCATAGAGCGTAGGTCGTTTTAAATGACCATATTGGAGGCGAACCAGTGACGGTATAGCATTATAGAATGCAATTAGACTGTAATTGCACCCACTGGCCTTAACCAGATTTGTAGCTAGTGACATAAAGGTGAGTATGACTAGGATATACTTGTGACAGAACATTGAGCATTCGCCGTTTTTAAATTTTATCGAACCGCATTTCGAAGGCTCGATATTTTATTACAACCTGATTTTAAAAACCAACGAGCGTAGAGGTGAGTATAGACTAGAGCATTAACTTGTAATAGAATATCGAGCATTCGCCGATTTAATTTTTTTTTTGAGTCACATTTCGAACGCGACCCTCGATGTTTTGTTACAAACTGATTTTAAAAATTCGAGCGTAACATTTTATCTCGCAAAGACACGAGCGCCGGCGACGCGGAGTGAGAAGCGCGGCCCGCAGGTCGTTTTATTGAACGCAAGGTAGACAGAAAAGTTACAGGTAAATGCTCGCAGTGAGCATTACGACGAACGCAGCGTCGAGCGAGCATTCGCAGCAACGTTACATTACATGGAAATGCTTTATTAAATTGAGCTTTTGCTTGTATTGTACTATTCGTAAGATCGTAACATTACATGGAAATTTTCGACAAAATGCTCTATTGTATACTCAGCTTAAAGTAATCATAATGTTATGGTAGATACAACTAGTACCTGAACCACCTGAGATACCTGAGATAGGTCATATTGATGATTATATACTATTTTCCCTTCAGGTGTAAATCAAAGACGTAAATATATACTTAATAGCTTAGCTTGTTTTCAGGTGAAGTATAACTAGGTTTTTAAAACATGGTATTTCTTGGTTTGAGTTTTCAATAACCCTGAAAATTTATTTAGTGTTGTTTAAAAATTAGAATTAGTGGGCAACATGACAACACTATTAAATGTAGACATGTTCTCCTTGGTTCTTCGACCTGTCACAAGCCTTCGACTTTGTGGCACATGACATCTTGTTGGAAAAATTAGAAAAAAATGGAATAAGAGGTTTAGCACTGCAGTGGGTCGCGTCATATCTAAGCAACCGAAAGCAATACGTTGTTATTAATAAAATTAATGAAAATTTATTAACCTCGTATTTATCTGACTATAGAATTAATAATTGCGGCGTCCCCAAGGGAGTGTATTAGGACCCTTATTATACATAAACGACTTACCACTAGTGACTAATCATAAATGTGTATTTTTGCAGACGACATTTCAATGATTGTGACATCTGACAAAAAGTGTAAAACTAAATCTGATCATGAGGTGGACATTAATAATACTATTGACGACATTATTAAATGGTTACAAACAAATAAATTGAAAATTAATTTAATTAAATCTATATACAGTTTAATAAATCAAAACATACTAAATACAATTTCAAACTAGCAAGAGCGCTGATCGGATGGCACGGCACGCCAGCATTAATGACATTATCCGTCGGGCTCTTGTCACCGCCGGGGTGCCAGCTGTGTTAGAACCCAACGGCTTGGCACGCGACGATGGGAAGAGGCCAGACGGAATGACCATAATGCCCTGGAAGTTGGGTAGACCTTTGGTGTGGGACGCAACCTGTGTCGACACCCTCGCGCCATCCCATCTTCCTAGCACGGCGGGCTGTGCTGGGACAGCTGCTTCAGGAGCAGAAAACCTCAAACGGCGCAAATATAACAACCTTATTGGGAGCTATATGTTTGAGCCGTTTGGGGTTGAAACACTAGGGCCGTGGGGTCCGAGTGCTCATCGAGTATTTCGGGACATCGCTAAGCGATTGGTCGACTCTTCACGTGACCAGGGGGCTGGCCTATTTTTAGCCCAAAGAATCAGCATTGCCATTCAACGTGGCAATGCTGCCAGCCTTTTGGGCACCTTTCCCATTGACAGCGATGCGGACGAATTCTTTGATGCTCAATGAGCCCCTCCCTTTTATTTTTTCTTTTTAATTTGTTATATATGTAATTGTTTTTTAGTTAATTTAGTATAATAAATGTAAAATAAAGATAGAAAGAAAATTTCAAACTTCATATTGACAGGCTAAAAGAAGTTTCACAAACTAAATTCTTAGGAATACTCTTAGATCAACATCTGAATTGGAAAGTACATCTGGATAGTTTGTGCAGTAGGATTAATAAGTTTGTTTATGCTCTCAGACAAATAAAGAACATAACCAACAAAGAAACAGCAATTACAACATATCACGCCTACATAGAATCCATCTTAAGATACGGGCTTATCCTTTGGGGTAACAGCACAGATAGACACAGCATTTATTGCGCAAAAGAAATGCATCAGAGCCATTTGTGGTATCCGTCCTGACGAGTCATGTAAACCGTTCTTTAAAAAGCTAGGTACCACTTCCGTCACTGTACATTTTTGAAATTTGTAATTATGTTTATAATAATAAGGGATTGTTCAAAAAAGCCTACCAATTGAACTCTCGAAATAGAGATCCAAGCAGACTTGCATTGCAGGATACTCCTAAATCAGCCAAGTATGCGAAAAGTTTTCTATTCATGTGTATACGCATTTATAATAAAATTCCCAAAGAGATAAAATTGTTATTTAATATTAACTCATTTAAAAACAGACTACGAAAACGGTTGAAAGAACACATGTTTTATGACATTAAAGGTTTTCTCAACAATAAATTATAAATTTCTGGACTTTTGTAATTGCAGATAATGCTGAGCGAAAACTATTATTATTGTATTGTATTGACTTTGTATCTGTGACATTGAACTTAAAAATTATTAATAATTATTATTTTGCATGCAATTGATACATATCCTGTACATGCGGATTTTAGATTAATATCTGACTGTAACAACTTTATACCATGTTTAAGGCAAATAAAGACTTACTTACTTACTTGGTTTTCATTACTAATTTTCAGTTTTCGTCCTAAAAAGCATTTTTTTGACTAACTCGGAATATTTCCAAATATACAAGTTGTCTAAAATTTCTTCAAACGAGCATTAATTTAAAAATTCTACAATTCTTTCTTCAATTTCTTCAAGCTTCCTCGCAAAGTGTCCTAGAAAACTTAAATCGATTTTCACTCCAGTGCAGCCACCTTGTGTATAAGACTGGCACTAACTAGAGTCTGCTTAGGCTTTACGTAACAAGCAATTCAACAGACTTGTAAATGACTTTCAAGTCTTGCAGTTTCAACTAAGTGCAATAGATGGCGCTATGAATGTGTGCAGAGAATATAGTGTAGAGTCCGCGCCACAAGTCAAGTCCGATAGACGCGGCGCTAGTGTCTTTGTTATTGCAACAAACATAAAAAAGAAGAGTTTTACCATAATTTTCCGCCGGGCTTCAGTGGTGGCGCGGACTCTAATGTATACAAGCATACGGTTCCAACCAAGGAGGCTAGAATCTCAGAGACCATCTTTGATCTTGCGGAGCCATGGTTTTGACATTACCACAAACCTCTGCAGATTCTGCTCAGCTTAATTTTCGGAAGATCCTTTGATGCGCAAACATGCCAGAACATTATGTTAATAACACAGCTATGCCTTTTAATTTATTTAACATTGTTTTTTATTTTGGTTTCTATAATATTATTTGTTAGGTAAATAGGTACGTTAATGCGTTCTCTATTGTTCACTAATATAACAAATTTTGTAACCAAGATCATGTATGATGTCAAAATTCTTAGTTTTCGCCACCACATCAACCACTGAAAATAATTAAGTATAAATTTTATACTTTCATTTAAAATAAATAAAATATTTTATATTTAAATTAGTGCCCAAGATACAGGCTGTGCCTAGTTTGGGACCAACGGTATAATATTGTAATTTATTAACTTTCGACCTCTGAATTTGTTTTGGCCTTTCTTCTCAGAGTAGTCAGATAGGAAACCGACCTCATCTAGCTTATTATTAACATTTATTTATGTGATATGACGTGTACCGTAGAAGTGATTCCGATATCCTATTTATTACAATAAATAATTTCATTTCTTTAAAATGGCCAGGAATATGCAGTCACAGTAGTTGAAGGAATTGTTTACAAAGGACCGTCAAAGTTCTATGGCTATCGTGTATTTTATTATGGTTAACGTGGGCCATTGTGTGCGAGTAATACAAGCGATCGCCACATCCTATCAGCTTTGTAAACGATATACATCAAGCTATTGTTAAAGAGACCATTATTGTCTAGGTATGCTGGACACCTAGTAGGTACCTTGGCTACTTCAGTGGGTTTAGTAAAAGGTAACTAAGGAAATTCCTAACACGCAAGTACTTTGGTGCTAGTAGAGGCACAGATTAGTAAAGGCGGTTCGCGCAAAATCATTTAAATAAAAAGTAACTCTTGCTACGACACAATAAACAGCGCTAATCACCAACAGTTATATTCACCTAAAAGTAGCCTCTCTTTCTATCGTGTAACTCTTAATATTCTGACTACGTTACGCTCACTGAATTGGCCCGACAAGTCGAGCCCGACCCGACGCGTATTTGTAGGTTCATAGGTACCTAATATACGGAGTGCGCCTTCTGTATTATTCTGTGGTAGAGGCACATACTGTAGTCCATTTGTCTTGTTGTGGCAATAATCATCATCACAACATCAACCGCAAGTCGTCTTAATCTGCCTTGCCTTTTCCCAACTATGTTGGGGTCGACATCCAGTCTAACTGAATACCAATATTTGGATGCAGCTGAATACCAATATTTTACATGGAGTAACTGCTTATCTGACCACCATAACCCAGTACAGTTACTGGGTTATGGAGGTCAGATAGGCAGTTACTCCATGTCTCTTACACCAGTCTTACCAAGGGGTATCGTATTACCCAGTGGTAATACGATACCCCTTGGTAAGACTGTTTGTCAGAATTTCGAGCTTCTGACGACCCGTAACGACTGCCAAAGATTCACGAATGACAGCCGGGATCAGCGGCTTCGTGTGCTTTCCGAGGGTCGAAGGAGTCTCGATATGTAATGATGGTCACCCAGCCACGGACCAACCCCGGTCAGGCGTAACTTAACTTGATGGATTGACCCGTGCGGCTGTTATAACTTAGCCACGAGCTCCTCATCAACCGCAAGTCGTCAACTTGAATTTAGGGTGGTCCATCTTATGCACACCTTCCGGTACGCATGAATTGTTACAGTTTTTCAGGTTCACGTTAAGTGTAGCCTAGCCACACGTAGTCTTCGCGTAACCTTCCGAAGGGTAAATCTACGTGTACCCCAGCTACGTGGTAGCCCTCGCGTGGATTAGCCACGCAGCAGCAACGTAGCTTAGTCCATGTGCAACAAATAACTTGTTGAACATACTTAATTATTCATTTCATTTTTCTTAAAATATTCTCATCTGTGTCAATGTTACCTAAATAAAATCTTGATTATGAAAATAATTTTCAAGGTATTTACTTACGAGACACGATTCAGTATAATTTTATTGTACCTGAGTATTCATTTGAAAAAGTGACAGGTGATTAATTTACCTATAAATAAAATAAGACCTTGACTCGTCCTTCTTTCGTCTTAAAGTGATAAACAGGGCACGTTGTTTGAAAAATTTACGTCATAAGTAGGTACATAAATTATGCTTGCTGCATAAAAAGCACATTACCGACGTACGTACCTAAGAAATTTTCCGCCAGCTGTAGTTAGTTAAAATAAAAGAAGAAGAACCAGAGGCCCTAACACGAACGTGCGACGTAAACGTATCTAACGTAAGAGTGATTTTAGGCGCTGCTGAGTAGACAATGCTGATGGACAGTGAACGATTTGGAATCGTATCGAAATCTTACGCACACGTAAGAAAAAATGCCGGGGATTTCCATACGATTCCAAATTGTCCGCGGACAAATTGTCCATCGTCTGCTCAGCAGCGGAGGCGCCTTCAAATTCATAGGTACCTAATTCTCGTTTCGCAAATAACATTTAAGTAAGTTCTTAATTTTAGACTTTATGCATGCACATGACTCATGCATTAATGATTATATGTGATACTAATTGTGCTTGTCGCAAAATTTACGATAATTGTATTTTAGATTTAAAAATCGTTCGAATTTACGTTAAGTTTACGTCGCGCGTTCGTGTTAGGCCCTCAGTAAGTGAGAGTCTATGTTTAATTAAAACACCCTGTGTCTGAATGTTTATGTTCTGAGATAAGTCGCTAATTGAGCAATTACCAATATCTACAATGAAATCAAGCACCATTATGCTTGTTTGTTAAGATGTAAGTAAGTAATTATTGTTCTTTCACTAGAAATGGTCCATGCTCTTTACATATGGAGATGTTAACTTGATACTAACAGCGTTGCCCTGCGTTGCTTGCAAAGATATTAAATGATGATATTTATTGATGATGGATGATGATGCCGTAGAGGACAAACTGAACACGTGGTATTGAAACATTTTTTAATGAATCATCATAAAATGTCACAAACTGACAATTCATAATTATGATCTGTGTGCGATTCATATTACGAAATTATTCATCTGTTTGACAGTTTTCTATGGATAGTTAATTGATTCAGGCGTGGCTTTGCGAGGATGACCAGCGCTCGGTGTGGTTACACGTCGCGTTCTGGTTTGCAATTGGTCAATCGTCATCCTGAAGATGCCTCGTTGAGAGGTGAAACACGTGTCGATTTCTTACAGAGTTTTTTATGACTCTTGAAGAATAGTCAAGCGGAATAGGTTATCTGCGTCTATTGTAGTTTTCTATGGATTTGTAAAAAGGTCCACACATTATGAATTGCTTTTGTGTCAAATTAGAGGAATTACTTAAGACAGTTGGAAAGTCAGGAAATGAATTACTATCCCTGCACCCTAATTACGTAACATACGATTAAATCACAATTGTGTTCTGCACTGTTTCATTTTGACATTTCAACTGATTATTAAATAATTACGTACCTTTTTCCATCCTCTGATCCAATAGTAAGTAATCCATTAATTATCTGCTTATCCACAAATTAATTTAAACTATTTTATTTACACTATATTTAAATCAAAACTTTAAACTTAACACATTATAAAATCAAAGAAAAATGTTTAGGAACGTAAAAAAATAAGAAAAGAACTATGAAAGGATGCGACTGCACCGCTGAATATAATAACACGGAACACAATATAATAAGCAGCATTTTTTCAGACTAGTACAATAATCAGTACTAAAATATTTTAATTTAATTGTGCTGTATGCACTTCACCGTTCCAGCAAAGAGTAAAAAAGTTTTTTGATGCAAGAGTAAATATATAAATAAAATCAAATGAAAGTCAAGGCTTGTAGTTGTATCGGACGCTGTGTTATCAGTGACAATGCCGATTGCTCAGCCCAACGCTTGTTTTAAATGGAGTCCTATACAATAAATAATATATCTTTTGTCTGCACATTAATTACGAGGATCGCCATTAAAGTCCTCTACTTGGTATTTGAATTGCAAAAAGTGTAAGTACGTGATTTGAATGAACGATTAAAAATAATGTAGGTACCTAGGTGCGATTAGTTTACTTAAGTAGGTAATAGGCAGGTATCTTCCTAATCGTGTAATGTTGTTAATACAACACGAGCTACTTCCATAATAAATAAGATAATTATGCTTCTAGAATGTTTTTTAAAATTAATTGTTTTTAATACAATAAAAAATATTTACATTGGATACACTTGTGGATACACAGTGGGGCTCGCGGCTAAGTAATAACAGCAGCACGGGTCGATCGATCGAGGAGCAATTCCCGTAATTTTTAATTGTTTCGCATTCGCATCTCATTCGCAATCTGTCAAAAATACAATCACAACATTTTTGACAAGTTTGACAGATGGTTGTGTGAAGTTGAATGTGTTTTTTTTTTAATACGAGAATTTGCCTTCTGAATCTACGCTTGTCGCGGTTGATCCCTGTGTGTATAAAGCTGTTTTGCCGGCAGCGCGACTATGGTTGCGACTTGCGCCACCATGTCGTAGTCCTAAAGAAAAGAAAAATATCATAATTTTGATAGACTAAAGGAAATGCAAAGGGCAATCGCTATAAATAAAAATATTGATAAATCCTTACTGACGTAGATTTCAATGAGCACGCACTAAATGAGATGAGTCCGACGAATGCAACCACATGAACCAAGAATTTGGTCCTTCAAGACAAATTGGTGCTAACCAAACCAAAAAGAACTTCTAAATTAATTCCTGCTTTATCTTTATCCATTCCAGTGCGCAGGCAAGCGTGAGCCCGAGAAGGAGCAAGAAGCCCAACAATGGATAGAAGCTGTGATTGGGGAGAGGTTCCCTAACATGCCTTACGAGCACGCACTCCGTGATGGCATCATCTTGTGCAAGCTGATGAACCGTCTCCAGCCTGGAATCATCACTAAAGTCAACGTCTCTGGCGGGGACTACAAGTACATGGACAACATTAACCAGTAAGTTCAAAAGCTTAAAAGGAACTGTCCTTCACCGTTTAAGCCAATGCAGCGTCATTCTTGGAATAAAATTAATACAATCAATTAGTGCCTAGCCTTTTCCCAACTATGTTAGGGTCGTCTTCCAGTCTAACCGGATGCAGCTGAATACCAGTATAACAGCCGCACGGGTTAATCCATCAGGTTAAGCTACGTTTGCCACGGTTGGACCGTGGATGGGTGACCATCTTTACATATCATGACTCCTTCGTGTTTCACAAAGCACGTTAAGCAGTTGGTCCCGGCTGTCATTTGTGGATCTTTGACAGTCGTTACAGGTCGTCAGAAGCCTGAAAGTCTAACAACCAGTCTTATCAAGGGGTATCGTATAACCCAGTTACTGGGTTGTGGAGGTCAGATATTCGCTCAATAGGTAGGTAGTCGCTCAATGTAAAATACTGGTATTCAGCTGCATCCGGTTAGACTGGAAGCCGACCCATCATAGTTGGGAAAAGGCTAGGCAGATTGATTGAAATGCAAAATTCACTGCCTCAAGCAAGAGTCAAGTGAGACAACCAGGATATGGGGTTTCAAGTTATATTTGATGTTTTGCTTTTATTAAAGTATCAACTGGTTTCCTGTTTAAATGCCTATAAAATTCAGTGAAGGTTTTAAGACGCGGAAAAAATATCTCGCTCAAAACTTTCAATCAACCTTCAAATCCCGTTCCCTAGGTGGTACACACGGCTACACATTACACATCAAGCTATATATTTCCAGTATAAGCTGATCTCACATTGTACGGAAATCCTATACAATGCGAGATCAGCATAATATACGTACGTTTGCTTGTGAATTTCGTATTCAACATCACTTTGGCTTAATTAAATTGTCAACAGAAAGTGCAAGAACTCTAGTTAACTGTTAATTAGGCAGTTACAATAATTATGATAAAGTATGACCTTTTTTATTGGTCCTATTAAAATGTGTAGCGCCAAGTGTTAAAGTTACAGAAAACGATATGGCTAACAATTTTAAATATATAAATGAAAGTCGCTTTTCGTGTTTGTCTGTATGTCCGCGTTGTTAATCTAAACCACGCAACTGATTTTGATAAGGTACCATCGTTTAGAGCATTTATTCCGGAAGGTTTATGTGTTTAATACGTTCATTTAATATTAAAGTTACATAATTATACTTAACAAAAAAAAACAATGTTTTTTCAAGTCGTAAAACCCGTGCAAAGCAGGAGCGGGTCATTAGTAAACTATATACACACGGTTCTTTTACAAGCGAAAAACTTTCTTGTTCGATTTTTTAACAAAAACATTATTTTCTTTACAGGTTCCAGAAAGCGTGTGTGAAGTACGGAGTCCCTGATGTGGACCTCTTCCAGACAACAGACCTCTGGGACCAGAAGAACATCGCCCTTGTCACACAAACCATCTTCGCCCTTGGCAGGACGGTGCGTACCTTAGGACGAATAAAAATATTTTTATAAAGAGACTACCTGAGAGATTATTTACCTTTACTTATATATCAGACCAAAAATACGTAAATGTAAAATACTGGTATTCAGCTGCATCCGGTTAGACTGGAAGCCGACCCCAACATGGTTGCGAAAACTCTAGGCAGATGATGATGACTTATATATCAGACCAAAGTCATTCCTTCATTATTTTATTTTTTTATTTCAATAAATGCATCAATCGTAGCAGTTGAAAAAACTCATTATCTTTTAGGGTTCCGAACCCAAAGGGTGCCAGGGGATCCTATTAATAAAACTCCGCCGTCCGTCCGTCCGTCTGTCCGGCCGTCCGTCCGTCAGTCCGTCCATCCGTCCGTCCGTCCGTCAGTCCGTCCATCCGTCCGTCAGTCCATTTGAACCGTAATAAGTAGACACTAAGAATTGTTTCATGGAAAAACTCAATAGCACTCAGCAGTTCTGCTTACACCAACCATTCTCGTCAATCTTCGAAAAAAGGACCAAAGTTTTCCATCTCAATTTCAGGCATACAAGCACCCGGAATGGCGCGGCCCCTGCCTAGGACCCAGGCCTTCTGAAGAAAACCGTCGTGAGTTCAGCGAGGATGTTCTCCGAGCTGGTCAATCAGTGATCGGCCTGCAGGCTGGCACCAACAAACTGGCTAGCCAGTCCGGACAGAGCTTTGGTGCTTCCCGCAAAATCATTCTTGGCAAGTGAAGTACTAGGCTGGCAGAAACCTAGGAGAGTTTAGTATTATTTAGATTCGCGCCTGTAATTTTATTTAGGTATGGATTTTTCATATTGGTTCACCTAGTATATATATTATTCTATCAATGTAATTTTAAATAGAGGAAAAATATTAATTATTTACTTAATTATAAAATAGCAGCTAAATTCTTGTAGAACAGAACAGTAGTCAGTATTATTCAAAATAAAAATTAATTAGTAGATAACTCTTAAACAGTACCTAATTATTTTCATAGTGTTTTCACCAGCCAAGCCAACCAATTGGATGTACCTTCGTATCTAATGTTCCTAATAAAAATTGTCATCGACTAGTCTTCATCACCAAAGTCCAATACATGTTATAAGAAATATTTAGTCTAATAAACTATTGTAATTAATTTATGTATCTTTAATTATTTTTTAAACATTATTTTAAGTTTTAATCAATAAACTGTGATTTTTGGAGTTGAAAGTGGATTAACAGTTGGTACAAAAACATTTATAAAAACAAAAATAAATAAAAACGACTACATACAAAATAAAATCGATTTTTTGTTTCACTATCTAGGTACCTACTTTACCTACTTAATAAATAATTCCTCAAACGGACACAGTTCAAAATGGTCCTTCCAGTCGGATTTATTCTGGGTCTATAGATCAATCAGATTGATGATACCTAGTTAGATTTAAGGCTCCGGCAGTCAGGCGCGACGCGACAGAACAAATTATTGTTCTACCAGAAATCAGAATCGCGTACCAGCGTCGCATCGCGCCTTTAACTAATTGACAAGTATACTCAACAAAATTCATTACATTATTTACGTTGTTAACCAGATACATTTTTCGAACATAATAAAGCAATGGATTAGATTAGCAATATCCTTCAAAGTGATTTAGATTACCTATAATTCGATCAATCATAATCTGAATCACTTTGAAGGATATTGCTTTTGATGCATTTGTTACGCAATTAGGGTGCGTCGGGCTAAGTTTTAGGCTGCCATCAGGCGGACTGCATTTCAATTGTTTCAACTGCACTCCAACTGCTTTGCAGTTTGAATGCAGTTACGAGTAGGTATATTACGAGTATTGCAGGCGTACTAAACTGCATAAATGCAGTCCGTCTGATGGCAGACTTACAGTGGCAGTCCGGAGACTCGATTTGCGCACAGGGCTTGTACTACCTATACCTACATGAGACACACACACTCTTTTTATTTATTTTATGGATACTACAAACTATTTCAATTATCAGAGTAGAACTCCCGAAGTGCAGATGTACTTAGAAACGAAGTTACGGCGATTTTTAGTTTTCCATAGAATTTCGAATAAATCCAAAATTAGACAGGCCTCGCCATAAAACAAATTTTTATCTTTCCACTTTTACATACTCTATTTGCTACAAAGAGTAGCAAATAGAGTATGCTGGGACAAGTTGTCTTGTGCCACCATCCATGACCTTGACCACAAATGGTGACCGTTCCTCTGATCCATTTTAGGTGCGCCCCATAATAATGTCCTCACGTCTCACGGCTTGTTTTTGGCTCATTTGTTAATTTTCATTCAGTACATGTAAGAGGAAAATGTGTTATTAATTTCTGCCTACTGACTGACCACCCATGGAGTATAGGTAGGTATACCTAAGTAAATAGGTAGGTACCTAATACACTACTACAACTATTTTTTTTTTGGGTGGTAAATTATCAAATTACTTATCCCGCTCTGGGCGGAGAGGGAGGGTGTGTCAGACTCTTACTGACTAAAACCCACCCGTGTTCCTTCAGTTGCCTGTAAGTTGCCAGAGGCCACGGTATCCCTTTCGGACTTTACCGCAACCCCGGCAGGCATCGGCCCTAGCGGACCCCTTTGGTTGTGCTGACATTTCTTTGAGGCGCGCGTGGAACACAACGCGCCGTTGACCCGGGCCTGGTCCAGACTGGTCCTTATCGGACGGCGAGCTACCCATTTCTCACCGTCCGCAAGCCCGCGCCTACGTTTAATACAATACACCTGGCTCTGATATTTAAACCAATAGCCAAGTTATTCGGCTTCGACGACGGAGCAGCCAGTGTCATTTTATGTCTTGCTGAGCAGGCAGAGCCGAGCAGTACCTACACATTGTAGGCTCGGTAAGTGAGATAAAGGGGCCTACCTAATCTCAAAATTTAAATGTATAAAAAAACAACAATTAATACTGTTAGGTATCACCAGAGGGCAAAAAAGGCGTAGGTACGTACGGTGGACTTCCCAACACCCACATTTTGCCAGATAAGTCAACAACAACATTACCTACTTACCTACATATTAAAGTTATTTTATTTTTCCAATATGTACACTTTTTAACGGCGGCAGTGTCGCACTCTCGTAGAAAATCATAAAACCAAAACCAAATTGCCATGGCCTATTATTTTCCATTTTTTATCAAAGTATCAACATGCTATCCCTATTAGTTAAAAAACTCTAAAAGTGACATCTAGTAAACATTGAGGAAACTATTGACTCGTGCAATATTTTGTTAAAGTTCAAATATTTGTGTCTAGATGGCGCAAAATCGTTAATTCAAGGTCGTTAATAGTGATGTCCATGTTCAACATAAATCCAGTATCCACTAATCTTGTTTCATGTGCATGAGCTATCAATAAAAATTAAAATAAAAGTCTATAAACTGAGATTTTACTTTAACAAAACTAATAAATAGGTATAATTTCAATTTCTTTACGGCTATAAGTCAACAGTTGTGAGCTATGGGATATTTTCGGTTACAAACGCACTTTGTTTTTCATAGTTATTTCGAGAAATACTATGAAGTACAAACTTATTTTTGCATGCATTAGCATTCATACTAACTAGGGAACCCTCCAATGCCCTCCATTGTGTTGTGCATGGTCGGACACGCAGTTGGACAGGTTTTTCATTCATTCATTCGTTGTCAGCTTTGTTCCACCAGTCCACCAATATTTCGTTTTATAAATTATAATTTCGAAATGCTTGGTGAAAGATAAAAATCGTGCTTATAAAATACTTTGGCCCGCTTACACCACAATATTTAAAATATCGCTGTGTTTCAATCAATCTGCCTAGCCTTTTCCTATATGTTGGGGTCGACTTCCAGTTTAAATAAAAAAGTCACTTCGAAACATCATCACCTTTTTAATTATTTGATCCAACGATTGGTTAAAATGGGGAGTGCCACCCCGAATTACTATTTCGTAATATCGCTACGTAGACGACTACACCATTGCTTAGCGGGGCACAGAATACACCTTCTTTCCAATTTTCATCGATAAACTGACAATTTTTTTCGGAAAAATATTCTGTTTGACTTGCGGAGGGACTGATGATTGGACGAACAGACAGATGGGCAGACAGAAATTACCCAATTATAAGAGCTCCGTTTTTGCCATTTGGCTACGGAACCCTAAAAATAATATTTTAATTGTTGTCAAGTGATAAGAACCACACCTTGAAAAACATTTACTTACGTAAAATCACATAAGTAATTAGATAACATTGAAAAATGATATTATCTTTAGAAGTCTGAAAGTATATTCGTACACGGAATAGTCCAGTTAATATTATACTTACCAATTTTATTTCAAAGTGCGTTTTTGTTACATCTACAACAATGTTGAATCTTGAATGTTGATTTTTATGTGCGACGAATATGACCAAGCACATCACTATTGTTAAATAACACAAGCCCGCAAATACTTGTTGTGGAATTTATTTTTTATGCTGCGTAAATTTAATGTGAAATGTGTGTATAAACTATCCAAATGTTAATAAACACGTGAGAAAATGATAACATTCGGCGGTGGGAACAATTCCACGGCTTTAGATGATACAGGTGCGGTGTTGTGAACTTTGTTTTTCCGTTTTCGTCTTTTGGGACTTTGAGTTTATTGAATTGTTATTTTGTAGGGGAAGTGCGGAGCATTTGCGAGAGTGTGTGCAGCGATGGGTCCAACGCGACCGTGCAGCCGGGGGGCTCCAACCAGCGGCCTCGGATGGATATAGCATGTGTTGTGGATATAACCCAAACGTTGAACTTATCTCATAGGAAACGAGCTTTGGAAGAAGTTCGATTGGCATCAGAACTTGTCAATGCTAATTTACATCATATTCATGTAAGTAATCTCATTAATTCTTTATATTTTACAAAACAAAAATTACTGAACCATAGATATGTCCTTCAAATATCTTCTTCATACTACCATAGTTACTTTGATAGCAATTTAGAATGTAGATACTTACAAATTAGTTTTTTTTTGAGGTTTGACATTGAAAATTGATAAGCAAAAATGGTAAAACCCAAGTTTTCATTAACGCTAAACTGTACTGATACTCAGATGCTGGGTTTTTCTCGCTTGTTAGTAATAATTTCTTTTAGTATCTGTAATAGAGAGAAAAGTTGTTTTTTTATGTTTTTGTAAATCTTAAGTAAATTAATGGCTTCACTGAACCCACTATAATACATCTTGAATTAATGTGAAACGGATTACATGTGATTTACTTTGAGAAAACACACATTTCACTTACTTCAAGATCTCTCTACCTACATTATTTTGTTCTTCAATTTGAAACACACTTTCCTGCTTCTGCGACCTTGTTAATTAACCTTGAATCTATCCAACGCACTAAGAATTCCAGCGATTATTATTTAAAGTAGCAATCAGGCTTTTCCCATGGACTATTTCTAGGATTTATTGTTTAGTAATAGTCATATTCAACATTCTGTGTAAACAAACTGAATGAAGACCAGCTTTACTTTTACAGACAGATGTTGTTTGGCATTTTTATAAGACTAACCGTTGCCCGCGACTTCGTCTGCTATCCAGGATGAAAAGTAGCCCATGTCCTCCGGGTCATAGTCTACTCATGTGCCAAATTTCATCCAAATCTGTTCAGCCGTTTTAGAGTGAAAGCGTAAGAAACAAACTCACTTTCGCATCTATAATGCAGGGACGCATTGGTGATGATACTAATTGAATAATGAGGCAACTTACTCATATTGTTATTATTGGCAACCGCAGGAGTTACCTGTAACTTCCCTGCACCCTTATAGCAGTCACTAGCATGAATGAAAGAATGAAAGATTTATTTACTCATATAATAATCTCTAAATCTAAGTACATTGCCCCACAAAACTGCTTACGCAGTTTAACTGTGAGATCATTGAGTCTCTCTTACAGTAAACATAATATCAGCACATCTATGACCTATATCAATATATACTTAATACCTACACTCACATAGAATCCAACAAATGTTTTTTTAGAATACGTGCAAATTTAACTTTATTTTCTTCTTGTCTGATGTCAGCAGGCAAAGTGTTCAATAAATAGGGAATGCATAAATTATGATGCCTTAGGAAGCAAAAAAGCTAAGATCACTATATTTTAAAACATTTAGACATCTATCAATCTTCACTGGGCCTGCATGGTAGATTACGGCCCACTCACTAGAACAGAGGAGGCCTTTGTCCCAGCAGTGGGAACATTATAGGCTGATTATGCAAAATATTTATTTTTCTGTTCCACAAAGGTGCAATCAAAAAGAAAACTTATCTCTTTCAGTTTGAAAAGCTAGACTTTGGTGAGACAAATGTGCTGGACACATTCTACAATGCTGATGTGGCACTGGTGGACCTCAGTCTGCAGCTGCAGCAGAGTTCCTTGCTGTATCATTTGGGAGTACGGGAAAGCTTTGACATGAAGGAAAATGTACTGCTATACAATGATGTTGATGCGGACTCTACGCTTAGGCTTAAGGTACCAATTTTTTATTGAATTTAGAATGAACCATAACATTTTAAAGCCATAAAGACAGTCATGTGGTGACAACAGAAATGACAATAAAACAAAGTACATAAATAATATCTAAATGTTCTGAGATAAACATGCTGATTAATTAAATGCATACTTTTAAGATAAGGTCTAAAAATCAATGGCTTTAAGATTCACACCTTCATTGACATAATTCATCTTCATAATTACTCCAGTAAATCTTTACTTTTTTACGTTGAGGTAAACAACTCTTAGCCCTTAGTACTTGCCTGCCAGGGTTGCGGGTTAGTCCGAAAGGGATACCGGGACCATGGCAACAGGCAACTGAAGGAACACAGGTGGGTTTTAGTCAGTAAAAGTCTGACACGCCCTTCCGCTCCGCCCAGAGCGGGAGAAGTAATTGGATGAATTACCACCCTCAAAAAAAAAAAAAAGCCCTTAGTACTTCAACATAAATTCCCTTTTATCTCGCTCGTACCATACTGCGCGCGGACTGAGTAAGAGCGAGACTGAATGTGGTGCTGGCAGCTCCAAGGCGTCGAAAGATTAGGTAATTTATGAAAAAAAAAAAAAAATAACTTAAAAAAAGGTAACTTGTAATTTTTTTCTATCTTAGAAATCTTTATGGAATCTTGTTTTTGTCACACATAGTATTTCAAAATTAATTCTGCAGTATTTTCGATATAACGGAGAATCACGCAAACAAGGCTAACCAATGTGAGGTATTATGGATTCATAAAATGTTTAATTCGGATGCTCACTAGTTACATCCTATTTCATTGTTTTGACTTTAGATATCAGATTGATTTAACTCTGACCTTGGGCAACAATATGAGATAAGGTTTTAAAACTTGGGACTTATTTATGGGATTGCTTTCAATGAGTCTAAAACCAGCCTTGGGAATGATTTATGGTACTCAAACAAGGTTGCGCATGAGAACTCAGTCTATTGTTACTTACTGGTACTAATTCGTAACCCTGTTTATTTCCGAGTCATTGAAATAAAACTTTTTACAAAAAAAAAAAAGAACTGCCTTCCAATAAAACGTTACAAAGTGAAAAATAACTTTAATTTCAGAAGTCGATGTCTTTGGTTTGAAAATTTTCGTTTTTGCCACCGACTTCCGAAATTAAAGTAATTTTTCACTTTGTACACACGGCTACACATCAAGCTATACATTTCCAGTATAAACTGAACTCACATTGTACGGAAATCCTCTACAATGCGAGATCAGCATAAACTGGAAATGTATAGCTTGATGTGTAGCCGTGTGTACCACAGTGTTTTTTTTTGGAAGGTAGTTATTTTTGTTTTTTTCACTTTTTCCGTGTCCTACATACCCCACACAAATTCGAATACCACTACCTGCTATATAAATAATGGTGACAGGTCCGAAAAATGCGTATACTCAAGAATTACTCAAGCAAAGGTGATTGGATATGGAACCACTCCTTATGCTTCCGCTAAAAAAAGAATTTTCAAAACTAGTCTATGTAATTTTTGAAATTTGTAGTTCGACTAAAAAAAAAGATTCCAGCGAATGACGAACCTCCTTGTTTTGAAACTGGTTAAAAATATAGCATCTCTGTTCATCAAACAACATAATTGTCAAAGTTGATTAAACAATGAAAAAATTAGTCGAAATAATCTAGAGCACAAAATATATAAGCGCCAGCTGCCAAGGCGCCACTTATCTCAATAATAGACAAAGTCGTATCTTACTTATACGACACTATTATTAAGAGAATAAGAGCTGTACTCTGTAACATGCAATCATATCATTACCTATGTCTTTTGTCCACACACAAAAGTTAAGGCTCTTACACAATGGCGCGATTCGCTGCGCCACGCGTATTTTAACTATTTCTGAGAAAACTTCACTGCGAACAATGCTGCGGCGTCGCGTCGCGCGACGATTCGCGCCAGTATGTAAGAGCCTTTATTCTCTTGGACTTACCATACTGACAAAAATTTAATACCATACTGGCAAAATTGTAAGCTTTATTTGTAAGCTATATTTAATTTACCAGATTACAATTTTGAACAATCAATCGACTATTGATAATGTCTTATACTAAAAATATTATTGCTAAATTCTGTGCATCTGTTCTGTGTTTCTGTATGTTTTTCAGGAGAATTTTATATTAGAAGAATTAAATATTATTATTAGGTACTTAATAATATTTAATTCTAAAGCAAAAACTCATCATCCTTTTTACATGATATAAGGAGCTCGTGAAGTAATAACAGCAACATGGGTCGATCCATCAGGTTAAGCTACGCTTGCCGGGGTTGGTCCGTGGATGGGTGACCATCTTAACATATCGAGACTCCTCCGAAAGCACGTTAAGCTGTTGGTCCTGGCTGTCATTCGTGGATTTTTCATTCTTTGACAGTCGTTACGGGTCGTCAGAAGCCCGAAAGTCTGACAACCAGTCTTCCTAAGCGGTATCGTATTACCCAGTTACTAGGTTGTGGAGGTCAGATAGGCAGTCGCTCCATATAAAATACTGGTATTCAGCTGGCATCCGGTTAGACTGGAAGCCGAACCCAACATAGTTAGGAAAAGCATAAGGAAATTGATTTTATAAGTAGGTACTGTGAGGTAAAGTCTAAACCGGTCTGTTTTTGTGAAAAGAAGTCAGTGAAAAAAACAAACAAAGATTTAAATAACATCACGCATGCAATCCCCGAGGGGTTAGGCAGAGGGGTCCCTATAGTACACCCACATTTCGCCAATTATGTGTAAGTCCCAAGTAATAGGGGGCGAGCCTACTGCCATCATGGTTGATTGTAACATCAACATCAACTCATCATCTGCCTAGCCTTTTCCCAACTATGTTGGGGTCGGCTTCCTGTCTAACCGGATGCAGCTGAATACCAGTATTTTACATGGAGCGACTGCCTATCTGACCTCCACAACCCAGTAACTGGGTAATACGATACCCCTTGGTTAGACTAGTTGTCAGACTTTCGTGCTTCTGACGACTCGTAACGACTGTCAAAGATCCACAAATGACAGCCGGGACCAACGGCTTAACGTGCTTTCCGAGGCACGGAGGAGTCTCGATATGTGAAAATGGTCACCCATCCACGGACCAACCCCGGCAAGCGTAGCTTAACCTGATGGATCGGCCCGAGCGGCTGTTATTACTTAGCCACGAGCTCCTCAACTAATTGTCATAAAACAAAGATGTGGTTAGTTATCTCTTTTGCTAACTGTAGGTACATGACTAATATTCTCCATTAAATTCAAAAACATTACATGGAAATGTGGAATCTGTGCGGTAGGAAGGAGGAAAATTATCTGGTTCTTTAGTACCTGCTGGTTTTAAATTAATAATGATTTATTTAAATTAGCTTGTGAACAGTGGTCAGAGTCGTATGACTTATCATTGTGCAATATTTGTATGAGATCTTTATTGTAAGGAAATCTAGTAATCTTCGTTTTGTTACTTTAGATTTAGAAGGATAACGTTGAAAGGGTCCGTTCGAGTCTGTTATTAGAGCACAAATGCCCAGCCCCTAATATGTCCAAGGCCGAATTTCACCAATGAATCTGGGGCCATACTATGTCGTGTTTAAGCTATCATTTTTCCATTGTGAAAAAAGGATAGTGCTGTTCATCCCATACAGCTCGATGTCTCTGACACTGAAACAATAGGGAATATGCATGTATTTTTTAATATTTTTATTCGATAGTTTAAATCGTCAAATAATAGTTTAAAAAAAGTCGACGGCAAAAAAGCAATTTAAAGTACTTATTTTTTTTTTTTTTAATATCCAACCGATCCGTGCTATTTAAAGGCCCTCCATTTGGCGCGTTTGGTGTGGTGACGTCGTAGTCCGTGAAAACAAACAAGCAACTGTCAAGTCAACGTCAAACACTCATTTTTGTAGGAGCGTTTGACATTGACTTGACACTTGTTGATTGACTTGACATTGACATTTTGATTATTATCCCGGATTGTTACGTCACATCCGCTCTTAGCTTTTCAATTATTTGAATTACCCACAGTTATTTGGGACTTTTTAAAAATTAATTTCTCGCTCAAAAAGAAATTTTATTCAAAAATATTGATGTTTTTGAATAAAGTTTATAAAAAAAAATATTTGACCCATATTTGAATCACATGCATATTCCCTATTATGACTCACGTCATAGCACTGAACGCGATCAGCACATTTTAACCGCGTTCAATAGCTGTGAGTGTCATAATTTTTGAGGAACGCGGACAGCTCTTGAATGCAGTTTGCCGAACGCGTTCAGTTTCATTGGTAAAATTAAGTACTTAATAATATAATGATGTCTTCTCATAGTCTGCAAAACATCCTTCTTGTATTTGTTTAGAACCAAGGTTCAACCTCATAAAACAATCTACTCACTGCTGTTATTATCATCTCATTGAAATAGGTACTCCATCCGGTTTTATGTAAGTACCACCAACAGGGGTGTACAGTAGGCCGCGTACTGACGCGGCCTAGTGTAACCACACCACAAAGTGTTACCACTGGGTAACACTTTGATCTTAAGTTGGGCTAGTGCAGTAAGGAGTTTCGGCTTAATGGTTGATTCGCACGAATTACCTCGACCGAGACAGGCAAATCGATACAATTTTTTTTTTTTTCTATAGGCTTTTCGCAGGGAGTTAATTTATTTGTGGGCGAAACAACTCAATTTCAAATCTCCTCCTTTAAATCCTCCTATTTTCTCCTCCGCATTAAAGTTAAGACTAACTTTACTGCATTTGTATGCAGTACCTAAGTCAAAATATGCCAATTGAATAAGCATTTCTTGACTTGTCGATTCGACCACAAATAAATTAACTTCGAACGAATCGAAGTTAGAAAAAAATCATCAAGTGTCGATTCGCCCGACTGCGAATCGACTAATAAGCCGGAGTTTTAATAGAATAAGAGGCCAGTTCATACTAGCTTTGTTACGTCGCGTGGCCTGCCCTACAAAATCAACTCATCATTCAGATCTCTGCACCAGCTCAGTCACACTTTATCGGCAATTTTCCTATTATTTAAATATATGACTACTTGTGTAGTATGTACTATCAGCCACGTCTTGAACATTGAACATGCACCTAGCAAGCCATTACTCTCAATTTGTCAAATTGTCCCGTTCGTGTGTTCAATCATACGCGAATGACAATTCAAATACCTCTATGCCTAATTCAATTATGGGTCGGGTTTTTATTTGAGGAATTGAAGAATTGTATGTTTGTTGTATTGTATTTTGGTCTTTATTGAGTGATTACTGGTTTCCGTGATAAATGAGAGAGACGTTAGTGACAACTGTGGGTTACAGGCAAAGCAATAGAGCAGCTTTTTGTAAGAAGACTAGCTGCACCCCGCGGTTTCAACCGCATAAGTCTTGATCCCGTGGGAATACCGGGATAACAAATATCCTATATTCCAACCCAGGTCATGGTCTACCCATGTGCCATATTTCATCCAAATCCGTTCAGCCATATTAGCGTGAAATGGCAACAAACAAGCTCACTTTCGCATTTATAATATTAGTTAGACTGTTACCGCCTTACTAATAAACGTTGTATAGCGCCTGTATAGTTACACAAGACAAAGCGTTGTGTAACTATACTGACGCTATACAACGTTTATTAGTAAGGCGGTTAGAATATTAGTTAGAATTATTTTTAGACTACAAAAAAGAAATTTTCAGTGGTCACTGATAGACCTGGACTATTACTCGATCAGAGTTAGTAGGACTTACCTGCAATTAATAATATCAGGCAGAAAAGGGATTTACCAGATTTTAGGGGAAAACCATTCATACTAATAAAAGGCACCTATTTACTTAGGTTCATACAAAGACCTGGGACTATATTAATGTAAATAAATAAACATAAACACAAAATCTAGGTAGGCGTCATGTCTTACCTACATTGTAGTTTAGGTACCTATCGAGATTGAGGAGCAGCGCATACCTGCGCTATCCAAAGGAGTCGTGCAAGAGATTTTTTGAATTCTTGTAATGAAATCCGCAATCGTGGCCATGCTATACTCCGTGGTTACCCTTTGAGCACAGCGATATTTACTTTATTTCAATTAGATAAAAAATAATTTATGTAAGTAATACTCTGATAAAGAAGATGTCAAAATCCACCCCCTTTTACAGTAAGATTTGACAATTAATATATAAATTAAACAATAATGAATTGTGTCCTTTAAATTATTAAGAGGAAATAGGGTCGGTCTTTTTCTCCATACAAAAAGTCATAATTCGAAGTTCGGCTCTCGTCTATTTCCTCCTCCAATATTGGACCAATTTTTAAGATATTTTATAAATTGAATAAGAAGGATATTTACTGTGCCCCTTTTTTTTTTTTTTGAGGTTGGGAATTCATCCAATGACTTCTCCCGCTCTGGGTGGAGCGGAAGGGCGTGTCAGACTTTTTTTTCCGTTTTCTATTTCCTCTTAAAGTGTGCCATTTTGACTTAGGCAATCATCTATAGTCCTATTGGACATGTCCTAAATCCTCAGCCGTTCCGTCCGCCGCGCGTCGGTCCACGCTGACCTTTAAAACCTCTGTGGGATCATGTCATGATTTTGCGTAGGTAGACAAGTTCCAACCTGCGGTAAAGAGATTATTCTGAGTCATTTATTTACTTTTATTTTACCTTTTGTTTACAAGAATTACCAGCATTTACAATGCAATAAAACAATTTTAAATACTTAAGCATAGGAATTATGGTTTTATCAGGTTGAGAACTAAGTTACATTGTTGATGGTATTCGATTCTTCCTTTAATATTTGAGCCATATTCTTAATGATTTTTTTATTGGTTAGTTGTGATTTGGTGAATCGTCGCATGTCACATTCCCTTCTTTACGAAATTTTCACAAAATGCTTGTGTATTAGCGGTGTGTATAATGGTTAGACTGGAAGCCGACCCCAATATGGTTGGGAAAAGGCTAGGCAGATTGATTGATTAGCGAATAATGCTATGGATCTATTTCTATAAAATTGTATTTAATTACAATAAATTTTCCTTAAAACTTTAATGCATTTAGTCACACTTTTTGTATTTAATTCACACAATATTCCTTTTGAATGAGTGACTCGCAGAGATCATCAATGAATGACTAACATAATCACCCAGAGATTCCTCTTAATCAATTACATAAACTTTGTTTTCCCATTCCCAGTTATCACTACCGAATTTCCTGTTCGTATCCTACAAACTGACGGATGCTGGGACCTGTGTGACTACAAATCCTGCTGCTACCAAGTTCAAAGGCGAGGACTCTGCTGATCCCAAACAGCATCTGACCTTGAGACTGAAGAATATACTGCAAGATGTTGAAGTACAGACGAAGTAAGTAGAACGTAAGACGTAGACAAAAGAAGATCACGGATTTTCTTATGACAGTGAAAAATACTTATTATTTCCTGTGCTGTAAAGTGCAAAATTCAGAAACAAAAAACGATTCCTCGAGCGATCGTGACGCAGCCTTGTGGACTCGTTTGAAATACCTTAAGACACTTAAAATAAGGTTTATTATTCAATGTCAGCTGGTTTAAACTTCTGTTTTATTTGTGCCGGGCCTAAGGATATTTCTCTCGCTAGTCGCAAGTGAATCCTAAAGGTCCTGGGTCGGTCCCCCCTAGTTGGACAGATAGTTATTGGATTTTAGCGGCCCAGAGTTGCAAGAAACTAATATAACTGACGAAATGTGGGTGCATAATGCATCTCGACCCTACTATTTGAAAATTGCCGTCCCAATGTTATAAATGTAAGGATATTTTGCTTACAAATTAATAAAGGTCATCTTGCTTCATTGAGACGTTGTTCATTCAAGGAACAAGTTTCTGTGGTATTGTATTATTTATTGGAATTAATAATAATAATATTTACAACGCTCATACATAATGTTGTTATTGTTTCCTGCTTGTTGTTTTTAATAGACAGATTTGTACTTTTATGATGACCGGAATAATAAATACTGGGTTCAAGGAAACAGTATATGTTACAAGTTATGTGTATAATACAGATTTTTTTGGCTATCAAGACGTATCAGACCGATAGCGGTAAAAATAAGGCTAAACGAGCGTACAGTCACGAGCAAAAATATGTATACACTCAGCCAAATTCAATAGCGATTTTCTCCTGGAATAACGATTGCAACTTTGAGATGATACCTTTTTCATAATAATATTATGGGTTCCAAAATACTAAGTTCGTTGTAACATAAAATTACAATCAATACAGTAGGAGAAAATCACTTTTAAAGCACTTTTGCTAAGAGTATAAGAGCGTGAAATGAGCGTGGCTCAAAATTTAATATGGTATAGAACCAAATATATGTATCAATTTCTGCAACTTATTTTAAGCGTTCCGAATGACGCTGTCTTTTTAAGAGTTACAAGGTCGTCAGAGCTCTAAACAGTTGAAAAACGTCGGCACGTAGCGCCTAAAAACCTAAAATAATGACACAAATACAACCTACTCTTCTTTTCACAGAGCCCATCTCCAAGAAAAATTCCTATCCGACCTCCGGAAAGCGCGAGAAACATACACAGGATTGGAACTCGCAAACATGCTCCACGCTATGCGCAGGCGCCTCGACGACCCAGCCGTCCTATCAGGAGACACTATACTCAACATGCTGATATCCTACCGCGAGATACAAGACTATGACGCTATTGTTCACGTCGTAGATGATCTGAAAACTATTATGAACAGGAAGAATTATGTTAATATGCCTATAATTAGGTTTATGTACGCTTTTGCTATGAATCGGTGAGTGTTTGTTTGTTATTGAGGTGACTTTTATTTCTTTGTCATAAGGGTTAAATTATGATGATCGTTGTTGCGTCCAAAGGTCGTCTGTGTAATATCATCGCTTATTTTAACACTAAAATAAAAACGGTGAAGGAAAACATCGTGAGGAAACCGGCTTGTCTGAGAGATATTTCTCGACGGCATGTGAAGCCAAGTTAGAGGCCCATGGGCGGCATAAAAACTCTGACACCGGGTTTAGTTATTATTATTATTAAATTTATTTAAGTCTCAAAAGTCCCTATGTATGTATTTAAAAAAATTAAATTACAATGCAACAATTTTGGAGAAAAAAATAGTTACAATTCAGTAAATTAGTGTTATAATAACACCGTTGAATACAATGATAGTGCGGTGTTTGTTTTAAAAATACATTTTCTCGGTATAAGTAATATTTGTATCCTATTTATAAATGTTAACACTACACCTATAAAACCTCAATTAATCATGACTTTGTGAATTAAAAAGTTGATTTCCAATAATAGAACAGTAAAGCACTATAGTTGTTTGTATACCTTTTATGACGAATCCATTACTTATTTACTCAGAGAACTTTAAAAAATAAATAAAATAAACTTTTACTAGACTTATCAAAACATCTCGGTAGTTAGCTATATTGCTGCAGAAATTTATTGACTTACAAACATCAACCATTGCAAACATTATTTTGTGAGATTCTCTCTTACCTTTAGCGCTGGCTCACACCTAATGAACAGCAGCACATTGCAGTTTTTAATGCCACAGAAATATCAACATTGCGTATGTTGAAATAAAGTTTAATATAAATTGCAGTGACAACCGCGCTGCGGTTCGGTCCTTATAAGGCCGAAGTCGGTGAGCCTCTGGCGAGACAAACAAATATTAACATTGCCTTTTTTTAAATAAAGATGAAAGTAAAGTCATCGACAAAGTTAAAACCTTCTTTTGTTTTCATTTCGTTACAGGCGAAACAAAGAGGGAGACAGAGAGAATGCTCTCAAAGTCTGCGTCAAGGCTTTGGAAAAGAAAGAGAACAGATTCCCTGACATGCTGTGTCTGTGCGGGCGCATATACAAGGACAAATTCGTTGAATCTCAGCACACCGATAAAGAAAGCTTGGGCAATGCTATCAAGTGGTATGTGGTTTTGTACTTTTTTAAATAGGGTTCCGTAGTAAAACGGGACCCTATTACTAAGACTCCGCTGTCTGTCTGTCCGTCTGTCACCAGGCTGTATCACATGAACCGTGATAGTTAGACAGTTGAAATGTTCACAGATGACCTGATGTATTTCTGTTGCCGCTATAACAATAAATACTAAAAAACAGAATAAATTAAATATTTAAGGGGGCTCCCATACAACAAACGTGATTTTTTTTTTGCCATTTTTATAGATAATGGTATGGAACCCTTAGTGCGCGATTCTGACTCGCACTTGGCTGGTTTTTTTTAATAACAGGAAATAAGCAATGTGAATTGTGGTTAAAACACAGTAGTGGACACATGGACATTACATTCATTTCTTCAATGCATCGTTTGATTGATATTTGAAATAGGAAAATTGAATTGAAATACTTTATTATCACTTCGCCGCGTGGTTAAAATATAATAAACAATCAAATCCCAGCCAATAGCAGAGTCACAGTATAAAGATGAACAGTACCTCAACTAAGCATTTTTTGTGAAGACATCTCCAAAGTTAGTTACACTCGTTGTAACTTGTTGGTTGCCAACCAAACTTTAAGAACCTATTATTTGAAGCATGCTTAGATTTCGTATTAACGCATTCCTAGTTGAAATACTTTATGTTCATACAAATATGTCTACTGTGGCAGAGTTCCCCTTCATCCAACATCAGCATCCGCATCCCAATGTATTGATTGAGATTCCTTTTATTCATTTGTTTAATTTTTCAGGTACAGACAGGGTTTCGAAGTGCAGCCAAATGAGTATGCGGGCATCAATTTGGCAACATTATTAGTTATAGCTGGCAATGACTTTAAAAGCTCACAAGAATTACAACACATTGGTAAGTGAATACTAATATTGTAAAGAGGTAAAATTGGTTTGTTTGTTTGTATGTTGTGGGTAATCTCCGGAACTACCAGTCGGATTTGAATAAAGGAGATTTTGGGCTGAATAATGATCCCGGCCAAACAAAATGAAAATATATATTCCGTTAGAACATGTTATTCTCTTCACTATCGGACCAAAACTGTAGGGCCACTTACTGCGCTGTTATACAACTTTGAAAAATACTGTTTTCTGTATGTTTTAGTTAAAATAATCAATAGTAATCTAAGTAATAGCTTGTAGTAATAAAAAAATAAGAGAAAACCGTAATTTTACGGAATAAAGCTCTTTTTTCATTTTGCCCAAAAATGTATGGACGGTGAATGATCTCCTTTGAATAAAATATGTGTTTATATTAAATAGCCCAATAAATTCGTGAGGAAGGTTTTAGGCTATGTAACATCACGGTTCGAACTTCGCTAAACGAAATAATGCGGGCGGACGATGGAATACGACGCGGTGGGTCGGGGGCCGAAATTTCACGAATTTTGCCGAATTTTCGACGGAGTTGGGTAGCTTATATAAAGGAACTCCTTGACTGACTCACATATACAGCCGAAGTGGGTAAACATATTTTGACGAAATTCATCCCCTAATCAGGTGTTTTATAGGCTACCGAAGTTACGAGAAACGTTTTGTTCTTTATAAAATGTATAGTCCTTGCAATTCACTAGCGCGAGCCATCTGACGCTTATGTCATTGTTATAAGGTATACATTGCAGTGATTGACGTGGCTATGTAATAACAGCCGTACTTGTCAGCCAGCTTGCCGGGGTTGGTCCGTTGATCTTTATATATCGAGACTCCTCCTTGCCTCGGAAAGCACCTTCAGCCGTTGGTCCCGGCTGTCATTCTTGGACCTTTGACAGTTGTTACGGGTTATCGGACGCCTGAAAGTCTGACAACCAGTCTTACCAAGGGGTATCGTATTACCCATACCCAGTTACTGGTTTGTGGCATTCAGCTGCATCCGGTTAGACTGGATGCCGACCCAAAAAGTCTAGGCCTATTGATTTTTGCAGTGATTGAAGTAACAACTATTAAGCAGTATGTTCAAAAAATGTCGTCTACATTAATGAAATACTTTGAATTACAATGTTTCATGTCGCATTGGTCAAGCGCCTATTACTCAGAAATTCTTTTCGTATATTTCTGGCTAACCGCCAAATAGGAAAATGTCTAATGGATTAATAATTTTATGTGGCTATAACTCATGAAGCATTTGACATAACAAATTGTGTATAATAAACTTGTCTAAAGTATATCATTACGATCCGTTTAATCTTGGCTGTAGGTTAAATACCACATGAATTTGTCATATCACAGTGCGCATTATTATTGCTTAAATACTAAAACAAGAAATATGTAACTAGCCTCATTGTAGGTATTGATATTATTTCAGTATCGATTATCGATTTACAAATTATTCGATCCGATTTCTGTCAGTGGTATGTGATCTGCACTAATATTAAGAGAAAACGTTTAATATTTTTATTTGTAATGAAAAAACTCAAAAACTACTAGACGGATTGAAAAAATTCTTTCACCAGTAGAATGCTACATTATCATTGTTTATTTGTTTCAATGTTTTTTTATTAGTGTCAATCAATGTTTATTATTGAGTAACATAGACTATAATTTATAAAGATATCACGCGGGCGAAGCCGCTGGCAGAAGCTAGTCATAGATAAAGATAAAAGACTTACTCAAACGACGGATATTAGATACCCGTTTTTTGTTGGTAACCGATTTTCACCAACTAAGTTGCTGGTGGTCATTGTAGGTTTTTCTGACGGAACGGAGCCTAATAGCATAAGCATAAACAGCCTATAATATTCCCACTGCTGGTACACAGGCCTCCTGTCTTCGAGAGGGAGTGGGCTGTAACGTACCACCCAGGCCCAGTGCGGGTTGTTAGATGTCACATGTCTTCGAATTTTTGCTTCCAGACATGCCGGTTTCTTCACGATCTTATTCTTAACCGTTTTGAGAATTAAGCCTAATAGACCCTAAGGGTCAGTTCAGACCGCGACGTAAAGCGACGCGACGCTGCGCACACTTTTTAACAATTATCGAACTTATGTTCTTCACGAAAAGGTATAATTTCAGTGCGAGGGTTGACACGTGTCAAAGTACGCTGAGATGTGCGGTGCTGCGCAGCGCGTCTACCTTATTGTGTAGTAAATAAATTCGATATTGTATCGGATCATAAAAAAGTGCGCGTCGCGTCGCGTCGTGGTGTGAACTGACCCTTATACTAATTATGTGTGAATAGCCCCTTAAAATGTGTTTTCTATTCCCAGGAATGGTGTTAAACCATCTCATAGGCAAGAAAGGCAGTCTATCGTCACTCAAAGACTACTGGGATGTGGCGACTTTCTTCGAGATATCGGTACTAGCACAAGATTATGTGAAAGCGATACAGGCAGCAGAATGTATGTTCAAACTCAAACCACCGAATTGGTACCTCAAATCCACTATTGGAAATATTGAATTAATTGATAGGTAAGTTATTTTATTACTGTAAGGACGTCTGAATGTATATGGATACTTATAACGCGTGTAAAAAGACACTTAACGAAGCCAAAAGCCACTTGTTATTCCCGTCATTGTGATCATTGTTTTGTTCGGGACCATATCTGGGAACCTTCTGGTTACGGAGATATTGAAGGTCAAAGTTCCAACCTTTTCAGACGTTTTTTAAAGAAAGTAAGTTTTAAAAATTATAAATTAATTTTAAATACCCCCACACCGTAAATTAATACGTACCCACGTAAATTAATTTTAAATACCCACAAACCCTGAACCGTTGAATGCACCCATATACATTTTTTTTTGCGTGCGTTACTTTGCGCACTACCGTAAACAGCGATTTTTCACACCAAAAATAAAAGTTGTTTCCCAGCAATTATTTTTGTACTATGTTAATTAATTTGATGTACAGAATGCGTAGTTGACGGCTATGTGATGGTCTTTTTACACCCTGTATGTATTGGAATGCATGTGGGTACCTACTAAACATTGTCAGTACTATTATTAAATTTGTATCTCATACATACACACGCAAATAATAAATGCCTGTTCAGATCAGTGATTAGTTAACTACATACCACAGAGAGTGTTCTAATCGCAATAAATTGTTTTGCTGCGCACGCGCAGCATAACTGAGCGGCGCGGTCAACGACAGCGACTACCATAACGGTCGCCCGGTTTAAAAAAAATCAAATGTATTGTTTAGATTGATTCAGAATTACAGCAACCAATCATTAAAAAGTATCATCAACTCGAAAAGAATACGAATCATAAAATTGACAGATTCAACTTCAACTTCAATTTGCAGTATGGCTTTATGGCATGATAATAATGACTTTCGGTATAGATAACCCGTAAATTTATGAGAAAACACTATAGTATAGTATTTTTATTTATAAGTTAGTTTTGGTCCCATACGTTTTTGCCTGATTTTACTTACTGTAAGAAGACTGTAAAACAATCGGAACATCGTATTAAAATTGTACGAAAATCGTACTGAAATTGCTCGTTCTGATTTTTAGGGTTCCGTACCCAAAGGGTAAAACGGGACCCTATTACTAAGACTCCGCTGTCCGTCCGTCCGTCCCTCCGTCTATCACCAGGCTGTATCTCATGAACCGTGATAGTAAGACAGTTGAAATTTGCACAGATGATGTATTTCTGTTGCCGCTATAACAACAAATACTAAAAACAGAAAAAAACAATTTTGCCCTTTTTTTGTAGATAATGGTACCGAACCCTTCATGCGCGAGTCCGACTCGCACTTGGCTGGTTTTTATAAAATGTTGTATAACTCCAATTAACTGTGTTAAAAAGGATAGAAAAACAACTTAATTCAGACTTGTGTGCTTCAGGTTTAGGAAAAGTGAAGAAATATCGCTGCCGGAACAGCAAGTATTCTCATTTTGGATGGAGTACTTCGTGGAGGCAACTAAGAGCGAATGTGAAAATATCATCAGGTTTCCTGTAAGTTTGAATACTATACCTTACTTCTGCTTAGAAAAAACATAACATAACATCACGACTGTATTCCCCGAAGGGTTCTGCAGAGGTGACAGGTACACCCACATTTGGCCGATTATGTTTAAGTCTCATGTAATAGTTGGCGAGTCTATTGCCATCAACAGGGCACAAATCCGGGCTGCTAATGAGATATTCCAAATGGAAAACCCCAATAACACTGCCCGAGCTGGGAATCAAACCCAGGACCTCGTGCTCAGCAGTTTCGCTTGCGGCCACTAGACCAACGAGGAAGTTTACTAGAAAAAAAACTGTATCGAAATGTGTAAAATGGTTTTTATTGTCTCCTTTCTGGTAGGTACTCAAACCACAGTTGGTCCGATAATGTTTTGATACTTACAAAGAACAGAATTTACGTTTGCCTTGATGTCTGCAACAAATTTTCAAAATCTGCGAACAACAAAAAAAAACTGAAAAATACAGCATGTAACAAAAACCCTATCCGATCTGAAATAACGCATAGGTACCGCAATAATATTATTAAAAAGTAATAAAACAATTAATTTTTTTTTTTCAGAAAATAAGAAAGTTATTACTATTTAAAAAAAAAAACAACATATGAAGCAATGGATTAGCAACAGCCTTCAAAATTATTCTTATTGTGATTGAAAGTTTGTTACGCAATTACCGTGCCGGTTTCTTAAACAATATTACTACCTTTACATATTATAAAACTAAGTCCTCTGCCGCGTCTGTCTGTCTGTTCGCGATAAACTCAAAATCGACTGCACCGATTTTCATGCTGTTTTCACCAATGGATAGAGTGGATCTCGAGGAAGGTTTTATTATACAGGGTGTTAGGGTGAACACCGTTATCCTTGCAACCAGTGGTTTGGTTTCGTTTATAGAACGTAAAATCAATGGAAAATTACGACTTTTTTTTATTTTTTTTTAATCTACTTTTTTACCACAAGAGACGCAAGTTCGTTGCCCTGTGCGCTAGGGCAACGAACTTGCGTCTCAACACGGGCGGGGGGTGCGGGATGTGACCTGACCGTCCGCGAGCGCCATCTCTCCGTCAGTCAGTCAGCTGTTTCGCTAGAGAGCACGGTGTCGGATAGAAACTTTTTAAAATCTTTTAATGAAAATAACATTTTTTTTTGTTGTGTTCGGTCATTTATTTTCCTATTTAAGTCAACTACCCATGGTTTGAATGACAAGAGTGTTTTACTTACAGCCTATTGGACTGTAGATTTATTGAACATCTTCTATTTTTGTTAAGTACCTGGTACTTACTTGTTGAAAGGCCTACATTGTCCCCCCATACCTACCAACACTGTAATTTGAAAGTATTGTAAAAGCCAATTATTTTTAAAAGAGTAAACATGGAGTTTCTTGCCGGCTCTTCTCCATAGGAAACGACCAATTGGAACCGTGCACCTAGCTTCTGACGTTTCATAAGTGCCCATGTAGGTTTATGTGAAATAAAATATTTTGATTTAGATTTTGAGCCTGTATAATAACCGACATCCACGCGGGCGAACCCGCGGGCATCAGCTAGTTTAAATTATAAACTGGTTTCTCTCTTTTTTTTAGGTGTTAATCTTAGAAACAACGAAAGTCTACATGCCATCATATGTGAACGTTAACATGGGGGCTGAACAGAAGTCTTTGGAGATCCTCAACTTATGTCTGGACTCGATGCGCGGCGAGTGTCGGCAGGTGCATCGGTGGCTCTTCACCTCTGACATGATTAGGAGTTACAGGTAATGATTAAGCCTAGACTCAAATAATTATTCATCTATACAAAAAAATCAGCTGTTCCCTACATTTTGTCGATTTATGTGAACACAAATGTATGGAACAGCTGATTTTTTTGAAGTTTGGTGCCATAGAAAAAGTTGTTCAAAATGATGAGTACAATGACCTCTTTTCGGGTTTAGCATAAACAAAAAATTATGTTATATATGGACAGAAATGCCCCATGGTTGCCCCAACCATACAATTTTGGGGCAACCATGGTTGCTGGGCGCTTGAGTGCCGAGTAAACACACATATAACAAAAATAGGCAGTCATTGGACTGCCGATAGAACTGAAAATTTAAAAATGGTATTAGCGCCATCTAGCTTCTATAGTACAGCACTACGGCGCGAGCATGTCGGTGACGCGAATCCATAAGTTTCGGCTGCCAAAAGTCGCTCAACGTGCCCATAAAAGTTTACACTTCAATGAGCTTCAGCGCCAATTACTTCATCTTTGTCGTTCAGCAAAATTACAGAGATTTCGTCTTGAACCGATAACCTTCAAATTCTTGACCTCATCTGTAAGTTAACTGTAAATTTAATATCTGTCCATGCAGACATTTATTTCGTTTTTAATGCTTTGAAAAATTTGATTTTGATTGCATTTAATTCAAACAACTATAACTATAAACTATCATTCGACTATGGTATGACCAAATAATTATTTATCGCGCAGACACAGGCAGTTTAAATGTTCCATTGGATTTGTTTTGATCCATAATGCGCTAAGCAGAAAATGCCAGCTAAAGTCATAAGTCATTTAATATGGCAAACGCCGGAAGAGAAATGATGTGTGCTTTCATACTACACTCAATTTGAAATAAGATTAGACATTTAAATAAGCCTTTTTTACAGTCCGTTCAACCGATTTTGACTTCTTTTGCGTTGGTGGCATGACAAATGGTAGCTGCAGTAGAAAGTTGGTAATGTGTAACCGTTTTTGCTTTTAATGACATCCTTATGCCTACGGTATAGAAGTCAAAATCGGTTGAACGGACTGTAAAAAGGTTTGTTTAAATGTTTAATCTTATTTCAAATGGAGTATAGTTAAAGTCAATTATACTTTTCGGACTGTTCATAAGTTTGATTTGCTTTTCCAGTTTATACAAACGCGACGAGCGCTGCCTCTTCCTGTACGTGAGCGAGAACTCGGACGACTTCCAAATCTTCCTGCCGTCGCAAGCGTGTCGCCAACGTCTGCACGATCTGTTGGGAGAACTCACGGCTGACCATGAGAAGGTCACCGATTTAGATACCAGTGTTATGCAGGATCAGCTTAAGGTATGTAGGATGCCTTGTACTGTACCTTATCAATCTGCCTAGCCTTTTCCCAACTAGGCCGGCTTCCAGTCTAACCGGATGCAGCTGAATAACAGTATTTTACATGGAGCGACTGCCTATCTGACCTCCACAACCCAATAACTGGGCAATACGATACCCCTACGTAAGACTGGTTGTCAGACTTTCGGTCTTCTGACGACCCGTAACGACTGTCAAAGATCCAAGAAAAACAGCCGGGACCAACGGCTTAACGTGCTTTCCGAAGCACGGAGGGGTCTCGGTATGTAAAGATGGTCACCCATCCATGGACCAATCCCGGCAAATTCTTCGATAACTTCTTATAAATTATATTTTAATTACTTTCTCATAAAGTAACCTCACTTTCTTTTCCCAGTTTGAATACGAGTTAGACGACACCAACAAACGCATAGTCCTCGGTAAAGGAACGTACGGCATAGTATACGCGGCTAGAGACCTCAATACACAAGTGCGCATCGCCGTCAAGGAGATCCCCGAGAGGAACCTCGGCGACGTGCAGCCGCTACACGAGGAGATATTGCTGCACTCGCAGCTCAGGCATCGGAATATTGTGCAGGTAAGGATCTTATCATCTGCCTACATGTCGGACTCTAACAGAAACTGCTGAATCCCAGATAAAATCCGGATGGACTAGAACCGTCACTTATCGGGTGTCGTATCCGAGCCAGATGCCCAGACAAAGTGACATTCTATCAGCTATAACGATGATGGAAAATGCAAAATGTATAGGACTAACTGATAATCTATCGAAAAGCTTATGTCAATCCTGTTGAAAGTCGTTGCAGAAATACGAAACGCTTTCGAAGCGATTGTCACTTGTCTAGGCCCTCAGGTCTTGGAAATGTTAGCGTCATGTTCGTGGCGGAAAGGTCAGAAAAGTACACGGAAGTGTGGAAGGCTATGGGCGAGACTTTTGCCCAGTGATAGATTTATAGTAAAGGTTTAAAAAAAGCTGATTTCTTTATCTATATAGTCTTCTATAGTCTCTTGCTAACTCTGGAAGACGATTTAAACTGTGATTACTTCTAACTCCTTCAGTTTTCTTTCCTGATCCTAGATAGTTGATTCATTTAATGGTTAAAATATTTATTGGGTATGTTGAAACTGTTTGTACTTCCCGTCGCTTGTCACTAAAGGTTCATTAGAAAACCAGCGTCAGACAGTACCTGTCTGGCATTAATGCTGAAATGAACCTTTTTGGCGCAGCCGTGAGGCGCACACTATTGTTTTCAAATTGTTTATTTTTTTTTATTTTGTTATTTGTATTTTGTGTTTCACGAACTGTGTCCAAATAAACGTTATTCTTTCTTTCTTTCTTTTTTCTTTATTTATCCGGTAATGGTCGAGTTTTGTTGTAGCAGCACTTTTCCACGGTTGATAGCCATTGCAGACTTTGACTTACCGTGTTTTAAGAAGATCAACTCATGAAGAAATCATAAATATTGAAATTTTATTAGTGAAACGTTGATTTAGTGTAGACTATCAGTACTACTCATATCACTACTACTAGACTATCACAGAAATATGATCAGATGAAGTCATTTTTATAATGAAGAATGAATAACTACATAATTATGATTCATATTGATTGTCTGTGATCGTAGTTAAGGGATCCTATTTGACAGCAAGCGTACAAAAAGTAGATCATATCCATCTAACCTCAAAAATGGCTAAATCAAACACAGCTAAATCGTTATCCATCTTGATTAATATATGATCATAAGTGTCATTATGTAAAAATGAAGAACTATAGAATTTGACAGATAAGAAATCATAATTTGTATGATATGATAGTGTAATTGGGGCCTTGAACAAACCATGGAAAACTACTAACCAGTTCATTATTTTATTCCAGTACTTAGGATCGATATCGGAGGACAATTACTTTAAAATCTTCATGGAGCAAGTGCCGGGAGGTTCACTTTCCGCATTGCTACGTTCAAAGTGGGGACCTCTGAAAGAGAACGAAGCCACTATAGCTTATTATACTAAACAAATTCTAGAAGGTGAGTTACACAATTAATTTCTGATATATGTGTATCTTTTTATACACTACACTGTGGGACCAACACTAAAATCGCGAAAAAAAATCAGCTATTCCCTGCATTTTGACGAGCATTTTTTTTTTCGCGAATACTGGTTTGGTCCCAAATGAAAGTTGTTCATAATGATGAGTAAAATGACCCCTTATGAGATTTCGTGTATGCGAAGATACACCTTATCGCGTCAACGACCGTGGTTTGGGTACCATTTATGGTCAGTTCACCGAGACACGACGCGCACTTTTTTTATGATCCGATACAATATCGAATTTATTTACGTACTTTGACACGTGTCAACGCTTGCACTGAAATTATACATTTTCGTGGAGAAAATAAGTTGTGAATTTTCGATAATTGTTAAAAAGTGCCCGCAGCGTCGCATCGCTTCACGTCACGGTCTCAACTAACCCTCATAGTAACCTAAAGTTATCGACCTTAAATTATACTGAACTGCATTTACACCTTGTGTTACCGCCCTACTAAAATACTTTCCCTTCCAGGCCTAAAATACCTCCACGACCAAAAGATAGTCCACCGTGACATAAAAGGGGACAATGTCCTCGTCAACACTTACAGTGGCGTGGTAAAGATTTCGGACTTCGGCACGTCCAAGCGTTTAGCCGGACTGTGTCCGTCTACTGAGACGTTTGCGGGCACACTGCAGTATATGGCGCCTGAGGTCATTGATAAGGGACAGAGGGGATATGGAGCACCGGTTAGTATAAGATTTTTTTTTTTGTAAACACTTAGAAATTAGAGAAGCTTTTGCCCGCGGCTCCACCCGCGGGGATGTCGGATATCGTCCCACGGGAACGTACTACCGGGATACTTAAGAAATGCTGGGTTTCCTATACAAACGTTCATCCCCTATATCACCCCTATAAGATTATTTTTTAAACAATAAGTAGCCTATGTCCTTCCCCAGGATGCCATCCTTGCAAAATTTTGTCGAAATCCGTTCAGTGGTTTAGGCGTGATAAGGTAACATGCAGACAGACCGACATACAAGAGTTACTTTCGAATTTATAATACTAGTATGGATGGATTTCGGCACATCCAAGCGTTTAGTCGG
The DNA here is from genome assembly GCA_947363905.1 of Lithophane semibrunnea. Lineage (NCBI taxonomy): Eukaryota > Metazoa > Arthropoda > Insecta > Lepidoptera > Noctuidae > Lithophane > Lithophane semibrunnea. The sequence goes on from OX376185.1 coordinate 6,826,650, forward strand.
GCTCTGTCCGTCTACTGAGACGTTTGCAGGCACGCTGCAGAGGCCTTAGTGCGAGTTTCTTTTAACTATCTTCACTTTACGCATCGACCGCGTTCGGCGCTCTGATTGGCCCTTCACTGGCCTTCACTGGTGAAGGGCCAATCAGAGCGCCGAACGCGGTCGATGCGTAAAGTGAAGATAGTTAAAAGAAACTCGCACCAAGGCCTCAGGTATCCTGCGTTCGCAATTCAGTTTTCAAACTTGTAACCAAATATGTGTTTTTGGATACCACCCACCACACATAAAGTTCAAACTTTTTTAATAGTTCTTACTAGTAGTGTTGATAACATCAATTGGAAACAACCATTTAAATATGGAATGGAATTAATTTCATGGCTATTATCGCCTGTACAAGCTAGCCCTATAAGCATGTCTCATTTGATAAGAGATCCACGTGTGTCCATCCATAAGTGTCCACTTGATATCTCTTAAGATATTCATTTAATTGGTTTACTCACTTATTTAAACCGAGATTGTCCGACCAGTTTAATTATATAATTAATATAAATACGGAAATGTAAAAGTGTAATATTGATTCGCTTTTCATGCGTAGAAGACTGAATCACTGGTTACTGTAATTCAAATTCCTGTAAATATACCCGCGTCTGTCTTTTACTTTCTTTTTTTGGTACTTTTCTTAATTTTGTCAGACCCGCTGCAGTCGGGCTTGATTATTGCTACGGTGCATGCTCTACGAGAGCAGTGCCGGCACTGTGGTAACGACCGTGATTTACGAGTTGTAGGTCGTAGGTTAGAACCCTGACAGGCGCTTTCATTTGTGTAAATTATTTCATCACCACTGCTCTCAAAACGGTGAAGGAAAACATCGTGAGGAAACCGGCATATCCTAGAACTAAAAATTCGAAGCCGCACTGGGCCCGCGTGGTAGATCACTTCCTCTCAGAGAGGCGTGTGTCCCAGCAGTGGGAACATTATAGACTGATTATTTTTATGCTTGTATGTTGTGCACGTTTGTTGATGGTATATTAGGACTTGTTATCTAAGATATTCACTATCTTGTGTATTTCCAGGCTGATATATGGTCGCTGGGCTGCACAGTGGTTGAGATGGCGACGGGAAACCCACCGTTTATCGAATTAGGATCGCCTCAGGCAGCTGTTTTTAAGGTATGTAAACTAACCCGCTTATTCATAAAAGTTGCATAAAGTTTAGTAATAATTAACGTCTGGTTAAGGGGGATGCGCTAAGGTAACCCGCGAAATTCAAATTTTCTTTTTGGGTTTAGAATCAAGTTCTGAATCCTAGAAAGGGGCCAACGAGATAACTAGTACAGAAGTACGGAAGAAAGGCGCAATGATGAATCATGTTCTGAATCCACGGTAATAGTTTTCGTTACGATTTATTCCAGTGTTAGTGCCGGTATCTGAAGAATAGAAAAATCCCTTATTATTTCTAACTTTGCGATCAATAAAAATATGTACAGGTGGGTTACTACAAGATGCACCCAGAAATTCCGAGCGAGCTATCAACCAGAGCCAAGAGCTTCATACTGCGATGCTTCATTCCCGAGCCGGAACAACGCGCAACCGCGGCAGAACTCTTGGAGGATCCCTTCCTTTGCGAGTATGTATCTTGAACTATTTTCTTATCCCAACAGTAAACCTATATCCGCTAAAAGCCCCAGTACAAAAATATATCGTCGGTTTAAAAAAAATGTGCTGTTCCATACGAAAGTGCAATAACTATAATGTTCAAAATGTATGAACAGCTGTTTTTTTTTTTAATAACTCAGCTAATCTTTCAACGCAGTTTGCGCGTCGATGTACAACACCCTGTATTAAAATAATAGCAGTAACTGAACTTCGTGGATCTTTGACAGTTCGTACGGGTCGTCAGAAGCACGAAAGTCTGACAACCAGTCTGTATTGTATTACCCAGTTACTGGGTTGTGGAGGCCAGATAGGCAGTCACTCCATGTAAAACACTGGTATTCAGCTGCATCCGGTTAGACTGGACTTTTCAACATAGTTGGGAAAAGGCTAGGCAGATTTTGAGCAGTAACTAAATAGCTGAAAAAACTGAAAGTCGCGCTCCGAGGGTTACAGGGAGACACCACAGACAGACAAATTAAAAATCCGGAGTCACACGTGTTAGGGCATAAATCGAACAGATTACGTGTGACTCCGGATTTTTAATTTGTCTGTCTGTGGTGTCTTGTTTATACCTTTTTTAAGTCGTAGTTGGGTTTTAGTTTTTATTACTTGATTTTTTTTAATTAGTAGCTTCTGTAAATATGGGAAAGAAGATCGTTTACACCTTTTTATATTATCAAGATGCAAGTGTGTAATGTATAATATCTATGCTGTCATAAATAAAAGACGTTTGTTTGCAAGCGTCAGGCGATTCGTGCGTTCCGCTCAATCGTCGCCGAGCAAGTGAGTACGAAGCCGACTCATGCGCATACTTTATAATCGTTTTTTTATTTAGTATTTAAGTTTTGTCAGCTGGGGATTATGTTATTGGTTGCAGATGTATCAATATTTTCATAATATTCCTTAATGTATTTAAAATACCTCATTAAATAGTTGTATGTATTTTTAGCGTATGGTAGTTTCATTTGTACTGTTTTAAAAATATTCCTCCTTGTATATGCTGTACCTTTGGAAACTAACCTTATAATTTGCTAAATATTTAGCTTTTAAAATAGAACATCTCTAGTAACTTAGTTCTGACATAAATTTCATTACAGTTGTAATCAATATCGCTTCGATAACCATATTCTATTCACCCTTCAACTTGCCCATTTTAAATTACAGAAAGAAAAAGCCATCAAGTCGTCTGGGCAGTAACATGGACTACAGCAGAAGCATATCGGTGCCTGCCGACAAGGCACGACCAGTTACCGCTCAGAAGAAAATCTCCGAGCCGAGTATGGCTAATTTGCCCAGCTCGCCGGAAATCGAGTAAGTGAAAAGTATTTAGTAGTAATAGCATATTGAAGTTGCTTTAGAGTTTGCAACGCATGGTATTTAAATGCCTTAGAATTTTGAATAAAATTGTAATCCTGTTTATTGTGTTTGTTGCTGTTGAATTGTTTGTGCAGTTTTGTAGAAGCCCGAATAGAGCTGGCTCGCTCCCTTTTAATTTATTTAAGAGCGTTTATTCTGAAAGTGGGCAACGTCGCAAATAGATGTCAAAAATTTCGCTGTTTTGATTAATTTGGCAATATTACATGGAAATATGAAATATGGCTAGACAACTGTGTAAAATATTGATTATGAATGCAATAAATAATATCGTAACACCGAATATTTAGTTTTAGTTGTAAAAAAAGGATTTGGAAACTTTCCAAATGCCTTTTACACCTAAAACCGGTTACAACTTAAATTCAATGTTATAATTGCAATTCATAATCAATATTTTAGACAGTTGTCTAGCCGTATTTCATAATATTTCCATACAGTAATATTGCCAAATTAATCAAAAAAGGTAAATATTTGACAGTTATTTGCGACGTTGCCAACTTTCAGAATAAACGCTATTAAGTTATCCTTGTAAGCCCCAGTCACTGAAAGGCTATGAATTGTTGTAGTTAGTCAACCAACCAAAACATTGAGATTGTTCCAGAAGCTTACATCTGGTTTTGAAAGGCTTACCTACTTTCAAACTTATACTAAATGATTTTACATAGCTATTGTTAGCAAATTTTTGTCCTGATTACCAATTTAAAAAATCGGTGAATATCTGGTTTCAGTATGACAGGATTGTATTTGTACAGTCAGGCTAAGTGAATCATGACCCACTTTGACGATAAATCGTTTGAAACTGTCAAAATAACAAAGAGACAGATGACTAATTCGTTACCAAGGAACTGTATATTTACGCGAATGTCGACGTAATTGTATTTGAATGTCTGTAAGAAAATAAGCTTATGATGGGTCAGAATTAAATTTTTTCGACTGTACCTAATTTTACTAATTCCATTCCTGATTTTTTTTAATATGCTGGGAATTGAGTCATTAAACAGTGTGGAAAATAGAATAAAACTGCGCCCAGAAACTCAGCCGCAGCAAACATATTAAAAGCATGTCTTTAGTATAAAAGTTTGATTTTTATAAAGCGTTCTTCACATGTTCAACGTTGTGTGATGTTTTCATATCATCATACATAATATGGTGAGAGGGAGCTTATGTATTGGGCGAGGACATACTTAAACAAATATGTTAAATGTTGTATTGAGTTTTACATGAAACAATACATACATAAACTCATTCACGCTCAAAGTACATGATCGATACATTGTTGTGATACGGGATTTTGTGTTTGAAAAATATGGTTTTCTTCTCCCTAATTATACTGGGAGAAATATTATCCAGTTAGCAAGTTACTTAGGCTAACAAACTAAAGGGCGCCGGACATTGTATAAATTTGTACGTATCACTACTCGTGGTAGGTAGCAGTCAAAAAACTTGGTTATGAGTATTTAATATGAGTTATAGTATAAAAACATAATTCTTGCTAAACCAATGAAAATGGGAAATGGTTTATTATTTTTACAAGTAAATACCTTAACAACTAGTGATTGGAGCCTCCTTTTAAGCAAATAAGCTTGTGTTAGGAGACTCCGCTATTACAATATCTATTTACTTTCATTCCAACAGTTGTCTGTAAAGGCAAAATAATGGTAGAAAAAAATCAAAAAATCAAAATGGCAAAATCTGCTATGTAAAATACTGGTATTCAGCTGCATCCGGTTAGATTGGAAGCCGATCCCAACATAGTTGGGAAAAGGCTAGGCGGATGATGAGTGATGTCCGTAAAGATAAGGATTTTTTGCATAATTGCCAAGATTCCATTAGTCGATATTTTTTCCATACAAATTTCGCGAGGGTATTACTGTATTGTTTGACATTGTACATCCAGAGTTAATAATTTTCCTTCCTCATTATTAATTTTGTCTGTGCGGAAACAGAATAGTAAAATAAAAACCCATAAAAAATTATGCACCAACAAAGATTCGGTTGTCTTGCTAATTTTAACGCAACTTTGGGCGTAAATAAGTAATAATAGTGAAGTGTAAAATCTCCAAAACGAAGTCGGCACCGACAAAACTCTATTGCTCATCACTAATTTACTACCTCTGTCAGACACGACACCAGGCGAGACAGTGCTTTTTGGCCACGCCCACCAGTGAGTTCGAGCCCGCGACTAGTTCAACCTTAATACATTTACAGACCACGCGGCTAAATGACTGATCACATCTCATTGTTAGAAAATTCCGTGTCACAACAAAAATTGATTTCAATCTTCAAAACATAAAAGTCTTACTTTATTACCAAATCACCCACAGTCACACTTTTTTGAAACAGACACAAAAAAAATACATAATACTTGTAACATTAAACCCTATTGACGTGTCAATAACACAACATGTCATAACATTGTCGATGCTTGGCACCTAAGCGTGAATTTTTCCATTTGTTCCCTCTAAGGGTGAAAACGATCCGGTCTAATCCGACAATCACTAGGACTGCGTCGTCGATGCTATCACCAATACTGATATACCCACCGGATTTGTCCAATTGCAGGTAACATTCACCTTTTTATAAAACGCACCTTTTTGATGTTCTAAATTCATAGAATACTTTATTTGGATGGAATTTCGAAATTTTACTTAGATCTAGATTATTTTATGAGAGAATTAAATACCCAATATATTATTTCAACTGTCTCTGAGATGGAAACGCCTTTGCGATGCCTGTCCATAGGGGTTTTGATACCCATTTAATTTTGCTATTGAAATATAATAAGTAAAATTCATATGTATTTACATTTATTATCATTCTCTACGACATTCTTTTGTATGTGCACGAAAAGCATGATAAGTAATTTCAATATACTGTAACAGACATAGTGAATAGAATAAGTTCTATAGTATACTTATAAGTTCTATAAGATATAAGTCGGGAGAAAAATATTGCATTCTATGAAAATACATCTGTACACGTTGTTTGTACTTACGCACTAGCAAACAAGTAGCGCGCACAAAGCTTCAAATTGTATATCATTACTGCCTAGGATGCGTTTCATCAAATAGTTACATTGCCGTAATGTTGGCTCCACTGGTTAATTTAAAAAGCGGACCTATCAGGCAGCGCCGTGGCGGCGTAGCGTATTCGTATTGGTTGTACAACAGTGGAGCCAAATTACGGCAAAGGAACTATTTGATGAAACGCACCCTAATTAAGATGCCAATAAGAATGAACGTAGTTAACAAAAAAAAAAACAATGGAGCGAAGCAAAACAATAGATACTAGTGTTTATTTTGTAATTCTAAATGGTTTCGTCTTAAAAGCAACTTGAAAGGACATTATTATAAAATTGATCAATCATAGCCCTGTTTTGTAAATGTTGCAAAATAAATTACTTTAAAAGATACTCCATCTTTACATCGCATTTTCAAATGTAGTTATTTTACAACACTTATAAATCAAGGCAAAGCATATCAATCAGTGGTTTTTGCTCAAAATCAATCAATTTTCGTATAAATGCTCAATCATTACTAACGTTTTATCAATCTAACTTGGAACTGAGACCAAACCCCACTTTGAATAAAACTCCTTACGAAAACGTTGATCACTTGGATTTTGTAATGTAGCTGTCTGCATTACTTGTATGTTGTGTTACCCGGCCGTAAAATAATACGGCACAACAAGTTTGAGAAACAGTATTCCTTGCTTAAGCTACGTCTTTCAATACTCAATACTATATTTGCATTTCACAATAAGTACTTCGGTGGTAACTTAAAATTATAATGTGATCACCCTATAATGTGTGGACTCTGTCGGGCACAGCAAAATAGTAGGAGAGAGGAAGCTTTGAAAAACTTAGCTTATCATTCCTCTGAACTAAATATACTACATGCAGGCGTAGCATGACTATCGAAAAAACGGATTTTGTCGACGGAAGAATAGACTTGCCTGGTCATGCTATGTGTGCTGGCTGAACGAGCTCGGTTCGTGTGAAAATAGAGAAAACGAATTTTCCCAGATATTAGACCTAGCTAGATCGATTTCTGGCCCCATAAACCCGTATATTGCTACTTTCATTTAAATCATTAGAGCAGTTTTCGAGAACGTAATTACATATATACAAGGTGTATAAATTATGCAAAAACTGAAAACATCTTAGGGGTACTTATCATTATGAACAACTTTTACTAAACCAGAAAACGCAAAAAAAATAAACTGATGTTTCCTACATTTTGATGAAGAAGAAGAAAGAAGAAGAAAAATGCGTTTATTGGCATTGTCACACAAACATACACCTTAAAACTAAAAAAAAAACAGAAAACAGTCATTACAATGCCAAAAGGACCTCAGCTCGGCATATTGTCAGATGGCAACACACAGTGTACCACCTGACGCTGATTTTCAGCTGCAACCCACGAGTGTCATACGCTAGAAACATAATATACTTAATAAATTAAAAAACTGATTGAAAAGAAAAAAAGAAATACAATAAATAAAATACCTAATAATTGTGAAAATAAAAAAACATATATAAAGTATAATTTTTTTTTTTTTTTTAAAAGCAACATTCCGTTTTGTCGGCATAATATATAAAAAGTACTCTGTGGTGCATGGACTCGCGCGCCGCCGGCTTTTGTTATGTTATGAGTTATGCGAATATAAATGTTCCCTACATTTATATTCGCATAACTCATCAAAACAGCAGATTTTTTTTCGCGATTTGGTCCCATACTAAAAGTTGTTCATAATGATGAGTACAATGTCTTAAGAGGTTTGCAGCTTTTCAGTTTTAGCGATTTTTTTTTTTTTTTTCATTTCCTTTTTCTGATAATATTTTTGTCACTCATTCATGTGTGACAGTCTGTTTCTAGCTCGTTGTGTTATATTTACGCTCGGGTAATATAACTGTCTTTATCACTTGTGGATTACATCGTTCTCACCCCATTTTTAATTACTCAATATAATATGACAAGGTTCTAAGACTGGTCAAGGCTTTCACAGGTCGACTGTACAAGGTTCATTTATGGTATATTAACATTTGAATTAGGGTACATAATAATTTGGTGACGTTTTAGTACTATGCCCAACACGCCATCGACTGATGAGATGGAAGGCAGCGATACGCTCCTGAATCGTAGAAGTTCGTCTGGTGGACTGCTGTCTCCTGAGGTGAGTGTTTAAAACTTGGCTATCAGTACCCTAATTACGTAATGCACGATCGGACAGAATTGGAATTGATTTCAAAAATTAAAATATTATATTTCACATTAACCTTCATGGGCACTTATGAAATGTCAGAAGCTAGGTGCCCGGTTCCAATAGATAGGGAATATGTATGTGATTCAAATATGGGTCAAATATTTTTTTTTATAAACTACGTTTCTTCAGAATTATGCCTCCATCAATACTTTTGAATAAAATTTCTTTTTGAGCGAGAAATTAATTTTTTAAAAGGCCCAAAAAACAGGGTAATTCAAATACTTGAAAAGCTAAGAGCGGATGTGACGTAAGAATCCGGGATAGCAATCAAAATGTCAATGTCAAGTCAATCAACAAGTGTCAAGTCAATGTCAAACGCTCCTACAAAAAGGAGTGGTTGACTTGACAGTTGTTTGTTTATTTTCACGGACTGTGACGTCACCACACCAAGCGCGCCAAATGGAGGGCGTTTAAATAGCCCGGATCGGTTGGATATAAAAAAAAAAATTAAGTACTTTATATTGCATTTTTGCCGTCGAATTTTTTTTTACTATTTTTTGACGATGAAAACTATCGAATAAAAATATTAAAAAAATACATGCATATTCCCTATTACATGGGAATTTAACATAACTGGCGAAATCTGGGTGTACCATAGGTGCACCTCTGCCTAACCCTTGGGGGAATACAGGCGAGATGACATGTTATGTAATCCAAGTATAATTGAAATCATGTTATACTTTCTAGGTGGACATGCCAAACGTGCCGCGCTGTTCAATAGACGGACCTGAACACGACGGCTTCTACCTTCTAAAGAAAGACTCACAACGAAGATTGACGCTTTCCCGTGTGTTAGAGCAAGATAGCGAGAAGATATGCTCTAAATGGATGCTCAGTATACACCAGGACTTTGGGACCACTGTCTTGACTATGGTAACGTATTTATTAGTTTTGGTACTTTATGATTATTGGATTAAGCAGTTGTTTTATGGATGAGGCGAGTGTAAATAATGGTTTTTATAGATAGATAGAATACTCTTTATTATGTACACCATAAAAATTACAGACATGAATTAGAAATTTTACATAGGGTGACACAATGGGCGGTCTTATCGCTAAAAGCGATCTTTTACAGACAACCTTTGGGTGGATTAAAGTAAGAGAGACAATACTGCAGGTAGTCAGTGGTGTACCGTTTACATATACAATAAATACATACACACATAAAGCATTATCTTATCTATATAAATATATTTTTATATTATTTTTTATTGTAGCAATTCAAATATGCCGATAGTTTAGCATATTATACTACTAAGTATTACTTTTGTATACCATTTAGAAAATATTCGAGAATCCCCCTTACCACTCTTACATTGGCTTGCAACTGAGAAGAATAAAAATGACCCAAGAAAATATGTATGATCTTTTTAGAGATCCGATGCTTTTTTTGCGTTTATTGGTAATCTTTTATTTATTTATAGGAGAACCAACAGCTATAAATAATGGATAACAATTTTATAAGAAACACAGAGCCAATTACAGGTTCTCACGGGTAAAAACTGAAAAAGTAATAGAAATCTTAGGATCACTAACAAGCACGATAGAAAAGAATATAATATATATACATATTATATATATATATATAAATTTAAGGTACAATAAGCACTAAACAGTTTTAAAAAAGTCAGCGTTAAGCCGATTGCGTGCAGAATGGGATTTCGTGGTAAATGGGTCAAATGAGAACTCTTTACAAAGAATATTAAAGTCCTTACTCGCTCGCACCATCACGAACGAATACCCTACTGTTATCACATGAATAAAGCTCGTGGCTAAGTAATAACAGCCGCACGGGACGATCCATGAGGTTAAGCTACGCTTGCCGGGGTTGGTCCGTGGATGGGTGACCATCTTTACATACCGAGACTCCTCTGTGCCTCGGAAAGCACGTTAAGCCGTTGGTCCCGGCTGTCATTTGTGAATCTTTGACAGTCGTTACTGGTCGTCAGAAACCCGAAAGTCTGACAACCAGTGTTGCCAAGAGTATTACCCAGTTACTAGGTTGTGGAGGTCAGATAGGCAGTCGCTCCATGTAAAATACTGCATCCGGTTAGACTGGAAGCCGACCCCAACATAGTTGGGAAACGGCTAGGCAGATGATGTCGCAGGAATGAATACGCCAATCCATCATAATAATACTTTATTTACAGTCCCACCTCGAAATGCTCCGCTGCGCCCTCAAAGAATACATAATGGATCAGAACAGAAGCGTCATAGAGCAAGCCATAATAACTTTAAAAGAAGAACTCGACTTCGACTCGAATGCCATAAACGAGTTACATTCAGCCATCTACATGTTCCAAGAGGCTGTGAATGCAGTATTGAGGATGCATAGCATAAAACCTCATTGGATGTTCGCTTTGGATAACTTAGTGAGGAATGCTGTTCAGGCTGCTATCACTGTTTTGTCGCCAGGTAAGATACGTATTTTTTTTATCCTAACTAATATTATAGATGCGGAAGTGAGTTTGTTTGTTAGGCTTTCACGCTAAACCGGCTGAACGGATTTGAATGAAATTTGGCACAAAAGTAGACCTTGACCAGGAATAGGACATAGGATACTTTTTATCCTAATATTCCTACGGGATCGCGACTTATGCGCGTGAAACCGCGGGGTGCAGCTAGTAGTTTACTTATTACTTTCTTATAAATGTTTATTCTCAGGAAAAAACAGACCTACACGGCGCACCATAACCCGCTAACTAAATAAATTTGCATCAAATTGAATCATGGTGTATTTTGCAGGATCTGTTCAGATTTTAGTTTCGGTTTCACCTTTTTATTTAGCAGGAAGGGATCCTAAAAACTGGGTATTAAAAGTAATGTCGTTCAAAGGCCGATTTTGGCTACTTCTCGAATAATACGTTCGCCGCGACCTATTTAATTAGTTCGATACACTGTGGTGACATATTATGTCCTTATTTATTGAATTATTTATGCCCTTCTCAGATAATATGTCGAATACGTCTGATTTCTGGCTTCTGGAAATCAACACGTTTTGGGACTACTATAGCGAAATTGGTAAAAATCATATTCGTGTAAATGTCCTCATATACTGTGAATATCGTAAACTAATAGAGTGTCAAACTCCTGTTAACTGTAATTGGCTATAAGAAACTGCCAATTAAATAAATCACATTAGTTTTTTAAAGCTCCAACTTTAAAAGATTAAAAAGGAACCTCGTAAGAATTTTTTTTGTCCGTCCGTTTTTTTCGTGTAATTAGTAATTTAGAAAATGCGTGTTTAAATGTTTTTGATGTTAAAACCATATAAAATCGCTTGTAAATGTCCCACATCCATAGTAAAAACACGGTTCAACTATCCTACGGACGTTCAACGGGAGCGTTGTCGCAACGAAAAATGCAAAGAAAAATCGGGAAGCGGAGCTTATGTCCCAAACTGGCACACTGGAGTTTGGGACATAAGCTGGTATATTATACAGTCGAACAAGCTATTCGATAAAGCCCAAATTATTCATCTTTCCACTACTTTGTTAATATTCATTTTTAATGTGTGCGTAATACCTTTTGTATGTATAAGAGGGTTATGTAAAATAATTGACTACACACTCGCAACATTTTATAAAGGTGCTGTCAAATGTATGAGCGGTGATCAACATAAAACAAATACAAATAATATAAACAGTGTATAAACAAGCGCTTTGTTCTCCAGAGCTGGGCGCGAACCTGGCGGGGCAGGAGGGGCGGCGCGGCGGCGCGGGCGCGGCGCCCGACGCCTCGCCCTCCGCGCTGTCGTCCGCCAACTCGGCGCGCGACACGCACGCGCTGCACTCGCTGAGGCATGAGAACCAGAAGTAAGTTAATACATTCCTTATGACCACAAAACCGTGTTTGTCAGTTGTTTAGCCTAAACACACGTTTGATATAAAACTGACAGTAGACATGAAATTAACAAGTGTCTAAGTGTTTGTGGTTAGACCCATTATGTTTAACGTAATCTTAAGAACACCTCTGACTGTCCCTAGTGCAGCGATAAGAATGCGTAGCAACGTACGGACTTTGTAGTATCGACATCTTCAGATTTGAAGAAAACAGACTGATTAGTCGTAATTCTTTCGATAAAAACTACGCGGTGGAGTTTCTGCACACAAAAGAAAGGCCCTCTGAGGTTTTGAAATCAGAAGGTCAATTCTCGTACTTAAAAAATCTTCAAAAAAACCTTGCAAAAAATGTTGGTAAATCAATTGTATTTTTGACAGATTGCGATTGAGATTCGAATACGAACGTTCTTAAAAATTCGGGAAGCCCCTCAGACCTCAAAAGGCGATTGTCCTACTTGAAAAACGTTCACATTCAAGTCGCCATCTGTCAAACTTGTAAAAAATGTTATGTAAATCGATTGTATTTCTGACAGATTGCAAATGAGATGTGAATGCGAACGTTCTCAAAAATACGAAAATTGCTCCTCAGACTCCTAGTGTTTGCACTTCTTGTCGGAAATAGTTATTTACCCAAACATGTAAGATACGGCCGTAGAATAGAAACTAACGTCGTTTACCGACACCGGAGAAATAACGTCGGCTTCCCACAACTTCTCTATTCTATTATACCTAGAAGTGGCAGAGCTGTTAGCTTACTTACCTTACTTAGGTTTACTTACCTTACTTAGGCTTACTTACCTTACTTAGGGCGAATTTCACCAATGTAATTGAACGCGATCAGCACATCTTAATCGCGCACCAAGAGCTGTCAGTGGCAGTATTCCACCGAAGAAAATGACACTGACAGCCCGTACACGTAGTTTAAATGCTGATCGCGTTCAGTCTCTTTGGTGAAATTTACCCTTAGGCTTACTTACCTTAAACCTTACCTAGAAAATAATAAAAAATATTTTATTTTATTACTAGATTACATCACGAACTTCTAGAAAGTTACCAGCAGTATCAGAGTCTGCTGCGACAAATGCTCGAGGAACAGAAGACGCACACCATGATACTTAGAGAAATTGTTGAAAAGAAGTCGCGGTAAGTTTCATGCAAAAGATTTTGATAAGGTTTTCACCATCGCATAGAGAATTTATTCCGAAAACCTTAATATTAAACAAAAGGGAGACAGAAGAACAAGAACAAGAGAGAGGTCTGGTTCTCTGCGTCCAGCGCTCGGTGTGGCAACACGTCGTGTTCTGGTTTGCAATTGGTCAATCGTCATCCTGAGGATGCCTCGTTGAGAGGTGAAACACGTGTCGATTTCTTACAGGGTTTTTTATGACTCTTGAAGAATAGTTAAGCGGAATAGGTTACTAAATATATTTACGTCTATTGTCTTTTATAATGGATTTCCGCAAAGTCACGCCTGAATCAATTAAATATCTGACCTTTTTATTATTCACAGCAGTGTAACCCCAGAAGTATTCGCAAGTCCAAGCGAGCCACCTTCAGAAGTGGACACAACGGACGGAATGGACGAGACCGAAGCCACGCGCGTGCGCGACTGGGTGGCGGGCAGGGGGCTACCGGGCTCGGTGTCGCGCGCACTGCTGCGGCACTGCTACGTGCTGCCCGACCTGCTGCTGCACGCGCAGAGGGAGGACGTGGCCAGGCTTAACTTGAAGTGAGTGAATTGATTAGTAAATTAGTTGAGATCTGTGTGAAAGAGCTCGTCCGGAAAAGTACTACCACATTACTTATTTCAGAGCCCATGTAACGTTGCTGTGTTCCTGGAAAGGTATGGTTAACGGTGTAAAAGAAAAAGTTAGAAAATATGTTTATGGCACTCCACACAATATAATAAATACAAAGAAAAGACTGATATTTCAGCTTTATCTCTAAAATGGCTACGCACCTGGGACGCCTCTGGTATTGCAAATGTCCACAGGCGGTACCACTGACTATACATAGTTTGACCGATACCGCTGTATGATATGATATGCGCGGCCCACGGGTGGCAGTGCAGGCTCGTTCGTCACTCATTCGTCAACGCTCACGGCGCGCGCCCCCCGCCCCATTGGTCAACGTTGACCGTGCCTTGTCGCGCATAACGCGCGGAACGATTTGGAATCATTGATACGACGAAGAAGACCTGATAACATAATCCAAAACATTGAATGTCATCAGTGACTTCCAAATATGGCCAATGATTTTATCGATCTGTTTATCTGCAATAAATTGCGTCACACACATTCCATATGCTCACAAAAATATCGACCAAACGATAACTATAATCTCTCTTCCACAGAGGCGGCATCGAACTCCGACTATGGCGCGCAATACAAGAGCATCGCCTCCACAACAGTCCCTCTCACCTCCGTAGAACCAGCAGTACTGAAACAGACATGGATACCAACTCCATAGTCGTCGTAGAGTGCCAGCGATGTAAAGCGACCCGCCGAACACTATCCAACAACTCGTCCTGTTCAAACAACCCTACTATAGTGATCAGGGATCAGCTGAACGGGGACGAGACAGTAGCGCAGTACTACGGGGAGAATGGAGTCGTCAACCTTTGACTACTGCGCGGGTGGTGCACTCTGCAGTGAATGGTCTCTGAAATAACGGCCAGGGGTGGTCAATATGTTCTTAATTCGAAAGTAGTGACTGTTTTGCACGTTTACAGATTTTTGTGATAAGGGTGTTGTTACACCCACGCGATGGGTTTCGATCGATAGTTTTGGTCAACGTAAATAAAATGTTAAATTTTAATAATCAAGTGTCGATCGTGCTTTGTTGCCGGTTGATCGATGAAAACATTCGGTTTTGGTTGTTGTTGAACTTAGTACTGGGTTCAGGTGGTACAGGTTGATCGATTGTAGTTCCACGTGATTTTGCCGCAATCTTCGTTCACCCCAAGAATTATTGCTGATCAAACCATCGGTTAGACATCGATCGCTTGGGTTTATTAAATAACACCCTTAAGTACCTTCAGTTTGAAGCAAAAAATCGCACATTAGAATGCTCAATAGTAAACGTAGCAATATGAAAATAATGTTTGACTAAAACTGGTCGTTTCTGGTTGTATTGGTAAAGTGATAAGCAATTTTGAGACACTACCATAAAGAATTTGTGATTTCTCATTTTAGAGTGTTCATGGAGTAAAAGTAGTGAAAGTACGTCACAAATGTTGAATTTAATTGTCATAACATTAGTGTGCTGTAGCAATAATTAAAAAAATAACACCCGTAGAAGTTTTGAAATTAAAAAGTAGTTGTGGATTTGTTAAAATTGCTGTTGCTGTTAAAAACTAAATAACACCGCTTGAGGCCTTGAGTGTATCATCCGATTAACTATCTTGTAAATATAGCTACGTATTTATTAATATTATTGTTACTAGTCTCTGTAAATAATAATCATTTCTTTAATAAGCATAATATTAAGAACGCTAAACGGAAGTTTTTTTCGTAAAAGCTGACCAAACGAATTAGACATTTCGGTGGAATGGATGGCTAAGCATAGGGTTCTGAGGCCCTAGACAAAGTGACATTCTATCAGCGATAACGATGATGGAAAAGGCAAAAATATATGGAACTGACATAAGCTATCGAAAAGCTTATGTCAATCTTGTTGAAAGTCGTTGTAGAAATACGAAACGCTTTCGAAGCGATTGTCACTTGTTTTCCATTAGGAAGTTATCAGTAGCAGCCTGGATTCTGGACCCAGTTAATGCTGTAACAAGGGACTTAAATATAAAGGGTCAAAAGTGAGTGTACTGTACTATTCGTACCCCATTTGAAGAATACAAGCGCGATTCTATGTGACGTCACGGTCGCCTGTTGTCAAATTTACTTGGTCGGTTAGTAGTTTTGCACAAATATAGTTTGAATGGTGCTACCGCGTTGTGATGGTTAATAAGTAAAGAGTGCCTTTTGTTAACGCTTTTAACGAACGAAGTTATGCATATTATAAATATGTAATTTTAATGAAGAAAGTTACGATTTCGAAGATTTTTCTAAAGGAAAAGATGGCTTCCAATCTGATTTGCTAATTACGAAAAAATATTGCGTTGTGAATGCATTATTCACAGAATATTAAAGTTGAAATAAAAACCAAGTAAAAGATGCCCATTATTATGTTATATTTTGATAATTGATATGAATATTGGAAGATGACAACTTGAACCAAGCATCGCTACTTTAAAGTGTAGTGGCATGTCAATAAAATTCAGTTTATCTACAAAGAAGGACATTGAGATCGCTTTTGTTTGTTAGCACTCGAAACAAGGATAAATCATCTCCTAACTGGCATTAAAGCTTAAAGCATTGCTATTAACAAGTGCCTACATAAATCAAGTATACAATACTTTAATAAGATATATAATAATTATAATATGTATATTCATCCTAAGAAGCTATAATCTTTTGAGTGCCATACGTACATATTTTCTTACACTGTATATTTTCTTAAGATTAATATTTACTGTTATTAACTAAAGATTTTATTGGAACTTATAAATAAATATCGTGATCTGAAAAGCTTAAACATAATTCAGAATTAAATATGTCGCTAGTATTACTAAGATATTGAGCCGAAATAACTGACGCAGGTCGAAGCAGGTTTATCTTACATAACGTAAGTTTTGATGACTTTCAGCCAAATAATACTATCCAGTGTTAATTTTCGTCTATAACCGTAGAATACTACAGACATTCACTCCGCAAAATCATTTAAATAAAAAACGACTCTGGCTATGACACAATAAAGTGCAACTCAGGACGCACAGCGCTAATTAACTACAATTATATTGACCTAGAAGTTGCCTCTCTTTGTATTGCGTAACTCTTATATCTTCTGTCTATGTTACGCTCACTGAATAATAATGGGAATATGCAT
This sequence comes from Lithophane semibrunnea, assembly GCA_947363905.1. Lineage (NCBI taxonomy): Eukaryota > Metazoa > Arthropoda > Insecta > Lepidoptera > Noctuidae > Lithophane > Lithophane semibrunnea. The sequence goes on from OX376185.1 coordinate 6,843,724, forward strand.
GTATTTTTTTAATATTTTTATTCGATAGTTTACATCGTCAAATAATAGTAAAAAGAAAATCGACGGCAAAAAAGCAATTTAAAGTACTTAAAAAAAAGTTTAAAAATATCCAACCGATCCGCGCTATTTAAACGCCCTCCATTTGGCGCGCTTGGTGTGGTGACGTCACAGACCGTGAAAACAAACAAGTCAACGTCAAACACTCCTTTTTGTATGAGCGTTTGACATTGACTTGACACTTGTTGATTGACTTGACATTGACATTTTGATTGTTATCCCGGATTGTTACGTCACATCCGCTCTTAGCTTTTCAAGTATTTGAATTAACCACGGTTTTTTGGGACTTAAAATATTAATTTCTCGCTCAAAAAGAAATTTTATTCAAAAATATTGATGGAGGCATAATTCTGAAGTAATATAGTTTATAAAAATATTTGACCCATATTTGAATCATGCATATTCCCTATTGGCCCGACAAGACGAGCCCGCCGCGTACTTGTAGCTTCATACCTCAAATGCGGAGTGCACCTTCTGTACTATTCTGTGGTATAACAAACACACTGTTTTTGTGGAGTTAGAAATATTAAATAAATAAAATTGGCAATAAAAAGTTATCAATTGCTGAAGCTAATAAGCCTTGTATTCAATCAAATAAGCCTATCGCAGTCCACTGCTGGACAATTATATCGTCCTAAAAGGTGCCTTTTCCAAGCCTTTAAAAATAAAAAATACTGTTATAATGGCAAATTGTATCTTCGAAAGTTTTTTCTAGCCACTGAAAACGTTCAGTGTTACTACTGACTATTTACCTACTAGCCAGATTTTACCCACTGCCTTATGTGGGCCATAGACGTTCAAGTAATTTAATCAAATTGGCATGAATGTGTGTGGGGGAAATTTGACCAAAATGAGTTGTCAAATGGCATGAATAAATATCTATTTGACCAAAATGTTTTAACCAGTCTGTTTGATCAAATTACTGGAACGTCTTTGGCCCGCATTACAGTATATAGCCATACGCTATTGCATTATTGTTTAACAACCTAACAATACTCAGTAATACTGTTGTGAAGTACAAATACAATACCTTATATAATTAAAAACACATAGAAAATTGGTTCTATGTTTACATTAAAGTGTGACCATATTAGCTTGGATCGATTGGTATAGACCTGAGGCCCTAGACAAAGTGACATTCTATCAGCGATAACGATGATGGAAAAGGCAAAAATTTATAGGACTGACATAAGCTATCGAAAAACTTATGTCAGTCCTATCCGGTTGAAAGTCGTAGAAATACGAAACGCTTTCGAAGCGATTGTCACTTGTGTAGGCCCTCAGTACTCTAAATGCGTAACTGTTTCAATCGCAATCTCGAGGGTTTTGAAGGAATTTCCTAACCCATTGCTTCCTAGGTTTGAAAAATTCGTCTTCTCAGCAACGTAATGAACGTGGCTGAACTGTCAACATGAAAGGCATTGCGATCGTGTGTTACGCAATGACCCCGCAGTCCTTATTGAAACGGATGGTAATCAATTCCACACCTGAGAACCTAGTCCGTAGTCCCACCGCACGGGATTATTTTGAACGATCGATGTCATCGATCTACGTCGATACCCAGCAGTGTGGTCGCACCTTTACAAACGAACCATACGCTTGGGATAAACCCCAATAACTATGAATTGTTCTTAGTTTTATTTAGACATAAGTGTTATTAAATACGTCTCGCGTTAATTTGAGCTAAATAGTAGAAAACTACTAAAATTATAGCTTTAATTTAATATCATTAATATTAGCGTAGAATTGTTTTGTTTGGATATTCGCAGATTATTTTTTATACTTATGTAAGTACGCAGAGAAAAGTAAATTAAAATAATAATTAATTCGCTTTTTAAAATGTTGTTAAATTGAGTCCATTTTTGAGATATTGTTGTATTAACACCATTTAAAAAATATTTATTTTATTATTTATATAAAAAATATCAAAAATACATACTTCATTTGGAATTGTGTCCAGTGAACATAATATTGATGGTTTAAAAAAAAATCAGATATTTACAAAATATAATGTCATCACATGTCATCGCTTTATATTTATTTTGAAATTATTTATATATTAAATAAATCAAGATCTGCGTTTTTATACGACAGCTTTGTTCAGACCTCTAGAACTGAGATCTATAATAGAATATTTTTAATTATACAGACTGTTTATATTAAACTTTATTATCACCTACTTTCCTTTATCAAATCTGCACCCTAATTGCGTAACTCACTTACAATTACAATCTAAATGAAGGCTTAGCAACAGCCTTCATTTAGATTGTAATTGTAAGTGTGTCCATTGCTTTGTAATCCATTGCTTTATATATTCGAAAAATTTGTCTGCTCAAACAAAGTAAATAATGCAATGAATATTGTTGAACTGTCAAAATAAGCCATTGCTACGGTAACGGCCAGTTTCTTCATCAAAAGTAACAGTCAACTATTCTTCCGTGCTTTTGGATTTACAACCCTCGCCTCAGGGCCGAGGATTGAAAATACAACAGTGCAAAAGAACATTTAAATGTTACTTAGGCTGTTACTTTTGATGAAGAAACTGGCCGTTAGTGTGTTACTTAATTACCCCACTGTTTGCTGTGAAAACATTTTTCCAGAAAACTATTTTGTCTTTCACTATACTTACGTACTTTTTTCAGTCTTCAATTTTAAACAAATTTTTATTTTCAGTTGAATATTAAACTACGATAAGCCTGTAATTAATATTCATTCTTTCACCTTGATCGTTAACTAACTATGTACCTACTGTTAGGTAGAAGCTGCCCATATAATTTAATATGATTTCTTTGAGTAGCTAATTAATAAATGATTAATTATGAACTGTTTTTTCTTTCAATTACGCGCCGTACCTACCTCTACCATCTTAGTACCAACACGGACATAATTTATATAATAATTTGTGTAATTTATGTATACGATAAAGTACCACAAACTAAAACTTTAAAAAACTACATTGACAAATCTTAAATACAATATATGTATTAACACATAAATATTATGTACTTACATACTTACTGTACTTACTTATAGAAAATAAAAGGGAGAGCATTGAATCCTATGTGGAATATTGACTCGCTGACACTGGGAATAGGATTTTAGGTCGAAATTCAGCCTGCCAGGGTTGCGGGAAAGTCCGAAAGGGATAACGGGACCTTGGCAACAGGCAACTGAAGGAACATGAGAACAGACTCGCCCACAGCACCCATGACCTGTCTAAAAAAATTGCCTTCTGGATGCAGTGAGCAGTTTTCCAGACGGGACTGAATAAAAATACTAGTTAGGAGTGTCCTATTATGACTGAATCATCATTCAATCATAGAATGAATTATTCCATATAAGATCTAAATTACGGAAAACCGAAATCCTCCATACACCTCCCATTCAGGAGTTAGATACTACTATCAAATGTCGATAGATGGCGTCTCCTGTCTTGTTTGATACAAAAAAACTCATAATTTATCAAGACTGTCCACACGTAATCCATAGGTACCTAGCGTTCATTCTAAAAGTTGGAAACGTCGCAATAGCTGTCAAATATTTAACTGTTTTTTGATTAATTTGGCAATATTACCAACTTAAGGACTAAGTTAGGGCTGAAATAAAGATATTTTATTTTATTTATTTTTGTTTATTACTTACTGTGTGGAAAAATGAATTTAGTGAACTAGAATATAAAAATATATATAAATAACACTGAAAACTGTAACCGTTTTAGGTGTAAACAAGGCATTTGAAAAGTTTCCGAATACTTTTTTTACATCTAAAACTAAATATTAGGTGGTACGTTAATAATGATTGCATTTACAGTCCATCTACCAACTTATCTGTGAAATGAAAGAGGACGGTACCGTCGATTCAGTGTTGTTAATTGATTGATTAAACAAATTAATTCTACCATCAGAATGAATGAATTCATCTACATTCTAATAATGATAATAATTTTATTGTGCACTGAATGTGACATGACACTGACAATCGAATGGCTTTCAACATGACGGCCGTAATTCCAATTTTCGCCATTTCACAGTTATGTTGGTAGGAGTGTTATTATCAATATTTTAGTTCACTAGTTAGCCGTATTTCATATTTGTTTGTTTTTGTTTTGTTTTGTAAATTGTCAGTTCTTACTAACATAGTTGTAAGTCTTACTAACCATTTTTGAGTCATGATACTCTAATAAAGAAACATTATATTCTATATTTCCATTGCCAAATTAACCAAAACAGCGAAATATTTGTGCGACGATGCCCACTCTCGCATTGTTGAACGGTCGGAAAATATAAGGATCAAGTAAGACTTGTAGGTACGTCCATACCTTATTATTTATTAGGTAAGTAATGTAGTCGTTCATTTCATCAACATATTGACTTACCACTAACTTATTTAAATCGGAATATAATTAAATGTAAAACAGGGAACTACGGAGGCAGCTTTACATCCTCCCCAGGGATGTTTGTAAGACGTTCCAGAGACATTAATTCACCCAATATTTGCGGCTAACGTCAGCTCTAATTTACATACAGTAAAACGTATGGGTTCCGCAACTATAATAGCATTTGTATTAGTTTGGTATAGGCGTCCATTTTAACTTGAGACGTCATGGTACATTGATAGGTAGGTACGCCTATTTTGCTTTCTTGTAGGTATCGGGTAACTGCCGCACTCAGAGACGTCACTTACTGCGGAAGCACCTAACAGGCAGGGAAAAAGGGATGCGGGGAAACAATAAGCTCAGTCGTAGTATTATAATATCTGTGGCTCAGTGTTTTCATGCTTTTGGAGCTTACATGTATCAAAACACAAAAGTTAAAATCTTACAATTAACTAACTCTTGAATGTTTAATTTCGTTCTTTTTCTAGTTTCATATACAGGGTGTTTTATTTATTGTTTTATTCATCGACTTTGGGATCAACCTTAAAATCAGCAGATTTCAGAGTTGTTCCACTATCGAAAGTTGTTCATAGTGATGGGTACAAGTACCCTTATGAATCCTCATAAGGGTACTTGTACCCAATTGTGAAATTTAATTCATGAGCATCCGCTCATGAATTAAATTTCACCCTGTACATGAGAAAATCACAGCAATGGGTTCGGTACCTAGACTACATTAAGTTTATTTGACTGTACAACGATGCACAGTAAAATATTTGTACCTACTTTGAATGAATAAGGCTTAAATAAATATTGTGCCGCCTACCAACTTCGACGAAATGCGCTGACATTAATCTCATACTAATGTTTGCTAATAAAGCCATTTTGGTGCTTGATTTCGCTGTGTATCGCAATAACATATATTTAACTTAGTTAAGTTTGTGCTGATACTTGTGTGGGCCTTAGAGGAATACTCGTGTGATTTAAAGTTATAGAGAACTTTGAGAAACCTTCAGTGCAATCTTTCTCTCAATATTGGAAAGCTCTCGCTTAGAAACAAAGCTGTAAACAGCAACCTCATTGCGTAACACAATTTCAATCAAGGGTCAAGGGTTTTGAAGAGTATTCCTAATACAATTGCTTCGTAGGTTTGAAAAATTCGTCTGCTCAGCAATTAAATAACATAGATAATTGATTCAGGCGTGACTGCGGAAATCCATTATAAAATACAATAGATGCGATCTCTGCGTCCTGCGCTCGGCGTGGCAACACGTTGTGTTCGGGTTCGCGACTAGTCAATCGTCATCCTGACGGAGGTGAAACACGTGTAGATTTCTTACAGGGTTTTTTTATGACTCTTGAGGAATAGTTAAGCGAAATAGGTTGCTACATATATCTAGGTATGTCTATTGTATTTAAACGTAATTACTGCAATGAAACTGCGGCTGTTTCTGAACTGTCATTAAAAACCCCCGACAAAAACAAAGCGTCTAAAAAGTAAAAAATAATATTTATTTATTTATTTATTTATTAAACTTTATGCACAAGTAAAAAACTACTGTACAAAGGCGGACTTAATGCCTGAGGCATTTTCTACCAGTCAACCTTAGGGTGGTGCAGAGACAGACATGGCAGGTGCAACATAAGACAATACATGTAACTTGAATAAAAATGAATACTAATTAATACATACACATATACATACATAAATATAAACTAAAGAAAAAAACTTAGTCAGGAGAAATAACGACAGGTAGAGGAGAAAACGAATCCAGCGAATTAGCGCCGGGATGATTCTGCCAACATCTTATGAATATGTTCACGTGCCTTGACTTTAAACGATAAGCGACTGGTTGCCGTCCTGATTTCCAGGGCTAATACAAACGCCAACACACACTAGGCATAATGAATGCATGCTGTTGTAGAAAGGATAGCTGCTGTTAACTTCCTATTTTCATTAGCCGTCCCCCGACACGACGACGCTTGGATCAAAATATTTCCTACAACTTTTATGATATTGCTTTGTTTTTGTCGGGGGTTTTTTAAATTTTTAATTTATTTTTTATTTCCAGCTTTTTAAATTTTATATTATATTACTAGTAGAAACGCTACGATCAACACGCAGCTCGCCGAAATCTGCGTAGCTGTACGTTTTTTGCCACAGTGAAGCTTGTTACCTACTAATTTACTTTACATTTATCTTTCCTACTCCATCATCAGACCCTGATCATCTATCTGTAACCTATTTGTTGAGACCTTTCCAATGAGTCCAAACACGATACCTCTGCTGTAAGTTGGTGAGGGAGTTGGGTATCCTGCAAATTCCAGGTGATGCTACAGCATCAGCTCAAGGTTACTATATCCTTTTCATATCATTGAAATAAGAAAATTCTAAATTTCCAATCGATTAGACCTGTAGAAGATGCTCACATCTATTCATCAACTAGAAAAGACCTGATAATTTTCAAACGGCTGAACCGATTTTCTTGAATCATAGCTAAGAACACTCTCGATCAAGTCACCTTTCAAACAAAACCAAAAAAATCAAAATCGGTTCAGCCGTTTGGCAGCTACGATGGCGCAGACAGACACACAGATTCACAGATACACACGTTAAACTTATAACACCCCTCTTTTTCCGTCGGGGGTTAAAAATGAAAGACATTGCGATCAATTGTCATTTTATGTGTGTTACCCAATTACCTTACAGGAATATCCCTTTCTTTTTTGAGGGTCCAGTCATCAAAACGACTTCTCCCGCTCTGGGCGGATACAGGAATACCCCTGAAATTGCGTTTAGATTAACGGTGATTATAAATACAATAGGTACCTAGTTATCAGTCGACTACTTTTATGGCTAATAAAAATAATCAAAAACTTTCAGAATTTTGACAACGTTTTTATTGATGGAAGTTTCGTCTTGCAGGGTGGATGTCTACTCAATTACCGAACCGTACTAATTACATTAGATTATGCTTGAAACCGATTTGAATTTCAATTCTGCACCCTACACCATGTTGAAAGAAGTTCACTGTTAATTTTATTAGAGTCGCCCGAAGGCTTTTTAATGTAAATCTGACGCTGATCTTGTTATTTTGTCTAGGTAGGTAGCTACCTATTTCTCTGAATATGTTTTCGAATGTATTTAATTTGCATAGTAGGTAATAAATAGGTATTATGAGGTAGCTAAAGCGCGATCTTACACGACTGTGAATTAAACGCGTTGGTACCTAATAAAGTTTATATGATCAAAACTGTCTTTATTGACAACTTAAGACTGTACTGGACTAGGAGTAGACCCTCATAACATCGAGCAAAACACGGCTACACATCAAGCTATATACATTTCCAGTTTAAGCATACCTCGCATTGTACGGAAATCGTATACAATAAGAGATCAGCATAAACTGGAAATGTTTAGCTTGATGTGTAGCCGTGTGTACAGTACCCAACAAAATGAAAGCTAGCACTGGATGACAATAAAATTAATAGGAAGTAGGTACCTACCAGAAATTGATAATATACCTACCCTAAACAAACAAACTCTTCTGCTTTATTATTATAATAGTATAGATTTATAAGACCGAACGATGGTTTTCCGATGGCTAATGGTTTTTTTTGGACAATAGTTTTTCCTTCACCGATGTTAGTGCTGTCCAAGATAAAAGTAGAAAGTATGCCTAGGTACTTACATACGAATTGAAAAACTTACATTGGTGGGAACCTGCCCGGATTTCAACCCATAACCTCGTCTACCTATTAGGCTGTGTTTCCACCAGAGATGTGTGAGGATGCGTAGCGAGGGATGTGTTTGTAAAGAACGATTAAAATCGCTTCATTTACCTCGCCTCGGTGAGCACAGCTCTGGTGGAAACGGCTCAGCGGAGCTAGATTTTTGCGCATCCAAAACAAGCGAGGGATGTGTGCGAGGGATGTGTACGAGGGATGTGTGCAAGGGATGTGTTGCGAGGAATGTGTGTTGAGAAGGATGTGTTACGAGGTTTGCGCATAACTACTGTACCAGCCAGTCCATCCATCCTCGCACCACACATTATTGCGCATTTTCACAGCTCCGCTACACATCCTCGTAGGCACATTTTCATCGCACAGCTTTGGTGGAAACCCCCCCACATTTTCACAGCACAGCTAGACATCCTCCCACGACAAATTTCCATCGCACATCTCTGGTGGAAACGCAGCCTTAGATATTTGGTAAAACGGAAATACCAAAACAGTTTTTATTTACGTTACTACCGCTTAACTAAACACAGTTAGTTAATCACAACAAAGGCACCATATTGTTTGTTTATATAACATTACTCAGTGACAAAGGTGGACTGTGCTCGGCAGAGTTATCGATACGGCCTGCTTATCGCATGCTACACCACAGTTACTGGCAGGCGAAATGGTCGCTTATTTTAAACAATGCTAGGCGTACCCTTGGTTTCAATGATCCATTTCCGTATAAACTACATACCTACCTACCTACCTATATCACATCTGAAGGATACCTTATTATATTGGTCTGTGGATGGCTACCCCATGGGAAGAAGGCATGAGTTTATGTATGTAGGTACCTATGTATGTTCTTTTTCTATTTTCTGACTTAGTTTACACATAGTAAAAGCTGCTTATATTCACGAATCTTGGGTACATAATCACCTCTTAAAATATTTGACACTATTTTGTTAGACGTGGCATACAACTCTTAAATGACTCTAGACTGAGAAAATACTCGTTTTGCCTAAACTAATGTTGAGATCGGCTTCCCCATACAAGTTAACGTAGAATTAACGTGAGCTATGCATATGTATAACGTCGCAGTCGGCTGGCAGCGAACCAAAACGCTGTTACTTACATAATGTGGATTTATATCAGGCGCGAGAGATCGCTTAAGCGGAACATCACCGTCTGAGCCGCCAGCAATTTGCAAGAAAGTAACGCTCTTTAACGTAAACTCTAATACGTTATCCTAATCTAAGATAAGTATTGTGAGTGAGCTGTCTAGTCGTTTTTTTTTTTGCTATCGGTCGATAAAGAGAAAAGTCTGTGGATATTAGTTTTATAAATAGCCAGCACACAAATAAATCCATTTTTTTAAGTTTAATATACCTTATTCAAAACAGCATATGGGACCTAAACATAACTGGTGAAATGCCTACACCTCTACCGAACCCTTCGGGGATCACAGGCGTGATAGGTATTATGTATTCAAAATAAAATCGCTTTTTATGTCTTTGTGACCGCTTACATCCACTCATCTACACAATGGATTTTGCTACGGTTTTCACCAGGTTATACCATTTAATCCGGAAGATTTTGAATGTATAATACAACTTTACAATACAATACAAATAATATACAACTTCGATAAACTTAGTAAAGAAAAGAAATCTCGATGTGTTGATAGGGGCGAGTCACTTGTGCTGAATAAAGTATAGGTCTTTGTGACAGTAAACGCCAATTGCAACGGAAATACATTTAAATAAATGAAGGAAAAAATATCAATAAAAATAAAATCAAGTGAATCTCTAAGTTTTCGTTGTATGCATAGCCTCGATAGCACCTTTTTATAAATTTATTTAAGCCCGTGTTTGGCGACACGTGGCTCGCTGCACTGAACACTTTACTTTATACCCCAGAGAGGCGAGGATCGAAATCCATAGATCGCAACGACAGACGTTTCTACCACGTGTTGAAAGGTCTTAGATAATATAATATAAAAGCTTTCAAGAGAATAGCGTTTCACGGCGTGTCTGAAGTATCAATTCAGCTTGTAAGATGACTACCTCTTGGATGTTTCAGACTCCTGATGGCTGTATTGGAAAATTGCTACGGCGCGCTCGCTACCGTGCGGAATCTCCAAGGAGTTGATTTTTATTAAAAGTTTATAAAAGAGATACTTGATCATGCACGTAGCGATTCCATTGCATGTTATGTTATCACTGTTATTAACATCAGCGTTTGTGTGAGAAGACTTGAGAAAATTCAACAATTTTAGGTAGTGTGAGCGGATAGGGTTGTATCGTTAAACACAAAAGATGTTTTCCGAGCCGGTGGCTCGCAACGAGAATCGTAAGAATGCGTACCGACTGCCTTGTGATATTTTATCACAGATAGAAAGGAACTTGGGGATTCCACGGTTTGTTTGAACAAACGACTAACAAATACGTTGCGGAAATGCAAACTCGCTTTTATTCACGTATATAAACAATTCAAAGGAATACCGAGCTTTTGAGGTAGAGTCGTAATAGTTACATTCACTAAATAAATCGGCGATTCGCTGAATTCATTCGTACTTTGAAATGCTCAAAAGGTTGCTTGCAAGAAGTTTGTCGTAATACGTTCAGTAGAATGTCTGGTTGCACTTTTAAAAATGTATAGTGGTGTATTTATAAACAACTAGGTGGTGCCTGCAGCTTCGCCCGCGTGGATGATCATGATCTGCCTAGCCTTTTCCCAACTATGTTGGGGTCGGCTTCCAGTCTAACCGGATGCAGCTGAATACCAGTATTTTACATGGAGCGACTGCCTATCTGACCTCCACAACCCAGTAACTGGGTAATACGATACCCCTTGGTTAGACTGGTTGTCAGACTTTCGCGCTTCTGACGACTCGTAACGACTTTCAAAGATCCACAAATGACTGCCGGGACCAACGGCTTAACGTGCTTTCCGAGGCACGGAGGAGTCTCGATATGTGAAAATGGTCACCCATCCACGGACCAACCCCGGCAAGCGTAGCTTAACCTGATGGATCGATCCGAGCGGCTGTTATTACATAGCCACGAGCTCTTCGCCCGCGTGGATGTCGGTTATTATCCTTACTCCTTACTAATATTATAAATACGAAAGTAACTCTGTCTGTCTGTCTGTCGCGCTTTCACGCCAAAACTACTGAACCGATTTAAATGAAATTTGGTACACAGATAGTCTAGAGCCTAAGAAAATACATAGGCTACTTTTTAACGACATATCACGCGGGCGAAGCCGCGGCGGAAGTTAGTATACTATAAAACCTTCCTCGAGAACCACTATCCATTGGTGAAAACAGCATGAAAATCGGTGCAGTAGTGTTTGAGTTTATCGCGAACAGACAGACAGGCGCGGCGGAGGACTTTGTTTTATAATATGTAAGGATAGTGGTGTACTTATAAACAATATTTGTTTCGAATTTAATGTGCATACGGTGGGAAAGCCGGCGGGTGTAACTATTTGCATATTGGAAACGCAAGCTGTCTTAATTTTGTCGTAATGTGTGGCGGGGTCGAGATTGTGTGCCGACTACACCCTACACTCTACACATAGGGTGTGTCTCCCACATGTTGCTGTAACAATGCAATTTATTGTTTCAATCTGTGTACACGCTGAAATTAGAATGACATGAATATTGGATGCGTACAAATGTAATAATTTGAATGGAAATTCATGTTGCCTTTATGAATTCCCGGGTAGCTGCAAATGTAATTAAAACAAATGCCAGACGAGAAACATATGCAGTTAGATGTACAGTTGTGATATATGTATTATCTAGGCATCCTAGCTATTCTGCTATTCTCAATCAGGGTAGGCGTAGGCAATGGTCTCTGAATGGATGCCGTTCGGCCACTGCCTATGTGTCTTTATGAATGATGGAATGGATCTGACAAAAGCCGCTATAGACGAACCTCAGTATCAAGTTGGGACAATAGACAGCCGGAGAGAAATGTCCGATTTCGCCCTTTGTACGTAACGTCGGCCATTAATGGAGTTAGATTTCTCTCTTTGCGTTCCTATAAAACACTGAAAACGTTTTATGATGAAAATTCTCTCTATTTAAAGGAGAGATTGTTCGCATAAGTGTCCTCGAGAGGCCAAAACACCGGAGACTCCCGATGCAATAAAAATACCAGCGGAGGGTCAATCAGGTTAAGTGTGTTGTCCGGCGACTCGCGTCTGCCGAAATAATATATTTTATACGAGGTTTATATTTGAGTGGATGAAGAAATAGTTGGAATATGTTGGTGTTGGGGTGCGCGTGCGGGGCGATGCGCGCTGGTATTCCACTCGCGCGCAAACCTTCGCTGTATACATTCCAATCTCGGGCAAAATAAAAGGTATTTGCTCAAAAATCTGTTTCGATTACGTGAACTTATTTTACGAGGTCTCAGCAGGTGCTTGTGGTGTTGAAGGGAGGTAAAGAATGATGGGAAATCGTGATCTGTAATCACAAACTATATTGAGTGCGTCTCGTGAATACAAGTTCCTTTAAGAAGCTGATAACAGCTAAACGACGGTCACTGTCGGACTGCATAGAAAAAAAAAGAAAAGCGCGATGGTACAACGCTTGTAATTTATTGCAAAATATGAAGCAATTAACGATTTACTCAAAAATTTGTTGAGTAATCGAAAATAAAAAACAACGAAGTTCTGCATTCAAATAAGACGTTCTTGTTATTAATTTAAAAACCAACGTACATACATTGATATTTAATAGAGACATTTTGGATTAGAACTCAAGGTAAAAGGTTAGTTGACCGTTTATTTGTATCTAGTTTTTTTGTCAAAACGTGTTTTTTAACAACCAAGTTCTGAGAAATACGTTCAAGATTAACAAAATATTTTTTTCCGATACCACTTAGCATTTTTTTTGTTTAAGTCAAGCGTACTTTTGCCGTTTTCCTGTTGTAAGCGTCTTAAGATGGCGAGACAGTTGTAAAATGTATTGAGCACCTGCGATACACTTTCATTTCGGAGCTTCCATGCATTTTTCTCATTTAATTTTATTTCCGTCTTTAGTTTGGTATGATTATTTGCCTGTCGTTATCTTTTGTGTCAGTGAAACTATGACACCAAAAGTAAAACATCAATTTCTTACAAACTTATATTTGCAGGTTAAGATTATCTTAGCTTTATGTAAGTCTAAAGAATAATATTTTCGTACCTACTTAAACTAAGTTAGACTTAGTCTAAGCAACAGGTAGGGGCGAGGGTTCCTCAGTTCTAAGTATGTAGTTCGTCAAGCAACGGATCTCAAAGAGGTGGCATTACTTACTTCATATTGCGAGGCATATAGAAAATGTCTCAAGTACGATAAGTTAGCTTATGTGTGTTCCAAAGGTTCCGTTGATAATTTTTACGGTTCCGTACCCAAAGGATGAAACGGGGCCCTATTACTGTGGCGGTATCTACATCGCCACATGCGAACTACGCATCGAAGACCTGACGTCACACAAAAATCCTGACGTCACATAAATCCTGCATCGCGCAATTAGAGTTTACCGTGCAGTGAACATATATACAAAAACCCAATACCAATCATTGGGCAGTTGCCCGCCAGATGCAACACCCGTCTGGTCGGAGGATCCTCCCTTTTCTATGGGGGATGAGTGAACTTTACACCTTGTTCCTCATACCCCTAAATTACTAATACTCCGCTGTCTGTCTGTGCGTCTGTCACCAGGCTGTATCTCATGAACCGTGATAGTTAGATATTTAAAATTTAATTTTCACAGATGATGTATTTCTGTTGCCGCTATAACAAAAAAGACTAAAAAACAGAATAAAATAAATATTCAAGGGGCTCCGATACAACAAACGTGATTTTTTTGCCGTTTTGGTACGGAACCCTTCGTGCGCGAGTCCGATTCACACTTGGCCGGTTTTTTAAAACATCCTTATGAAAAACCCTGAAAAGTGCAGAATTATTTAAAATTCCAACTGAAATAAAAACACTTCGTATCGAATACAGTTTGCGAAAGCATCAACTATAAATTTTAATGTAAGAATATTGTCAATGCAAGTTAAAAGCGAGCTCCCGGCGCCATTTTAATTAGCACAAAGCCGTCTGCAATGGTCTTGCAGTTTCATAAATTATGGAATGCCAATTTTTCTCTTAGCAGAGCACGTCTCTTCGTAATAATGAGAAATTAAATTGGAGTGTCGTCTTCTCCGTAAATTTTAATGGGCGTGACTACAGCGAAACACATTATCAACAACTTAGGTATTAGTGCAGAAAGATAAGGCAGAAGGTACACTTGATACTGAGTAAGTACCCATTACCTTTAATGTCTTTGTTTGATCTATCCGTTATATTAAGAGCCTATACAACCTTAAATTGCTTAGCATGATCCTCCGTTATGTCGAAAATACTGCAGCATTAATTTTAAAATAAATAGTAAATTTAGGATTTTTTGTCAAAAAATCCAAAGTTACCTCTAAAACGAACTATAAACTAATTTTGTCTAATTTTCGATCATAGGTCTATTTCAACCGCTTATAATCAGTGATCGCGAGAGAATTTGTATGTTTTTTAGTTTTTTATTACTTAATTTCGATTTTTTTTTAAATGACGATTTTTATTATTATTAGTTTCGATTTTTTTTTGCAAGTTCGCTGCTTGATGTTCATGAGAGTAGTTTGGCATCTAAATGTGGATAAGAATAGGTATGTCAAGATCCTGCAACTGGAAGAAGAATCCTCATCAGTTCACCTTTCACTAGTTCACCAGTTTCCAACTGTTTTGCCAATCATATGTGCGAGACTTGGGAAACCCAGAGATTCGGGGAACCCAGTGGGGTTGTGGCAGTCGCTTCAGGTAAAATACTGGTACTTATTCAGCTGCATCCGGTTAGACTGGAAGCCAACCCCAACATAGTTGGGAAAAGGCTAGGCAGATTGATTAATGTGCACGACTCGGGTATGTAACAGCCTCCTTGCTGCTCCTGCTTTGGAAGCACTCGTAAACATTGGGATTAATTGTAGAGGTAGGATAGTGTAAGATAAATTTGAGTTGTGTACACACGGCTACACATCAAGCTATACATTTCCAGTTTATGCTGATCTCGCAATGTATAGGATTTCCGTACAATGCGAGGTCAGCTTATACTGGAAATGTATAGCATGATGTGTAGCCGTGTGTACGTTAAGTTGATTTGTAACAATTAGCGTGGCATAATATGCCTAGATTAAAACCCTCTTTGAATAAATAAAGAAAATAGTTATTTAAGTGCGGAAGTATATAAGTGTATACGTGTAGTAGTATATGTGTAGTAGTATATAAGTGCGGAAAGTAGGTGATTTTCGACGAGTGGCATTTTCAGCCGACACGAGTCGGAAATCATCTTACGCATGTGTACCATACAAAGTTTTATTATGCACAGTGAGAGGGAAAATTTTTTTTTGAAAAATTATTAAATTGTTCAAAATCTAAATCTAGAGTAGGTATTAAGTATTTAATAACGCGTTTAATGAAGTATTCGTTTTATTGCTAAGGAACTTCGACCGCACACCACTGTCAACACCCGTCGGGCCCGAAGTTCCCTCACGTATGATTTCAAACAAAAACAACATCGGGCTGACTACGGAGTTAAAAATAAAACTGAAAAGTAAAAAGCACTAGTGCGAAAAAGTGGCACTTTCCGCACGTTTTGGCTGCTTTGAAAACGCTATTTTCGAGCACATGTGTTGTACCTATAAAACTTTTTGCTAACCACTTGAAGTCAAACGTGTAGTGGTGCTTCTTTGATTTTGATCTATAATATAATCAGACTAGTTAATAATGACGATATTCCTTCAGCAACAAAAGTCTGATAAAACTGAGGCTTCTTAAATTCTCTTTACTCCTTAGTTCAAGGTTCGCAAGCAGCAAAGTGTCAAGTTGTGTCCCGACCTCTTCAACTACTTGATTGAGTTGGAAAACATATTTAATCGATTTTCAACTCTGTATAGTGCAGGTAATTAGAACTTAGATGAGTATACAGTATAGTGGAGGAGCTCGTGGCTAAGTAATAACAGCCACGCGGGTCGATCCATCAGGTTAACCTACGCTTGCCGGGGTTGGTCCGTGGATGGGTAACCATCTTTACATACCGAGACTCCTCCGTGTCTCGGAAAGCACGTTAAGCCGTTGGTCCCGGCTGTCATTCGTGGATGTTTGACAGTCGGTACGTGTCGTCAGAAGCCCGAAAGTTTGACAACCAGTCTTACCAAGGTATCGTATTACCCAGTTACTGGGTTGTGGAGGTCAGATAGGCAGTCGCTCCATGTAAAATACTGGTATTCAGCTGTATCCGGTTAGACTGGAAGCCGACTCCAACAGTTGAACGTATGAAAAGCTGCTGATGATGATATTCATTTCAAATGCTCTACAAAGTAAAAAAAGAAAATGCGTTTATTTGCGGTAACATATGACGCAAAGAAAAAATAAAATTGGGGGAAAATATGCGCTCTAAATAAGTAAGTTCGCTCGCTTTTAGTCTACACCCCAAACATTTGGGACATTATAATACTGCACTTATTAGCATAAACACTACATTATCTCTACACAAAGACATGGATAGGTACCTAATTGTTTGTAGTTCCTACATGGCTGTCAACTACCTAAGAGCATCTCCGCTGTCTCGTGTCTCCTTGAGAGGATCAAAATGTTTTATTTATAAAACCTGTATACACCCCCGGGGAACTGCGAAATACTCGTAGACTTTGTCGCGAATACCGACAAAATTACCTTTGTAATGTACGACAAAATGTTAATACCTTTTGTGAGACAAAAGTAATTAAAATAAGGTTTATTGTTCAGGAGAAAATAGGTACCTAAATGTATCATGGACGAGATAAAAATCTTTCATTATTACTTAAGTTGAATTTTTTTACTTTGGAAGACCTAATTTAATAAAAGTACCTATAGAGTAAGTACCTAAGTCTAATAATAAATCTTACTTCAAATTGACTCCGAATATCATATATCCATTTATTTACCTTAGGCGGCCTTTAAAATGTTGACACAGAAATTTGTCAAACATACCTTTAGAAAAGACCATTGTATGTAGCAAAAAGCTGCACACAGCAAAACATTGACCAATAAATTCTCATACTTACTATGTGTTTGTTTACAAGTTAGCAAAGTTACTATTTTTATCGGTCCTATTGTTTCATGTTTTATCAGCGCGGAAGGCGCAAGTGTACAACCGGCATTACACCAAGTTATTATATAGGGGGGCAAGAAGGGGGGGCGCGGGCACTAATTGGAAATACATGAGAATTTGCATTTTACTTTGTCTGTCGAACTCCCGACGGAGTAACGTCTCGCTCAAAATCCCTTTGTCGATTCTGAGTGCACCTTGCACCAAGCTCTGGTACATTTAATAATACTATAGCTTTAAACATGAGCACCCGAAATATATAGAGGGTATCTTGTATGCAGATTGTCGTTTGTTTTAGCGTTGATTGTAAAGATAAGATTCACTAGTGATTCATCTCATCATCACTAACCATCATCAGCCTAGCCTTTTCCCAACTGTGTTGGGCTCAGCTTCCAGTCTAACCGGATGCAGCAGATTTTACATGGAGTGACTACCTATCTGACAGGGCCGTGGCCAGGAACTCATTTCAGAGAGGGTAAATTAAGGGTACAGTTTTATAAAAAAGAGAACCTATTACCTTAGTTATTGTTATTTTTAAGACAGCATTTTTTGTTCTTTTTGTGGAAAATCATTAAACACATTTCGGGGGGGTTTGATAATTGATTCATCCACTAGGATTCAGATTACTCCTGCCAGGGTTGTTGGAAAGTCCGAAAGGGATACCGGGACCTTGGCAACAGGCAAACTGAAGTAACACGGGTGGGTTTTAGTCAGTAAAAGTCTGACACCTTCCGCTCCGCCCAGAGCGGGAGAAGTCATTTGATGATTTCCCACATTCAAGAAAAAAAAAAGGGGTTTGGATTACTAGGTACACAGCCCGTAGTCATTCCATTTACTATCATTAACAACAAAAAAAACCCAATAACATCGAAATCCTTCATTTATGTATCGTTTCAATAATAAGTTTTGTTCGTCTGTTTATGTTCCCGAGGGAGTCTGGCAATCAGTGTGAACACTCGCAGCTCGTTCTAAACTCATTACGGATAAATTAAAGGCGGATCACAAGCGCGTATGCAAATCTAATAGCTATGCCACCTGGTAACTGAGTTTTAGAGTGGCATCACTGAGAAAAGTTAGTTAAATTAAAACGTTTGGGAATTGTTCGGTGTAACGTGGGTCCTATCTTCGGAATATTTTATTTAAGCAAAAAAGTGTTGTTTTCTTTTATTTTATTGTTTTGTTGTTAAATAAATGTTTTGCGGTTAATCTATACTATATTACTATTATCATAAAACATGTACTTACATACATAACGTACCTTATAAATAGCCTCCTACGCATTATCCTTTATTTGTTATTATTATTCATTTAAATATAACAGAAACTGAACTGTTTAGCGAATAATGGTTGTGTTTACATGACTTACTAAAATGGGATCGCTGCCTTTTCACCGAAAATTGTTTGCCAGATTTTCACTTGGCAACTAACGTTTCGCAAAATTTTATTTGGTCGAATAATCATTTGCTAACTTATCATATAATTTTGTTTTATTTCCCAACCTCACAGTTACCAACTGCACGTTTGATCTGTTTTTCATAATGACACTTTTTAAAATGCCAACTTTCAAGTAGAGTTCAATTAAAATGAGTGAGTGTATTGAAGAGTGCTCAGTGAGTGAGTGTTTTTTAGTTTATCTTTAATGTGACCTAACCTAACTTAACTGTTTCTTTTTACAAAAGCGATTCGCTTCTGGCACTTCGCCGGCCGCTGCCGCGGCACGCTCGCTTCGCTCGCTCGGCTCGTGCGTTGTTTGTCATACTCTAACCTATCGTAACCTAAGATTGAAATGTTTGACAAATGATAAATGTCCCAAACTTTTTGTGTCATTATAATAATCAGCTTAACAATAATTCTACCAAATGAAACGTTGTCATACAAAAATTTGCTAATCGTTAGTTGTCAAAGTGAAACATCGGCGAAACGTTTGTTGGCAAGTGATAATCTGCCAAACAATTTTCGGCGAAAAGGCAGGATACCACTAAAATGTACTATTTGTACTTTTAGAAAAACCCAAAAACAAGGTAGGTATGCTCGCGCTTACATGCATTTTCAGCTTTCAAAAAGACATCTTTATTAAATAAAAAAGTGTGAATAAACAAC
Source organism: Lithophane semibrunnea (assembly GCA_947363905.1). Lineage (NCBI taxonomy): Eukaryota > Metazoa > Arthropoda > Insecta > Lepidoptera > Noctuidae > Lithophane > Lithophane semibrunnea. The sequence goes on from OX376185.1 coordinate 6,863,158, forward strand.
AATTAGGAAAAAGTGCACACAAAGCTCAATATATTTTAAATAAACGTGTGTGAAATATTGTTGCCATCTATTCAATATTTTGACAGCATCTCCCTTTGAAATCAACTTTTCAATAAGCGTGTGTATTTGCCTCACAAGTGGAGGTTTGGAGGTCATTTATCTTAGGGGCACACATGCATCAAGGGTACTTATAGTACCTACCTATAGGCCGGTTTACAAAAGGATAATTTCCCTTTTTTTTTTTAAATCATTCTGTTACGTAATTAATCCGGATAATAAGACCATCGCAGACGATTTAAAACACGCGGCAAAAAGGCGTTATAACAAAACCGGCCAAGTTCGAGTCGGACTCGCGCAGGAAGGGTTCCGTACCATTATCTATAAAAACGGGTAAAAAAACACGTTTGTTGTTTGGGAGCCCCCTTACATATTTATTTTATTCTGTTTTTTAGTATTTGTTGTTATAGCGATAGTGGCAACAGAAATACATCATCTGTGAAAATTTCAACTGTCTAACTATCACAGTTCATGAGATACAGCCTGGTGACTGACGGGCAAACAGCGGAGTCTTAGTAATAGGGTCCTGTTTTACTCTTTGGGTACGGGACCCTAAAAACTATAATTTTTATTACAGTTCGATTCAAACTTAATAGCGGCTCGGAACATGAGGCGAGTCGCTGCGGAGTAACAATTTCATGTGTCAGCGGGGGTGAGGGCTGGGGTACTGCGCAGCGAGTAGCTTACTTCCGAGCCGTTATTAAGTTTGAATCGAAATGTATTTGTTACCTATTTTACGTAAAGTTAGTGGTTCTCATCATAGAATATTGTGCCTGAAGATAAACTGAAAATTATTTTTTTTGTTTATACTAAATGGGAAAAACCCAGAAATTGAAGGTTTCCTCAATCTAGGATCCACCAATTCTATAGTCTAACTCAGGTGCAGTGTTTTTTAATCTATAGATAAATGGATTTCCCTATAGGGATACAACGCGTCGAAAATCATCGCTCTGAGTCACATCAAGTGAGACGATCCACTTAATCGCAACATATTAAAAATTGCGCATCAAAACGATTACACGAGTGGACGACAGCACTAAATAAAGCCGTGTTCTATCCCTCTCACACCTCCAACAAAAAACAAAGACAGCGCTTGTTTAACCCGCACAAAATTTCATTTCGCACAAGGGCTTGAGATTAATGGTGACCGTCATTTCACCCTTGCTTAAAAAATGGCGTCGTAGGGTCGTACCGTATCATTCTGTCGTTAGTTTGTTCACCATCACTCATGTGTATGCTAAATCTGTTTTGAATCGAGCTGGATATAGACGTGTTGCTAAATTTCGATAACGGATGACGTGTTCGTTTAAAATACGTTTAGACTCGCGACTTTTGTTTTGTTTACTTTTTTTGTTGGTTGTGTAATGTGGTCATTACCTGCCTGTTATTAAACAACCTCTCATCATCATCTGCCTAGCTTTTTCCCAACTAGGTTGAGGTCGGCTTCCAGTCTAACCGGATGGTCCGCATACCCGTATTTTACAGGAAGGGAAATGCATATCTGATCTCCACAACACAGTTTATTTCTTAGCCCCTTATAACCGTAAAGCTATTTACTGAAAAATTAAATTCTTTGAAAAATAAACAAAATCTTGTGAAATTATTAGTCAATATCACCCAACGCTTACAATCTCCCAGCAACTATCAGTCGTGGTTGCCAAGCACTTAATAAGTGAGCGGGGTGATCTATCAAGTCACCGCGGTTGCTCGCTAGCCCCGGCTCCGGGGACCGCCCTTTATTCATAATGCATGACTTCTCACACGATACTGCGCCACAGCCGGATTAGAGATTATTTTGAACGCAAAAACAGTGTAAACTTGTAAAGACAGCATTAATTACTTGAATACAACCTAACTTTTACGATTATAATGTCCATTTAATTACCATCTATATTGTTCAACATCACAATTTGTATACGAGTATGCGCAACACAATCATTATATATCTAACTATTTACACTAGATAAATACTAAATTAAATGACTAACTTACAAATAACTATAAAATAGACATTTAGAAGTCCAAGTAGGTACTCAGCCGCATCGCTGTCATCCGAAAACGTGCCCAGAAGACTGGCAACTTTGCCACGTTGAATGACATAGCATTAGGCATTCAACGTGTCAATTCCTTTAGGCTCGGGGCCTTAAGAACGAGATTCTAATGTTAATTTGCAGTAGTGCTCATGTAAATGTCATTAATTTCATTCGGATTTGAAATGTTTCAAAAGCTTGTTTTGGTAGGTACCTACCTATTCAAGTTCTGCATATTCCTACTCATACTAGTGTCATACAAAGTAGTATAGAAAGTACACTTGACTACAATCAATTGATGATCAAGAAAGCGCCCAACTTGAAACTTTATCACATAAGAAGCATAAAGGCTCTTACATACTGGGGCGATTCGTCGCGCGACGCGAATTTTAACAAAACAATTTCTGAGAAAACTACACGGCGAACAATGCGGCGGCGTCGCGTCGCACGACGAATCGCCCCAGTATGTAAGAGCCTTAAAGCAAACGATTGTTAACAATACTATGAATCACGGTTCTTAAAACACTTACTTAACACTCGAAAATAATAAGTTGCACGCTTTGAAACCATCACAAGAGCCCTTGTAAATCCGACTTCATATCGCAGTGCACAACGCTCTAAAATTTAAACAACAAAAACAGAGGGCTCAGTCCTAACAAAGACGGCTATAATCAGTATCTAAACATTTAATACCATTACAGAATTAGACATGCACCAATGGTTTACAATTTGGCCATATTAGACTCCGTGTTGTTCCGAGATAGGAGGCTTATAATAAAACAATATTAATTATCAATCGATGCTTCAGCGAGTCCTTTGTCGGGTTGGCTCCGCGGCTTCTCCATTTAATAAGCGAGGTATGCGTACATTAAACCTCCGGCATCTCAGCACATTTGTTTAAATTATAAATTGGATTTCTATAAACGATGCAGCTAAGAATTTCGCTTGCGATTATTAAATATTTTTACATTCGCCTCGGCTGAATATTTTCTGTAATATTGCTTGGAGTGTTGTTTGTTTAATTTATTGTTTTGCTTAATGTTTTTACAATATTTAAAACAACTAACTATTTACCCGACTACGGCGAAGAAAAAAGGAGGGTTATTACCCGACTACGGCGAAGAAAAAAGGAGGGTTATGATTTTGACCGGTATGTATGTATGTATGTATGTATGTATGTATGTATGTATGTTCATCTGTTCCCTCCTATCTTCCAAACCACTTATCATAATTTGACAAAACCCGACTACGGCGAAGAAAAAAGGAGGGTTATGATTTTGACCGGTATGTATGTATGTATGTATGTATGTTCATCTGTTCCCTCCTATCTTCCAAACCACTTATCATAATTTGACAAATGAGGTATCGTTAGAAGCGTCGTGATTGTCCGCTGGTTATAGGCTATGTGAAGTCACATTAAATTAAAAATGGCGCCCTCTAGAGGACATAAAGTGAGGAACTTAAAAAAAAAAATGGTTTTATCGTACCATGTTGGGTATCAAATGAAAGGCCTTAATGAGCACATTTCAAAAATATATATATTATAACCCCAAAAGAATTTAAAAAAAATATAGTAATAAAAACTAAAACCCAACTACGACTTAAAAGGTATAAACAAGACACCACAGACAGACAAATTAAAAATCCGGTAAGTCACACGTGTTAGGGCATAAATCGAACAGATTACGTGTGACTCCGGATTTTTAATTTGTCTGTCTGTGGTGTCTTGTTTATACCTTTTAAGTCGTAGTTGGGTTTTAGTTTTTATTACTATATTTTTTACACTTAGTAAAAAATGTCGAATGAGCTAACTAACTATAAATACAAAAACCAAAGGACTTAGGCGTCGAAGTCTTCGTCCGCATCGCTGTCGTCCGGAAACGTGCCCATACTACTTAGTCTGTGCGTGCCCAGAAGACTGGCACTGGCAGCATTGCCACGTTTTATGGCAATGCTGATTCCTAGGCCAAAGAACGAGCCGCCCTCAGTCCTTTTGTTTAATTGAATTTTGTTTAAAATGTACACATTTTTATCCACCATAATCACTGTTTTATGAGCGATTAAATAATGAAGTTCCAGGAACATTTATCAAGACGCATAATAGCATAAAAACCGAATGAAATTTCTATAAAAAATCAATTTATTTCCCCTTCAATAGTAAGCACAGGGCGGGCACGAATCAGTTTGTTAATGAATTCAAATTTATTCGTTGATCGGGCGCGTCTCCGTGCTAACGTATTTAAAAAGTGATTAGAAGTTAAATTGACACAATATGAACTTTTTGTGTCGTAATCAGAAACAAGATTATTCAATTTCCAACGTGAGACTGGAAATTGATTACTCGACATGATTCTATTTACATTTTTAAATTCTGTAGTAAGCACGTTATACAGATGACTATACGCTGTACCTAACTTGCACGAAATTACTCAAGTGACTTGCATGATATTGTGACATTCACAAACCAGAACTTGTTACTTATTAATTGAACTTGCACAAAGACTAGAAAAAAACAACCAAACAAAAAAAAATGGATATGTGAAAAATAAATTTAAATTCGGATGTCCGGATGTTGAAAAAGAATTTTCAATATCGGTCCACAATTTATGAAAAGCTAACTGATATCTAACTTAAAAACGCGAAAGTTTGTAAGTATGGATGGATGGATGGATGTTTGTTACTCTTTCAGGCAAAAACTACTGAACCGGATTGGATGAAATTTGGCACACATATAGGTTACAACCTGGATTAACACATATACTATTTATCTTGATATTCCGACGGGATCGAGACATATGCGGGTGAAACTGCGGGGCGCTACTAGTATATTAATAAGACGAACATAGAACTTCATCCTTTTTTGAAGTCGGTTAAAAAGTGTGCAAGATACTTGCAAACTTCTGTGCAAGTGCATGTGTATTAGTAGCTTTACTTACAAGCTAAGCGTAAGCAGTCTTCTGGGCTTAAGACATGGAACTTGCGTTATTTACAATGAGAATTGAGATTAAATTTACATTGTTGCTTTTACGGTGCGGGCTGGCTTTGTCTGTTATGCTAAGGTATTCATGAAAGCAAATGTTTAGTCCCGGGGCGAGCAACGTAATGCCGAGCACTTGGCGGAATCATTCGTGTGCGTTCTAACTTATGATAATTATATTTGGAATAATCCGCCCAAAGCAATGAAGGCAGGAAGGCACCTCGGCCTTTTCATGAAATATTTTGTTATTTTTTTATTACTTAGATAACTTTCAAGAAAGAATTTGCTAGTTATGTTGAATTCGATTTTTTTATTGAGCCTTTTTCTTGATTTAGGTTATTTTTTACCCGACTACGGCGAAGAAAAAAGGAGTGTTATGATTTTTTACCCGACTACGGCGAAGAAAAAAGGAGGGTTATGATTTTGACCGGTATGTATGTATGTATGTATGTATGTATGTATTCCCTCCTATTTTCCAAACCCCTTATCACAATTTGACAAATGAGGTATCGTTAGAAGCGTCGTGATTGTCACATTAAATTAAAAATGGCCCCCTCTAGAGGACATAAAGTGAGGAACTTAAAAAAAAAAATGGTTTAATCGTACCATGTTGGGTATCAAATGAAAGGGCTAAATGAGCACATTTCAAAAATATATATATTATAACCCCAAAAGAATTTACAAAAAAATCAAGTAATAAAAACTAAAACCCAACTACGACTTAAAAGGTATAAACAAGACACCACAGACAGACAAATTAAAAATCCGGAGTCACACGTAATCTGTTCGATTTATGCCCTAACACGTGTGACTCCGGATTTTTAATTTGTCTGTCTGTGGTGTCTTGTTTATACCTTTTAAGTCGTAGTTGGGTTTTAGTTTTTATTACTTGATTTTTTTACTCAAACCGTAGGGAAAAGTGAAATCTCATGAATACCATGTGACTTTGTTATCCAAACTAAAAAAAAAAACTCGTATTTTTTGTTAAAACATTTTTTTTCTTATTTTCTATTTTTTTAACACGATAATAATATTTAAGTAGTAAGTAAACCAAAAACCTAGGAAAGAAAAAGTTTTTTAGTTTAGTTTTTTAGAAAAAACAATTTTTAGTTTACGTTAGGTGTAGGACCTAACGTAAACTAAAAATTGTTTTTTCTTTACTATAATCCCAACTCATAACCCATATCTACGGAATTCCTTTATCAACATTTTTCTCAGTTAGTTTTAATCATGGAATAGCATTTTGACTAATTTATGCGGCCTATCCAAATGCCCTTTCTTTGGTATTGTTCGTCGAATCGTTGAGCTCCTCAAGTTCCGAGTTGAGCTGCACGATTGCTGAAACGCGTGCACCTGAATGGACAGGTCACCACACAATCTGTGTGCTTCTTTTTTCAAAAGACCATTTCAGACTCCCTGCATGGTCTTCACATGAATGAACTGTTTGGATTTTAAAAGCGACTGTGACCTCTTAGTTTGTTTCGGACTTTCTTCTCAGAGTAGTCAGATAGGAAACGCCGACCTCAATCTAGTTTTTAAAACATGAGTGACATGTAAAAGTGTTTGTACAAACCTACTAACAGAAATAAAATAATTTATCAACTACCACACTGTGCAATTTCTCTAACAAGTCAAGGGTTGTGACCACTTCTAATAAAACGGTTATAAGGCGGTCAATTAATTTGACTACCCTTTGCAGTGACCGCGACCCTTCCATCCGGTGCCTTCTCAAACTGGAGAAAGTGATGCTTCTGACACCTGTGTCCGTGTGCTCCAAGTTATAAACTCATTGATACTGAAAATTTGAAATAGATTTTGTAAATGGAACGTGCGTTTTTATCACTCCTATCGTGACGATAATTATCATCGTGAACGTCCACAAAAAATATATGTAAATACATCAACGTTATCAATTATAAGGAAGTCGGTTAACATAGAATGTTTATGTGTAAATAGACAAACACGAACCAGTCAAGTTCCTGTTTTTCTATTTTGTAGGAAACTTAAAATAACTATATAATTATTAGATTAAAATAACTATTAGATTAAGAATAATATTATTTTCATAAAAAAGACAATTAATCATTTTATGTGTCTTGGAATCAACATTGGTACGTACTACCCTGATTCCAACTACTGCCAGCCTGTGAAAACATTGGTTATAGAAAGAGAGAAGAAAGAAAATAACCCAGGTTTATGCAACAGAAAAAACTTGGTTATAACAGTATTGTGTGCATTACGGCTGCGCCAAAAAGGCCCACTTCAGCGTAAATGCCCGACAACTACTGCCTGACGCTAGTTTTGAGTTTTTGATTGGACACAGCACTATTCAATCCTCACATATTTTAAAATCTTTGTTTCTCGTCGCCTGTGGCTATAACTTGGACCACACCTCATTGCGACTGGACAAAACCCCTTAGAAATCTTGTAGAACTACACCCATGGGGACAAAAGTGACCCTTATAGTTAATTTAATTAATAGTCGTTCAATAATTAATTTAATTAAATGTTTATTGATGTTATGGATGAACATTTAACTATGGTATGAGTAGACATAGGCACTTCTGCCCAACGTCTTTGCGTAATCCCTTAGTTCTTGCTTAGTTCGTTCCCCTTAAAGAAACCAGTGGCGGCATCTACATCACCACATGTGAACTACGCATCAAAGACCTGACGTCACATAAACATCATGACGTCACTCAAAAAATAAATCCTAATAATCCAATTGCTAACAATCAATCTGCCTAGCCTTTTCCCAACTATGTTGGGGTTGGCTTCCAGTCTAACCGGATGCAGCTGAATACCAGTATTTACATGGAGCGACTGCCTATCTGACCTCCACAACCCAGAAACTGGGTAACACGATACCCCATGGTAAGACTGGTTGTCAGACTTTCGGGCTTCTGACGACCCGTAACGACTGTCAAAGATCCACGAATGACAGCCGGGACCAACGGCTTAACGTGCTTTTCGAGGCACGGAGGACTCTCGGTATATAAAGATGGTCACCCATCCACCGACCAACCCCGGCAAGCGTAGCTTAACCTGATAGATCGACCCGGTGCGGCTGTTATTACTTAGCCACGAGCTCCTCTAATAATCCAATTGCTAACATTGCATAAATTGTATTAAAACTTTAGCGAGGCAAACTAAGTGAAATAAAAATAATATGATAAAAATACGCTCGTAACTAAGTTTGTTTTCAAGAGGAAGTTGGAAAATTAACTGGATTTACTTAACTGTCTGCTCCGAGGAAGTAACGATAAATGTTAAGTTAAATTTATATTATAACCGGAGCACTTTCTAGCGGTTATTATGGCTGAAAAGTTTCGCTACTAACTGTAAGTTACGCGTCTGCTGGTTAACTTTTCTATAGTTCCCTCTTGCGTTACTATAAGCAGATGTATCGGATAATTCAGCAGTTTTTAAAGATTTTAGTAGAAAAAAAATTGTAAAGAAAGAAAAAAAAATATGGTGCTAAAAATCGACTCAAAAATTAACACTAACCTGAGCAAAACTTTCTTGAAGATGTAAAAAGAAACTTTGTTTTTAAATTATTTTTCCGGGGAAAACTTTTATTGGACTGAATCCAAGTTTTGTTTTTCGTTTCACCTTCTATAATTCAAGTCAAATTACGATAAAAAAAAAATCCTTAAATATATTAGAGGCGAAAGTTTATTTCTTTAAATGAAATGTCATAGGCAGCATTAAATTCTCAGTACGCTAACAAGGTGCAGACGATTCCGTCAGTTCGTACAAATTTAATCAACCCCCAGCGATTATGTAAATGGCGTCGCAAATGAACGGATTTACCCTCATTCAAATTAGGCTTACAGCCTACTGCCACCTGGAAAACTGCTTATTTATTATATAAACAACGCTTCCTGGATCTGATGTTAATTCTTAAGAATACACTGTGCTGAAGAGAGCTTTGTTTTAATAAATTAACGATTAGGTACTTTCTAATTTATAGACTAAATAAAATATTGACGAACCCTGTCTTTTTCGCTTAATTTAAAGAAATTAAGCGAAAAAGACAGGGTTCGTCAATCTTTCTTAAGTAAAGACTTATAATGCGAGTCTGTAATATCGCACTGATAAAAACCTCATAGTACAGAGTAGGAATTAGGTCTGATAATAATTATAGATATTTTTGTTGGAAGATAATTTTAAGAGCTGAGTTTACCATTTTGTTGTATCGAGAAAACTTTTCAAAAACACATTTTGACATGACACTGACCTGAAAATTCCCAAAATTTTAATTTCGCAGTAGTCTGCGAAATTAAAATTTTCTTTAGTCTGCTGCGATAAGGTAGTCCTTATCGCAGCCCCCATAAAGCCCTGACATATTTATATTATTGAGTGGCCAAATCAAGCAGGAGGCCCCCTGATTTTAAGTGGACACCACCTTGCATTCTAAAGGCGGAGATTTGTTTGTTATGTATCGAGTTTTTGCAGCGAGCCGAGCCGCTGGATGCGAGCGCCGGATCCTCCACTCGACTGCCGGCTGTTTCGTGAATTCCTTTGAAACGGGAATATCAGAAACGAAATTTCATGGTGCTGGAAGCGAGTGTTCGCCGCGTCTTGTGTAACAGCGTATTGTAACAAGCCTCGCCTCGAATGATACATTACAAATAAATGTTACAGTCAGTCTCCTTTATGACAGGTACCGTACCAGAGACAAAACCTGAATGTTTCGTGTGCTACCCACACCCTTCAAACAGGAATACATCAACTTTGGTTTAAATAGGTTTTTATTTGTAGTATCTTATTTATCTTACACAGGGTAAAAGTTGTTCATAATGATGAGTACAATGACTCCTTAAGAGGTTGTTGGTGTCTTACCAATAACCCTGTATAGATTCTTTTCTACCTTGTGAATGTGAATGTGAGAACGTTGTAGGCTTAGTGGACTGTAGACTATTTTTTGGACATTTTCCATTTTTTTTTTAACTACCTACCTTAAAATTTTTGAAAGGCCTACACTGTCCTTCCATAACTATTAACACTGCAATTCGAAAATATTGTAAAAGGCAATTATCTATTAAAAGAGTAACCATGGAGTTTCTTGCCGGCTCTTCTCCATAGGAAACGACCAATTGGAACCGTGCACCTAGCTTCTGACGTTTCATAAGTGCGCATGTAGGCTTATGTGAAATAAAATATTTCGATTTTGATGATTTTTGATTTTGTTTGACGGTAGAAACTGGAATGGCATGCTTACAAAAGTTACAAAATAATTATATTTTTGAGTCCGTGTAAGTGTTCAAGACTAGTTAAATTAGTTTACAAGTCCCTCGTCACTGGCTTGCGGTCACCGCGTTGGATCCCAGACCCCACATTTCGGAAAGTGGGGTCCTTCTACGTCTTACGGGTCAAGAATAATTGCAATCCTTAGAGCCAATGTCTGTGGTCACTGAGGCAGCAGATATTAATTAGGAGAGACCTCTTATCTACGTATCTTGGAATGTAGTATGTAATGTAAGTTGGTTTGTTTGTGTTTGTTAGTAGTTAGTTAATGTCTGTTACACGTTGACTTTCTATCTTCAAGCTTTCTTCTCATTATCATACTATGTACCTAGGCCTAGCCTAACTTTCTCAGTTTTAAAGTGAATACATCTTTTTAGGGTTCCGTACCCACAGGGTAAAACGGGACCCTATTACTAAGGCTCCGCTGTCTGTCTGTCCGTCTGCACCAGTCTCATGAACCGTGATAGCTAAACAGTTGAAATATGTTCTTTTTTTTTTCACAGGTGATGTATATCTGTTGCCGCTATAACAACAAATATAATACTAAAAAACAGAATAAAATAAATATATAATGCATTAAACGTGATTTTTTTGCTCGTTTTTGCACGATATTGAAAACAGCAACAGGTAGACGCTTGAAATATTCACAGATAATTGAGTTACATATTCACTTTAAAAATAAATAATTAAATTAAAATAAAGCAAAAATTTAAAAGGGGCTCCCATACAGCAAACGTGATTTTTTTGCCGTTTTTATAGATAAATGGTACGGAACCCTTCGTGCGCGAGTCCGACTCGTACGTGGCCGTTTTTTTTGCTTCCATCGTGGGAGACGATTCTAAAACTGATTATTACAATATCGGGGGTTACACTTTGATGAAGTATTCCCGTTTGAGCACCTATGCATTGAGTATTCCCATTTGAAATACCTTTGGTACTCAATGGTTAGGTGCTCAAACGGTAATACTTCAGTTTGATGCTGCAGCTACATATCTATCATCTACAATTCTACATTCATAATTACACCACTAGATAGCTAAAGGATCAAAGAATTCCTCACAAAGAAAATGTTACTCGTAACGTATTCAAGTAAAACACACGGCCGTATCCACGACAGAGCCACACTCCATTTTTAAGTAATGCAACTGCTGCAATGAAACTCATGCCTTCTTCCCATGGGGGTAGGTAGAAACCACAGAACGCTACCTGCTACGATCCTTACATACTCCTTTTGCCTGGACGTTCATAAATCTGGTCTTATAGGCACGCCGGTTGCGAGTACTACTGATTTGTCTATAGCCTCAGGGGCTATAGACAAAATCCCTTTTCTGTAAGCGTTAACGCCAACGGAATGATCAAATTGTATGGAGTTGACATTAGCTTTAGAGATGTCACGTGACTGCTGCTGTCAACTCCATACAATTTGATCTTTCCGTTGGCGTTAAGGCTTACAGAAAAGGGATTTTGTCAAGGCCCCCTGACCTTTCTGAAGAAAATCATAGTATGAACATAATCATTCCAAATGCGTATCCATTTTCACTTGTGTGAATTAACATTTAACATATGGGAGAAGGGGTATATATATTATACCCTCAAGGAATTCATTTTGTGGTTAGTATAAGTCACTATCTTAAAAACTAATAACTTTACATTAAAAAAATACTCAATAATAATAAAGAGCATAAATTGTTTACCTATAAAAAACATCACATGTATTTCAATTGGTAGCGGTTTAAATATCACACGAGGTCAAACACGCAATTTGAAGAGCGCGGAGTGTGTTTTGCGTCTCCTGTAAAGTTGCATTTTGGACTTAGATCCCTTTTCATTAGGGCCACAGATATGTCCTCCTAGGGCGTCTCCTCCCTGCGTTTCCACTCACATCTGCCTTGTAAATACCTTTTTTTAGTCGCCTTTCATTCATCCTCTCTACATGACCAAACCATCTAAGCACACCTACTCTAAACAATTAAAGGCTATTCTAAAATCAGATAAATTAATCCATAGCTCTAAAGTGAAGTATGGATATTTATCAGATTTATTTATATTTTTATGGAGTTTAAAAAAAAGACAAGATTTATAAATATGATGGTTTTATTTATTTTAATCTATAAAAATCTTATAGAGTCACGTACTGGAGGGCGAAGAGCAAATTATTATATTAGTGTCACATTCAAGCTTTACCTTAAAAATACGTTTTGGTTGAATTAATGAAGCGTTTAAATTCCTGCGTATAAAACAAACACATTTTATATTATACAGGATGCTGATTTAGTCGCTGTATTCGATATGAGGGTTATTCTAATTGTAATAATAAAAAAAACGTTCGTTACCAAACAAGTTTTTTTTAAATAAATAATTTTATTAGGTCGTTCCATAATAAAGAAAACAGTTCAGACGGACGACGTGTAGAAGTACCTATCCCCTAAATTGATGCTGGTGACTAAATCAATAACCATAAATGAGTTTGTTTATAATAACGAAAAGTGAGAAACACTAATAAACCCGTATTTTGCTCTCTCTCCTTCTACTTTTCAATGAGTCATGAAAATAATTACGAAATCTTTCGAGATTACATTTTTTCTCACACAAATGCCAATTAATTTATTTTTTATGTGGCAATGTTTATTACGTTAACTTTTAATAATGCCATGTATATTTTTACATATATAATAATTATCATTTCTGTCAGTTACAAAAGTACCTATGGATTATTTGTGCTGAGTTTCAGCTGAATCGTAAACATCGAATTTTATATTTTTAATAAAATTAATACATTTTAATCTTAATTGTACTTTCGGTAGCAAATCCGTCTTAGATTCTAAAGGTCATTTAATATTAAAACGATCAATAATAGGAAGTTTTCCCGCAAAATCTCCCCAAAGCTTTACATTTCTGGCACAATTCCTGAGGATGACTCTTCAGCGGGTCACTCTTGTCCAAGCCATCTGGTTTGATGAGGGGTCTCTGAAAAAAATACATATTTTGAAACTTTTCAGCTTCTAAAATCCGAGTTCGGGGTCTTTAGTTAAAAAGTTTGTACTGCTATCTATGTAGCCTATCAAGCAAGTAAACAAAATGCTTGCATGCAATGCATTATACTACAGTATGTTAATTAACGTAAGGCTTTCCCATACGTGCAAAAAAAAAATAACACCATACATTTTTTTTTTATCACAAAATATATTTAATTGATACGTAAAAGAAACACCCTGTACACGCGCACTTGTCTTTTAACGTGGAAAAACAAGTGCACATGTACTGAGTGTTCATTTTACGTATAAATTTAATAGGTTTGAGTATTGTGTGAATATTTTATTTAAAAAATAAGTACTTAATCTTTTTTTTGTTGTTTTTTTTTGCATGTATGGACGCTATACTTTTCCGGGTTAACGGGAACCCCTTTCGTTAATTAACATACTGTATATTGTACTTGACCAATCCTAAATAGACCAAGATGTGAAGACGGAAAAACAACATTTAGAGATTGAAGAGTTAGGTACTTTTCTATATATTTTGGTACTTGTTCTTTCCTGTTCTCTTAATTATTTGTAATTATGTGCTACACACGGTCGACTTAATTCCACAAGGCATTTTTCTGTCAGTTAACCTTAGGGTAACCTTACCCTACAAGGTGTAAATAAGGTTATAACAGAAAACTACACATCATTGTGAAAAAATAATAATATGGGACCTGAAGCCCTAGACTAAGTGACATTCTCTCAGCGATAACGATGATGGAAAACGCAAAAATGTATAGGACTGACATAAGCTATCGAAACGCTTATGTCAATCCTGTTGAAAGTCGTTGTAGAAACGAAACGCTTTCGAAGCGATTGTCACTTGTCTAGGCCCTCAGCAACCTTATTGCGTAATACTCACAATCTGACTAATTTTGGAAGGAGATTGCTAATTCATTGCTTCATTACGTTCGAAAAATTTGTCTGCTTAACAACATAAATAAGCCAAAGAGTTTTTTTTTTAACTGTCGTAATGACACAGTTTGTGATTGGTCGTGTGTTACGCAATTAGGGTACTGAAATTATCGTTTCACTACATTTTGTCTAAATAGCGAACATAAATTAATGTATGGAGCAGCAGTTTTTTTACGATTGATAGGGTTGTTCAACATAGAGCTGCAATAAACACATACCTGTTTATGAGGCATGACATTGATCTTGCAGGAAGTGCACTCCTGGCCGTAGTTGGCCCAGGAGTTAGCACTCATCCAGCTTCGGTTGCATTGTGAGCACCTGTACTCGCCGAAGCACCGGCCCTTGCCTTTGTATGGAGTCTGAAATCAAGAAACATGTTTTAGTCATTTAGTATTTTAGTTTAGTTTAAATATAGTATCAATTAGCGTATTGTATTGTGTAGTAGGTATACCCACTTAGAATTAAATGGAATGTTGCATGACTTTTAAAAATAATGTTTTGAGTGTGTTATTTTGTTGCTATTTTCTGATTTTAATAATGAAAAAAAAAATGAGGATTTAGCTTCAAAGCTTCTTGTCTCGCTGGTGTGAAATTCATAGCTTTCAAGTGTTTTTATTTTAATCATTATACCACCCTACAGGATTTTATTTCATCCGTTATTCAAGGAGTTTATTATCCAGAGGACAGTTCCTCGATTCCAATCTTGTGAAATAACTAAACTATAACCACGATTTGGACTGTTTTGCATAAGTACACACGGCTACACATCAAGCTGTACATTTCCAAATTATGCTGATCTCGCATTGTATAGGATTTCCGTACAATGCGAGGTCAGCTTATACTGGAAATGTATAGCTTGATGTGTAGTCGTGTGTACAATACGGTGGATATAACTTGGGAGTTCCGAACTTCGCGGAGAAGGCTGCGCAGTATGATTTCTTAGGAACCAAATGGTGACATGAGGTCAGTGTGAGTGAGAGAATATGCGCGAAAGTTCGTAGTGCCTATGTTCAGACCTGCCAAGTTATATTAGCCCTATTGTAGCTGGTGTCGAATAGAGAAGAAATCAGAAAATAAAATATTATGTAAGTAGGCAACTCTGTGAGAGGGGAAATAAAGGAACCGATATTAACACTTTGGGTAAATACTTTAAATAGTTTAGTTAGTATCTAGGTAAACAGTAAGTTCACGTACACACGGCTACACATCAAGCTATACATTTCCAGTTTATGCTGATCTCGCATTGTATAGGATTTCCGTATAGTGCGAGGTCAGCGTATACTGGAAATGTATAGCTTGATGTGTAGCCGTGTGTACATCAATAACTATATAAGAACAACGTCTCATATTTTTTCCTATTCTTTTTTGTGTTTGTGTTCTTTCTTCGCGTTCTGTTTACCGCACAATAAACGTATTTTCTTTCTTTCTTTCTTTGTCTCACAAATTTCTTATGACACAATTTCTAGGTGCATATAACTTTCGCGCATCTCTCATTCACATTCGCCTCATGTCACCATTTGGTTCCTAAAAAATGTTACTACGCAGCCCTCTGCGCGAAGTTCGGAACTGCCAAGTTATATTGGCCGTATTGTATCTACTATTCACATTAGCATGCAGTCGGTGACGCAAACCCATAAGATTCCTACCAAAAATCGCTCAAAGCGCCTAAAAAAGTCTTCACTTCAAAACAATTACGTAGGTAACTCAAAACAAAGGAATAGCTCAACCTTTGCCTACTCACCGACATTTTGTCGACAAAGAGAAACACAAAGATGCACTTCACACCAAATTGAGAATTTTTAATTGTAGAAAATAGGAGAAGTTTTTATAATGTTTTCACTTGGACTACTGTGAACCCACTGGTGCATTCTCGAAACCAAATGGCTGCTATATATCCACTTTACTAACGTAGGGACGTGATACGGAATAAACGACAAATACTCTAATCACTGTTCTTTTTAATAAATCACTTGGTCATTAGTAATTGCATTGGTATCGCAGTACATACATAGATTATGAGGGACATTGACAGTACGTACGTGGAGTAACGTTTGTTGATGTTACTAATTTCGGCGCACTTTTTGTCAGAAGACTATTTCAATGAATCTGCCTAGCCTTTTCCCAACTACGCTGGTGTCGGCTTGCAGTCAAACTAGATGCAGCTGAATACCAGTATTTTGTATACAGTACATGGGGCGACTGCTTGTCAGACCTCCACAACCCAGTTGCTGGGTAACACGATACCTCTTGGTAAGACTGGTTGTCAGATTTTCGGGTTTCTGACTACCCGTAACGACTGTCAAAGATCCAAGAATGGCAGCCGGGACCAATGGCTCAACGTACTTTCGGCGGCACTGAGGGGTCTATGTATGTTAAGATAGTCACACATCCAGGGACTGTCCGCGGTAAACATAGCTTAACCTGATCGATCGATCGGGTGTTATAACTTAACCACGAGCCCCTCCGTCCGTCAGAAGACTATTTAAACTACATCATTAATTATCTACTTAAAACGACTTTCCAAAATACGGTGATGATCTTGTGATATGATGGCTCTTCCTCATCCCCCAATATGGCAATATGAGACCCCTTTGTCTCCTATATTATATCTAGCATTGGATTGAGTGGATTCTGATCACGGACATGTAAAATACAACATTCAACTAAGATCCGAAATAACGCATGATTTTTTATAATAAAAACGGCATGTTTAATAAAAAATAGAATATTGTTTTACAGACAGTAACAGGTATTTTGTAGTATTATCATTGGAATATTATTGGAACAGTTCTTAGTAACTGTTATCATTAGTGTTCGCTGGATGCACTCGCACACAAATTGCGGGGAATTACCGATTCGCCTACTTCGGTCACGTATGTCCTACGATATTATGCCGCTATTTTATGTATTTAAATAATATATTTGGCATGAATATGAAGTTTTATATTATGCCTAGGTACTGCTTTTTTTCTGTCGTGTTTAATTTTAGCTTCGCTGCTTATTCGTTGCCTGGGGGCTTAAAACGGTCACTTTGGCAGAATCATAATAGGAAAATATTATGAATCATCGTATTTAATTAAACAGACAATTCATAATTTGATCTGCGTGCATTTCATAATACGAAATAATTCATCTGTTTGACAGTTTTCTATGGGGATTCGTAAAATGGTCAACACATTATGAATTGTTTTTGTGTCAAATCAGAGGAATTGTTATTGACATCTGGGAATTCAGGAAATTAATTGCTTTTAGAAGAATTGCTAAAGTGGCCGTTTTAGGCCTTTCTTTAACATTTTCTTCCACATTATTTAAAACACAGTTTTTAATTCGTTTCGCGAACTTAAAGACACACACATGATCTTTATATTTTCCTAAACTTACAAACTTTCATAGTAAAGGATATCCCAAAGTGTCGAATATCGATGTCATTGTGACGATATTTCGATACAAATGGTCGAGTAAATTGAAAATAGTAGCTATAGACGAAGCCATATCGCACTTGGATCCCAGCAAGTTGACTATAAAACTGAAAATAAAAACACTTGACTGTCTCCAAGGATTTCAGTGATATTGAATGCTTAGGTACCTACTTGTAATTTATGTTAACTTGTCGTTGAAATACACGTTATGTGATTCAAATGCTTGAAGCAACAAAACTGAGAATGGGCAGTGTTATGTTTGCAAACAATTACATTTTTAGATTATCAAACAGTTTAGCTTGGTAGATAATATTGCTACAATTAAGCAATCACATGAAAATATAGATAAGCCCTGATATGGCATCACCAGTGCAGTAGTTTAGGTATTGTATGCAGCCCTTATCAGAAAAAAATAAAAAAAATCCTCGTTGTTCTTGTGGTTTCAAGCGCCTGAGCTTGAGGACCTTGGTTCGATTCTCGGGTCAGGCATTTCTCAGTAGCAGCCCGGGTCTGGATTTTTCCCGGTTAAAATAATGGAAATAGCCTCGCCCCCCGTACATATTATAAGACTGAAACATAACTGGCGAAATATGGGTGTCCTATAGGTGCACCTCTGCCTAACTCTTCGGGGAATACAGACGTCATGTTATGTTATATAAAAACAAGAACCCGCTGAGTTAGTCTTACTCAAAGTCGTTCCTTAAATTCCTGCTAACTTTTTATTGTATTAGGTACTCGTCATATGTTCAAAATTGCATTGCCGTCGGCACCTTTACGGGCTGCACAAATGGTGCCAATTTCTCTGAATAGTAAGCCACAGAGTGACATGGCAGTGTGCCTTCAAACCCTTTCATATTAAAGTTAAATACCCTGACGCCTTTCCACATGTGGCTTAGTGCCTTATATCAGAGTCAGTACCCACACTACCTTACCTACTGTATGTTCATTATAACTTGCCCCTTGACGCAATTGGTAGCACTGTTCTGTCAGTCGCCATTTTGAACACTATTAGTATTGAAACTAAACTTGACAAGCAATGATGCCCACTTGACGGCAAGGGACAAGTTATAGTGAACAGTCTGTACTTACCAATAATGCATGTTGCTTTCAAAGATAATTGATAACAATATATAAGAGACTGATTAATTAACTACAGTACTAGAATCTTTTAGCGCATAAATGACATTGACATGGGGGTAAGTTGTTGGTAAGCATTTGTGAAATTGATAAGTGAAATTCTATTGACACATCAAGATGGCGGGGTTAATTCCAATTTTAGCCAAGCGCCAAAAATCCTTGTGAACACCCGCTCCCGCAGACAGGCGCGACGCGACACTGGTAGAATATTGCCATAAAGTTTTCATATAAATTGTTCTACCAGAGCCGTTTCCTCATCTAATAAACTAATGTAATTTCAACAGTATATTTCATAAATAAATAAATAAAAATATACCAAATTATGTTTAGGGAAGTATGTACTTAACCCTCAATCATCGCTTACTCGAGCCAAAGGTGGGAGATTCTTGACGCAATTTCGTCTTAAGTGTGAGTAAACAGACCGGGAGTGAGCGCCATGGTAATTAGACGAGGCAAGGCATGAGGCGCGAGGCGACCTCTTGAATCCTTAATCGGTGCAACCCGACCATCCCTTAGACACTAAATACATATATAGGGACAGAAGGTCGGGTCCTTATGATGAGCGAGTTGGGAGTTTAGATCAGTGAGGAATATATATGGCTCTTATGCTACGGCTACACTTCGCATTATCGCGAACTTTTCTTCGTGCGCTCTCTCTCGCACACCCCTCGATTACTCGCTGAGCAACAGAGAGCGCACGAAGAAAAGTTCGCGATAACGCGAAGTGTAGCCGTAGCATTAATAGCGACTCGGAAAATGAGGCGAGTCGCTGCGCAGTAACAATTTCGTGTATCAGCGGGGGTGAGGGGTGGGGTACTGTGCAGCGAGAAGCTAACTTCCGAGCCGCCATCAAGCTTGAATCGAACTGTATTTATGTTACCTATGTTATGTAAAGTTAGTGATTCTCATCATAGAATATTGTGCCCGAAGACAAACTGAAAATATCATTTTTTTTGTTTATACTAACTCAGATCCACCAATTCTATAGTCTAACTCAGGTGCAGTTTTTTTTTAGAAAAAAAAAAAAATACTTGTTTTTTTTTTAGCTCGAGGCTAATAAATAACAGCCGCACGATTCGATCAATCAAGTTATGCTTGTCGCGATTGGTCCGTGGATGGGTGACCATCTTTACATACCGAGACTCCTCCGTGGCTCAGAAAGCACGTTAAGCCTTTGGTCTCGACTGTCATTAGTAGATCTTTGACAGTTGTCGGGTCGTCAGAAGCCCGAAAGTCTGACTACCAGATTTACCAAGGGGTATCATGTTACCCAGTAACTGGGTTGTGGAGGTCAGATAGGCAGTCGCTCCATGTAAAATAATGGTATTCAGCTGCATCCGGTTAGACTAGACCGACCCCAACATAGTTGGGAAAAGGCTACACAGATTGATAAGTGCGCGTGTCGTGTTGTGTGGAGCCGACCTTCTGTAGCCATCTATGTTGTGGTCAGTACCTCAAGAGATGTCGCTTTTTGTCACGAAATGGAGAACGTCAACTGTTGCTAATTAGTAGCTAGCATTTGCGTTTCTTTTGCAAGGTTGTTTGCAAGCAATGTGAGGGAAGCGTTTGAGATTTTGTTAGGAGATTATCTTCATTAAGACTGTTAGATTGTGTTGGAGCAGTGGTGGCCCAGTGATACCGGCCACGACTTACGAGTTGTAGGTCGTAGGTTCGAACCCTGACAGGCGCTTTACTTTGTGTAAATTATTTCATCACCACTGCTCTCAAAACGGTGAAGGAAAACATAGTGAGGAAACCGGCATGTCCGAGAACCAAAAATTCGAAGATATGTGACATCTACCAACCCGCAGTGGATCCGCGTGGTGGATTACGGCCCACTCCCTCTCACAGAGAGGAGGCCTGTGTCCCAGCAGTGGGAAGATTATAGGCTGATTATGTTATGTATGTTATATTAAGACTGTTAGATTATTCCGGAGGAATCTGGAACTTCCAACGAGGTCCGTATCTTCTTTGAATCCAGTTTTATAACACTTTTTCTAAATTACAATCATAAGAATAAATCGATTTGTAAACTGTTAGTAGGTAATTATGTGACTTAATTACGGTAATCAATCAAATCAATGTAAAATACTGGTACTCAGCTGCATCCGGTTAGACTGGAAGCCGACCCCAACATAGTTGGGAAAAGGCTAGGCAGATGATGATGAATTACGGTAATCAATCAATCTGCCTAGCCTTTTCCCAAGTATGTTGGGGTCGGCTTCCAGTCTAACCGGATGCAGCTGAATACCAGTATTTTACATGATGAGACTGCTTATCTGACCTCCACAAGTAACTCCAACTACAACTCCAAAAGTCCCAGTAACTGGGACAGTAACACGATACCCCTTTGTAAGACTGGTTGCCAGACTTTTGGGCTTTTGTCGAATCCTTAATCCTTAATTACGGTAATATTATTTATTATCTTCACAAAAAAGTAAATATCACACACAACAATATTCGATCGTCTATATAGTCACAGAGTCACACATTATTTCCTCTACACCTCCCCACATACTCTAACATTCCTGACACCCGCGGCGCGTTCTACCTATAATATTCACATAAATATATGCAAACTCGCCCAAACCGTATTCACACGGCTGGCTGTCCAATTCCATCAGAATACATCGAAGCATAGACCGAAGCCATTTTTAAATATTCCATGTGCGGTCAAGAGTTAAATCCACAAAGAAAATGTATCCTTTATTGCCTTTCTCCCTCTTTTTCAGTGACCGTCGGTCGGGGTAACACAATTTTATGATACTTTTATCAATAAAACGAGTAGTGCACGTACCATAAATATTGTAAAATGGTCTGATATATAATATTTTCGATAACTGAAGGGCTTTGTGTGAATACTAAATTGTGATCGTAAATTACTTACTACTGGTTGTATTAAAATCACTATAGGTATATTATAAAACAAAGTCCTCCGCCGCGTCTGTCTGTTCGCGATAAACTCAAAAACTACTGCATCGATTTTCATGCTGTTTTCACCAATGGATAGAGTGGTTCTCGAGGAAGCTTTTAGTAGGTATATAATAACCGATATTCACGCGGGTGAAGCCGCTGGCATCAGCTAGTCCTACTTCCTACTAATATTATAAATGTGAAAGTTTGTGTGTTTATGTGTTTGTGTGTTTGGATGTTTGTTACTCAATCACGCAAAAACGGCTGAATGGATTAGGATGACATTTGGCACACAGATAGTTTATAACCTGGATTAACACATAGGATACTTTTTATCCCGATATTCCCACGGGATCGAGACTTACGCGGGTGAAACCGCGGGGCGCAGCTAGTGTTATATTAAATAAAACGACATTGTTAGCAGTCTCCACAGTGACACATGTGGCATGATGGTTTTAGCGATATATTTTGTTGGCAAGTAGGTATTTTGAGGCGGATTTTTAAGTGGCTAATTAATCAGCAGACGTCTTGTGTAGGTGAGTAATTTCAGACGATTGATAATATTAGTCACCGTATGGGTGATACCTGAGTTAAAAAAAAAAACTATTTAGACCGTCAGTCACATTATAAAATTAAAATAAAATTTGCTTTTCATATTAATACAAAACGACAGATAAAACGTATTGAAAAGGTTGGGAGTGGGAGCTCCCCAACTAAGAATTTGCGTAGGCGTGACTGACGTCTGTCACATTTCTTCTTTTGATTACGTAAAAAAAGAAAAAATACCAATATTTTTTAATAGTCTACTTAACGGACAAAAAAAAATGTTTGTCATCATCCCTATTTCAGCAACTTCGAATCAAATCCCTTTGAATTATAAACTTCCACAAAATATTAACGTCTCAAACAGTTTGTAAACAATTAACACAAGGGTTCGGTATATTGTAATCTTGAATAAATACTCAATTATCGCCTTCACGGTGTTAATTAGAACCGGCTTTAAAAGGCTAAGTAGGGTTCTAAGTATCCTCTCAATCAAACCGTATCCTTTGAGACAGAACCCTTTTTCTTAGATGTCAGTTTCTTTTCGTGTCAATTGCAAGGGGTAAGGGGATCCTATAATTGAAATAAATATTTGGCTATACAATTTTGCGTCGTAACGAAGCTTCTCGTCTCTCAATTAGGAAAGAAAATCCTTCACAATTATGTACTTAACTAATAACTTATTTGTTTTATTTTAATGAAGCTGCTATTTGTGCTTGTTTTTAGAGATGGGTTGTAACAGGTGAAACACGATATCTGTGATCACTGTGACTGTGACAAACAAATAACAGATCCAAATATCTGTTATTAAATCACAGCCTGTGATTTTTGTATGGACGATAAATACGTATCTCAATCGAATATCATCTTTATTTCTTTTGATTTAAAGTCGAAAATCGTATCTATCTGTTATAAAATATAGCCTGTTATTTTTGTACGGATGATAACTACGTATTAACTCAATTGAATATCTTTATTTCTTTTCGTTAAAGTCGAAAATCGTAACCGAAGTTTTAACAGTAACAGTCTTTAGGATCTGTGATTTTAAGTACTTAACAGATATTTTTTATCGTTAGGAGCAACTGCTATCTGCTATTTTTAATATCTGTGATTTCTATCTGTGACGATAAATACGCCTCACTCCTACTTGTTTTGTTTTTCGTCATTTATTTATTACCCGACTACGGCGAAAAAAAAGGAGGGTTATGATTTTGACCGGTATGTATGTATGTATGTATGTTCATCTGTTCCCTTGTATCTTCTAAACCACTCATCACAATTTGACAAATAAGGTATCGTTAGAAGCGTCTTGATTGTCCGCTGGTTATAGGCTATGTGACGTCACATTAAATTAAAAATGGCGCCCTCTAGAGGAAATATGCTTGATGCGCACGTTTCAAAAATATATATATTATAACCCCGAAATAATTTAAATAAAAATTAAGTAATAAAAACTAAAACCCAACTACGACTGAAAAGGTATAAACAAGACACCACAGACAGACAAATTAAAAATCCGGAGTCACACGTAATCTGTTCGATTTATGCCGCCCTAACACGTGTGACTCCGGATTTTTAATTTGTCTGTCTGTGGTGTCTTGTTTATACCTTTTCAGTCGTAGTTGGGTTTTAGTTTTTATTACTTAATTTTTTTTTTGCTGGTAATGATGGTTGTTTGTAAATAATCAATTGAAATGTCTTTTTTTATATATGTATTAGCAATCAAACTTATATCAGCTAATATAAGTTTGATTGTTAGTACATTCTAACTAATATTATAAATGCGAGAATGAGTTTGATTACGCTTTCACGCTGAAACGGTTGAATGGATTTGGATGAAATTTGGCACATGGGTAGACCATGACCACGGGGCCAAGTTTACTAATTTACAAGTGTCAGCTAGTGGTCTCGCAATGATGAGTTTTTGACAGATTTTGTATGGCATATCTGTCAAAAACTGATCATTGTGAGACCACTGACACGTTTGTAAATTAGTAGACTTGGCCCCCTGGACATAGGTTACGTTTCATCTTGGATCAAAGACGAAGTCGCGGGCAATAGGTAGTCTATAATAAAGACGTTCCTTGATGGCCATGCGACGTGTTAGTAAATGAAAGTAAGATTATAATTCGAATATTTGAGTAAAATACCTACTCAACTTTGAAGTTTTACTAAAAAAAATGCATTTTTCTACCTAATCAAATATTCAGACACTGTTACACCCAATTGCTAGTAACTTCAACATCAATGACATCTACACACAAGAAAATTCCTATTTATTTCAACGTCGGCAATCGAATGCCACTAATGGGATGGTACAATTGAAACTGCTCGGTGGAAAATCGAGCAATAAGTATGCATCACATGGCCTGGCTGATGGCTGCAGAGATGTCTGGCCCCGAGTGCGCTCGTAGACTCAATACCATTAGTAGTGCGCTTACGGTGGGAGATAAAGGTACATGCATATGAGCTTGGACGGCCAAACGGTGAGTGAGGAACCTTATTAAACTGTCAGAGTCCAAAGTCAAGTTACCAGCACGGTTGGCTGGCTTAGTTGCTAAGCTAGACTTAAGTTCTTGCTATACAGGGTGTCCCTAGAAGTATGAATCAAATCGAAGGGCGTGGCATGGTCATTTCCAAACATTTTGACCCTGAGAATGTCGGTGCAATTTTTTACGGTTCAAAAGTTATGACCAACTTTCTGTCAGGGCTATCAATTTAATTTTTTTTTCAGGACGTAGAGGAGTCGCCCTTTCCTGTGGTAATGTTTTTTACGCAGCTAGAAAAAATGTTCAATAAGAAAAAAAATACGGCAAAAGCTTTGATCTGGACAAAATTTAACTCAATTTTCGAGCGATTTTAACGGGAAAAAGTTTCACTACCGAAAAAAAAATCTCACACATTTTGGAAATGACCTTGCCCACGCCCCTATTCGATTTGATCTATGCATCCAGGGATTTCACCCGGAATCCTCAACCACAGAGGAACTGGCTATCTTACGTTTAACTGTCGAAACACAACAATGCTGTTAACATTGTTTTTATGGCGAAAGACTTAGATAAGATGGTGGTAGCTAGCCAGGTGGACTTAGAACAAGCCCTACCACGAAACAAACTATGACAGAGAAAAGTATTAAGGAAGAATATTCGTGAACATAAGATGTAGTTAGAAAACAGATTCGTTTATTTTACGCTTTCACGCCAAAACGGCTGAATGGATAAGGATGAAATTTGGCACATGTGTAGATCATGTCCGGAAAAAGCACATGGCTACTTTTCATCTGTCAGGGCTGTGGGAAAATCCGAAAGGGATACCGGGGCCCTTGGCAACAGGCAACTGAAGGAACACGGGTGGGTTTAGTCAGTAAAAGTCTGACACGCCCTCCCGTTCCGCCCAGAGCGGGAGAAGTCATTTGATGATTTTCCATACTCCAAAAAAAAAGGATACTTTTCACCTTGGATCGCAGACGAAGTCGCGGGCAACAGGTATTATAGAAATACGGAAACTTCAGTACCAATAATGCCATAAAAGGCATTTCAGACATATTTGGGAGTATATAGCACTGACCAGGGAAGCCTGCTACATGGCGCATGGGAGGAGGGATGTATAGGTATGCGCTCCCTTTTGTGGCTTGCAACTTGGTCTGTTGCCAGTGATGATGATGACGTATTTTTACCCAATAATTATTTATTGTCCAGCCATATTTGATTAGCTAATGTTGTCGTTACTCCTAAGATAAGCCAGTCATAGAGGAAAGTAACGAGGCGGCCTGAACCCAGTGCCCTGGATGAATTACGTCAGTCATGGATACACTTTTAAAGCAGCCTTTTTACAGCATCTGCCAAACTTTTTTCGTCAGCTTCCAATATTACCGGATGGAGCTGAATACCAGTATTTTAAATGGAGCGACCTCCACAACCCAGTTACTGGGTAATACAATACCCCTTCGGGCTTCTGACTACCCGTAATGACTGTCAAACCTATAAATGACAGCCGGGACCAACGGCATCGCGTGCTTTCGGCTTATTGGTTGATTCGCACGAATTTAAATTCGTCGATTCACCAGGAACGGGCGAATCGACACTTTTAAATAATATTATTTTTTCTTTAGGCGCTTCGCACGACGTTAATATATATTTGTAGGTGAATCGACAACTCCAGAAATATAAAATAATAAATTTTAAATTTACTAATAATTTTTTTGTTTGTTAATTTTTTTATAATTTTTCCTAATAAAATAAACTATTTTTTTTTTTTTGTCTATTAGTTTGATATTTAATTTAATTGGCACATTTTGAATTTTATGCTGTGAAGTTAAGGAAACTTTACCGCATAAAATTCGATCGAGCGGCTGTTATTATAAAGCCATGAACCCTATACCTAATACAGCCTTTTTACGAACTGCAATATTACCACTCAGATTATAACACTTGTTTTATAATCTGAGTATTACAACTATCTGCAGTAGGCATCTGTCTGCACCTTAACTCTGTATGTTTTCATGCCATCCACACGTCGGGTCATACCAATATAAGTAAATAGATATTGAATGGGACTAGCTCGGATTCCGTATATACGATAATAAAGTTCTCAGAATGTCCTTAGAACGATGAGCTTAGTTTATAGCACTTGTTTCTATTGCTACTCTGAGTGGTTTTTGTATGGTTATTGATATTGAAGTGTTTGTATCCTTTGTTTAAATTGAAAAGTATAGCTGTTCTACCCCTGAAACGTTGACTTCAATGAATGATGTTCGACTCCATTGGTTTTGGTTAATAAAGGTAAAAAAATCGTAAATTTGGATTTATATAGAAGACACTATAGGTACATACAAACATACATGCATACATACATAGGTATATACATACATACATACCGGTAACCCTCCATAACCCTCCTCTGTGCTTCGCCGTAGTCAGGTAAAAATTAAAAACCATTGTTCATTTATTTCATAAAGAAACATAAATTACATTTTTAAATATTAGAATATAAAAGCATTTAAAAATACAGGGTGTTAGTGTAAACACCGTTATCCTTGAAACCAGTGGTTTGGTTTCATTTATAGAACGTAAAATCAATGGAAAAACTTTTTTTTTTTTAAATCTACATTTTTCCACAAGAATATTTCACCCTACACGCAAGGGCAACGAACTTGCGTCTCAACACGGCGGCCGGCGGTTGGCGGGGACGGGCGGGGCGCGCGGGACGTTACATGACCGGCCGCCAGCTGTTTCGCAGCTCTCTCGAACGCGTATCCATGAGTATCGGGACAGTGACGGATATTTACTATTTAAAATCTTTTAATGAAAATAAGGTTAAAATAAGGACAACGGTATTTACCCTTGCATACTGTATATATATATACATACCGGTCAAAATCATAACCCTCCTTTTTGCTTCACCGTAGTCGGGTAAAAATTGAAAACCATTGTTCATTTATTTCATATAGACACATATAAATTACATTTTTAAATATTAGAATATAAAAGCATTTAAAAATATAAAAAATAGTAGCCTATCAAAAACCATTGTTATTATTATTTCAGTTTTTATTTTCAGTTCGTATTATTAGACAGCAATCCTACAAAAAAAACCTATAAAATTAAATCTTAGTGCACACCAGTAACAATACAACCAAACATAAAGGCATGTTCACATCGCAGACAAAGAAAAATGAATGAGACAACGACGGGACTAAGGCCGGTGGCACAAGTGCTGCGAATGGCCACTACGGCGTGTTTACGGTTATTTGAGTGGGCGTATATGTCCTAATTTATAACGTTAATACGGCGCATGAAAGCGACGTTCCATGCGGTATAGCACTTATGATCTGTAGCGTTCATGTGACTTCGTAATATGTTGTTATGGTTCGTGCGTTTGTGTCTGGACTGTGTGGAGTGCCCTTTACGAAATGATGGGGGTTGTCGCGTAAGAGTTTATGCAAACAATACATTTATTATGATGAGAATTAATCATTTACGTAAAGAAGTTATTTTTTGTCGATCTCGCATAATCGCAAGTCTCGTACTTACATAACTTAACATTAAGGTACCCGAAAATATTTACGTAATTAAGCTATAGGTAGGTAATGTCTGTTCCAAAAGTTTCAGATGAATGTGTAAACAATGTAAAATTCTTACATAATCACTCACTAAAGGGAATTCATCTGTATAACTGTAATGGAAAGGTTTCAACCTTCTTTCTTATACCTATGGTTTCAACATTTTATCTCACCACTTTTTCCAACAACAAATCGTTTTTCCATGATAATTGAGGTTATTAAATTCACCTGAATTCTCAAATAAAAAAAAATTACGCTATTTTATCATTAGAATTTCGGGTTTAAATATTCAAATAATCAAATCAAAGCATTCCATTTGTAAGTGGAACTACAAATTGGCGTTTACCTACCTACGTTTTCTGATCCATTTGTTTAGATTTTCATCAGATAAATACTTTTCTAACAGACCAATAGGTACATAATACAATACAATACAATATAAATACAACTGTATAGTATGTTTATCTTGCGAAGCGACGCGTGCTTTACTCGTGGTTACCAAGTGGACAAACACGCTGTGAATGTGTGTGTAAACGCAGGAGCCCTCGGTATCATCCAAGGCAATGGCGAAGTCGGAAGTCCGTGTGTGTGACACACATTCACAGCGTGTTTGTATACGAGTTAGTTACCACGAGTAAAGCGCGCGTCGTTTCATGAGACAAAAATACTGTACCGGCCTACGAGTTGGCTAGGTACTTACAATACGACGACAATACATACTTAGGTACTCTATGTACAGCTATTTTTAATAAAACGTCAGCTTTGTGTTCCCGACAATAGACCACAATTTATATCTTTTATACATTTTTTTACTCCAAGACTTGTATTTATTCCTTTGAACAAAATACAGACAATCTTTTTCTATCTTCAAAGACTTTGTTTTCACAAACACTAGTCGGAAAAAGGATTTACAGAGAGAAACAGACATAATATAAAACAGATAAAGTAAAATGTTATATGTATGTATGTTTTATCTATGTCTCGAATCTGTTGTCGTGGTTTCTAAAACTATTAATAAATCGTAGAGTTATTGAATTAAACAAAGACAGCAAACGAAAAACAGCACATAACTGAAAAGAGAAAAACAAGCATTGAACTTTGTTTTTTGTCCCCGTGTATCGTGCATCAAATCACCCTGTATTATATATACTTCAAGTTTTTTTAATTATACATAATTATAAATATGTGGAACAGACAAATGACTGCATTCTACATACATGCATACAATGGGCGTCTTATCGCGATGATCTAGCATTCATTGCTAAATGTGGGTCTTCAAATGACCGCTAAAATAAATAAAGGTGATATTATGTTCATTATCACCATACTTGGCAGATAAGTATGTGACCGCAGTTTGTGGTCATATACCTAGTTACATACACTCACGACTTTGTCCCATGGGGTAGGCAGAAACTATAGTCCGACCGTCGAGAGAATTCGTTCTTGACACCTGTCACATGTGACGTCTGTCACATGTGACATCTGTTTACCCCTTCGAGGAATACAGTCGTAATGTACCTATTTTTTATGTTATGGTATTTTTTCTTATTAAGGGCCTATATAACCTCAAGTTGCTGAACACGATCCATCGTTACATCAAAAATACTGCAGCATTAATTTTGAAATAAATATAATTATGTTAAAGTTGAGGATTAATGTTAAGTATGTATTATATGTATGTTTGACGAAAACACGATTCCATAAAATCTCAATAGAATAAAATCCAAAGTTACCTCCAAACCAAACAATAAACCGCTGATATTAAAATAAATACTTCAAATTAGGTACATCGTGAAACATTGCATAATAACTGAACTTACTATAAAGCAGCGAATATGTTTTTTTTTATTATAAATATTTTCGTAGTTAAAAGCAATTACCAAAACTATTCGCACTTTGGAGACGCCAGCACCCCACTCCGTCTCGCACTTACTCATTCCGCGAGTAGTATGGTGTGAGCGAGATAAAAAGTGAATTAGAGCTGAGTTAGTATGGGCTCTTAAATAAGACCTACCTCAACCTTTTCTTACGGAGCTAGATCCAACTATTATTACTTGTTGATTTACTAGGTCATCATTGTAATTATAAACAATGCGCATAAATTATGTTATGTAAAGAATAAATACTAGGTACTTATCATATTTCAAACAAATGTTTTATCAGAGACATGTCTAAATATTGAACTTTGTATGAATAAAAGCAATGTTTTATTAGCTTATAATTTTAAATAAAATCTTAGCCCACATTCGCAAAAAAGTACCTAAAAATATCGCAGCCGGTTTTTACCGCGCACTCTATTTTCAACTCTCGGTGTCCAAAAAGCCTCCCAAACAAAAAAACATTGTTGGATTTTCAACTCTCGGCGCTAAGGAGTGCGTTGAAAATCCAATGTGGGAAAAAAAACCGGAAAAATCGCCCGTGCGTTCCTGGGCTTACGAAAGAAAAGGGAAAATTGCAGCGTTTATATAAGTAGGTAGGTATAGGTATTATGATATGACCGTGAACAGAGTGCAAAATAACATGCAACAATCGGTGATTCACAGAATTACATAGAGTGTTACCACATGCACAGTTTCAAATCTCCAACAAAAAATCAATGGTGTAAAACCCCAGACAAATCAGTATTAAAATCGAATGAATTGCGGGTAGGTGTCAAATTAAATTTTGTTGCAATCAAGGGTCGCGGGGGACCACTTCAGCTAGCCGATTGTTTGAAGCACAACTGTACAAGTAACGAACCGGCCCACTACACGGGCTGCATAACGATTCATAGTGGTTAGGGCTGGCAACACTGATGCAGAAATAATCGTGTAAGATTTGTGCAACTTATTTGTGAGTTTTTGTTACATAATGTAGGTATTTATTATGTGTATCTTGAGTGGAATTTACAAATTAGTAGTTTTCCATTTGTAAATAAACTAGCGACCCAGCTCGTGTTTTGCACGATTTTGACTTTTTGAAAAAAAATCGAGCTGCTTAAATCGAGATGCATTAAATATTAAAAATTATCATATAATTAATTAGTAGTTGTTCCGGGTCTGGGTGTTAGTGTATGTGAGTTTTTATGTTTGTAAACGCACCCACGATACAGGAAGAAATTCTTAGTGTTTTTTCAAAAAAACGTTTTTTTGAAAAAAACAAAAAAAAAAAAATTAAATAATTAATTTATTTGATTAATTAATTATTATATTATTATTATTTATTATTGCAAATTAACATAATATGCACATAAACCTTCCGGGATAAATTCACTAAATGATTGTGAAAACCGCATCAAA
Source organism: Lithophane semibrunnea (assembly GCA_947363905.1). Classification (NCBI taxonomy): domain Eukaryota; kingdom Metazoa; phylum Arthropoda; class Insecta; order Lepidoptera; family Noctuidae; genus Lithophane; species Lithophane semibrunnea. Next base: position 6,894,758 of record OX376185.1, read on the forward strand.
ATCCGTTGCGTAGGTCAGAAGAGACACGAATAATATATAGATAATTTATATATTTATAAGTACCTACTATTTTTTATATTATTTTCATTCTAATATTTAAAAATATAATTTATATGAATAAGAAATGAATTATAGGAGAATAAAATATTTTTTTTTTTTTTTCACGCTTCGAATACCCATCGCGTGTAGGTTTAGCAGTATTAGAAATTCAATCTATGCTGGTAGAACAATTAGGCACACACGCAGGATACAAAAACAAAAATATCAGTGTTGACCCTCCAGCTCAGACATTGTTGTGTGCATTAGCTTATGCTAACCATGGTCTCAAATCAATGTAATATCGTATACTTTCACAATCTTTGTAAATATGTGAGCACCATGTATCTGGTAATTAATTTATTCATTACTAGCTGTTCGTGCCCGGCGTCGCCCGGGTGTAATTCCGACTTTTCCGGCGGATTAAAAAAAAATCATAAGTGTTAAATCCATATATCTTTTGATTCTGCTGGTCGATTTTTATGAAATAAAGACTAAATGTTACTCACAATAAAGCTTTTTATTGTTCAGTTATTCAATTTGGAATCCAATGAGTGGCTTTTACGTGATGCGCTCACAAACGAACAAACAAACAGACAAAAATGTCAAAAAATGTTTTTTACTTTCTGTTACTTATTTCTAGCGGCTTCCAGTACTTTTTTTGCAAAAATCTTTAATGTACAGACACGGACTGTTCACGATTTTATTATATGTATAGATTGCTCCATTTATAATTCTTTTTACCTTTTGTGGTACAGTAATCTTATTGTAGGTGCATCGTCTTCACATATAATTATATAATTCATGTATACAAAATATTGTAAAACATTTTTAAAAGAGTAACGGTGGAGTTTCTTGCCCATTCTTCTCCATACGAAAACTACCTTTTGGAAGGGGCGACTAGAATCAATTCTATTTCTTTATTTTGACGTTCAAAAGTGCCTTATATGTGCCTATTTGAAATTAATTATTTGACTTTGACTTTGAATGTAGCCGGTGCGGTGCCGAAATTGAGCTTCCGAACTTTCCATTACCCATCTGCGCCTTAAAACTCCAGGGGCTATAAAACAATGTGAACAACAATGATTATATTCTACGGATTAAATTATGATTTGTAAGATTGAAACTGACAACACTGCCATGACTAGGGAAAAACCCTGACATTGTGAATGACTGTGTCCGATTTATAAATAGAATTATGCAAAGCGCATAAAACTAGGTATGTAGGTGATACATATATATTTTAATGATTGCATTAAATTGTCGATATCTTATCAACTGCTGATATTGCTGCAGTCGAATTTGTACGTATTATTATAACTTGTTATTTTCACACGATACACAGCGCCATCTATCATGCCATGTAAGAACTATTGATATAAGTATTTCATCAGGCGTTTGTTTTAGCAAAATATGAAAAAGGGCGAGTAGATTTTCAGTTACAAAAAAATAATTTAGATCTTAAACTATTTCAGTAAAGGCTCTTACATACTGGCGCGATCCGCCGCGTGACGCGAATTTTAACAAAACAATTTCTGAGAAAACTTCACTGTGAACAATGCGGCGGCGCACGGTGGATCGAAAATCAGCTGTAGAAGACATAGGATCTCGATTTCTTAAATGTTATTTTTTTTGCTGGAAATGACTTCTGCTGATCATTACTGTTCTATAAAATGTCATATGAAGTAAATGTGTGCACAAATGGAAGAGTTATAATTTTTATAAGAAAAAAATGTATGGAGCTAGTATGAAAAATCGAATTATCTCCTAAACGGCATGTTTAACCGTAATATCCTTGGAGGTGGTCATAGTGCTAATTATTTATAATTTTTTGGTTGTGGATTTGACGAAAAATTTCATGCCGTTTTTTTTTTTTAAAATCGTCAAAATATTTTTATTTGTTTTTTCATATGAAACGATTCCTTTTAGTGTTTATGTTGAAGAAAACGGACTTTTAACTACACGTAACATAAAATAGCATCACTCCTATATTTCCGAAGGAGTTGGCAGAGGTTTATAGTACACCCACACGTAGACAACTATGTTTGAGCTAGATATTTATCAACACATCATGAGTTTTAAAACTTTTCATACAACCAAATTACCAATTGTTTACTCTTCTAATGAGTCCGAAAAGAAGTGATTAAGTAACTACACTGATTAGCTCTTCTAATGAGTCTTTATAGGTGATTTAATGATTTTCAATATCTCACGACAATGCCAACTATAGATTACATTCAACTTTTCCTGATAAGTAAACTAATTTGTTAATTAGCAGTGCTATGAGTTCTAAGAATAGTTAGTGACAATTATAAATTTTCATTAGCTAATGAGAAGATAACTAATGAGGGTAGTTACCTAATTATTGGCGTTTTGCAATAAAAGGGCTAAAGTTTTGTTTTATAATTTAGTTTGTTCACAACTGTGTAACTGCTAACACTAAATCTGCGACTATAAAATCTTAGAATGGAAAGTTTAATCACGAATTTAGACTTGTTTGTTCTTCTACGAAGTGAGAATACTTCATTTGATCATGGAGTATTGTTCAGTGCAGTTGTATCCCGCATAGGCGATTGCCTGTCTGACGAAGATCGTGTTGTTCTCAAAGAATTTTGTCGGAGATTTACGCGAGCCGCTTTACAAAGGTGGCAGAAATCCAACCGATTCCTTGATAATTTCAGGAGAAAGTACGAGAATTGGTTGGGAGCAAATATTGATTGGCCGAGTTTTGTGCAAAGTTTAGTTAATCAAGAACCAAGTGTTGATGAGATACCAAGAGCGCCCTCAGTCTCTCCAGAACCGTTGACATCAACGTCCATTGGAACAATGACGAAAACATCCCGTAAACCATTCGAAGATCTGGGAAGTAAACAAAAAAAGAGAAGATCTGATGAACACACAGGCGAAGATTCCAGTGAATTGGCATATGCAGCTGCAGCACGTTTAAAAGAAGAAGGGCATGGAGATATCGCCTCTGTCATCGAATACATGATGAAAAATCCTGAAGCAGCCGCTAAATTAAATGAAACGCTTAAGAAACCAGCGAAAACAATCATATTTACGTCAGAAAAGGCGCTTGGATTGCTTCTTTCGCTAAAACTCTCAAAGTGGCAATATTTACGTTGCGAGAGGCTGCCATTCGGGAAGGTGCTAAGTATATTTATCCATCTTACTATAAAGTGCAACAAACTAAGCTTGATTGCTACCCTCCGAAGCAATCAGTGACAGTTACTGTTTCATCGGCTAGGATTACACTTCAAGCTTTACTTGATATCACAGTTACAAGAATCCTTCAAAGCCTTTCTAAGGAAGAGCATAACAAGCAGTTGAAGCTGATATCCAAGTGGGGATTTGATGGTGCTTCTAACCAAAGCCGATACAAGCAGAAAATGGAGGGTGAGGAAGATGACTCGAGCATTTTCATGACCTCCTTGGTGCCACTTAAACTGACAGATGGAGACAACATCTTATGGACGAACCCAAAACCATGCTCAGTTTTGTATTGTCGTCCAGTTCAGTTTACTTTTGTAAAGGAGAGTGAAGCAGTTGTCCTTGAGCTGAAAAAACAAATGGATGAAGAAATTGAGGCCCTTATCCCCACAGAGTGCAATAATAATAATAGGGTGACTCATGAACTAATGATGACGATGATCGACGCTAAAGTTTGCACTTACCTTTCTGAAGCTAGATCAAATGCATCGTGCTACCCGTGCTTAGCAAAGCCTACAGAAATGAACCGCTTAGATGCTGTAACATCAAACATTGTGTGTTCTGACCTGTATGAATTTGGCTTGTCATCCCTACACGCCCGTATAAATTGTATGGAATGTCTGTTACACATTGCATACAGGCTCGACTTCAAACGGTGGGCAGCGAGAAGTGATGAGCACAAAGAAATGCTACAGACAAGGAAGAAAGTAATTCAAAATAAATTCAAAGATGAGCTCAATCTGTTGATTGATATAGTAAAACAAGGCTCGGGAACAACCAATGACGGGAATACTGCAAGAAAATTCTTTGAGTTTCCTAATAAAACCGCAGCTATCCGGTTTGGATGAAGACCTCATCAAAAGATTTGCTGTAATTTTACAAGCAATTACATCTGGAGAGCAGGTCGATATAATAAAATTTAGAGATTATGCCCGCAAAACAGCAGAAAAGTACGTATTATTATACGACTGGTACTACATGTCGTCAACCGTTCATAAATTATTAATCCATGGGGCTGACATAATCGAGAAAAATAATATTGTGCCGATTGGGACTCTCGGAAGAAGCCTCAGAGTCTCGAAACAAAGATTTTAGGAGGTTTCGAGAACATCATTCGCGGAAAAGAAGGAGGCAGGATTCCAATCAAGACATTTTAAATATGCTTGTTGTTTCTTCGGATCCTTTGCTAAGTGCACAAAGGCCTAAGTTAGATGCCAAGAAAAAGCAGAGCTTTTTTGCTGAAACTCTCGACTTAATTCAATTTCAGGAAACTGAGTTCGAGTTTTTGGATATATCCAATCTGGATGCTGACTCAGAATTGGAGTCTGACAACGAGAGTGACAAGGAAAATTTGTAAAAAAATTATATATGTACATATTTGTAAATTTGTATTTGAGTCTGTTTGGTTTTTTTTTTGTAATATTTAATGATATTTTGTCTTTTTTTAAATTTATTTTACTTTATTTTACAAATGCTTAGTATTAATTCCTTAAATTAAATTATTTTGTATATAATATAACTTTATATGTTACTTAAATAAGAGTTTGATAATCTTTTTTTATTTAAATTAATAAAAATGTGTCAAAAAACAGCAATTTTTTCATTTAATTTTTCTTGTTTTGTGTGTTCTTAATATTTGGGTTAATAACATATCGAACTTTTTAACTTGGACACTAAAAGGGATCGTTTTACATGTAAAAATAAATAAAAATATTTAGACGATTTTTTTTAAAAAACGGCATTAAATTTTTCGTCAAATCGGCAACCAAAAAATCATAAATAATTAGCACTATGACCACCTCCAAGGATATTACGGTTAAACATGCCGTTTAGGAGATAATTCGATTTTTCATACTAGCTTCATACAAATTTTTCGTAAAAAAATTATATTTCCTTCGTTTTTGGGCAGAATTAACTCGGGTGTCATTTTTGTACATAGTAAAGATCAGCAGAAGTCATTTCCAGCAAAAAAAATAACATTTAAGAAATCGAGATCCTATGTCTTCTACAGTCGATTTTCGATCCACCGTGCGGCGTCGTATCGCGCGACGAATCGCCCCAGTATGTAAGAGCCTTAACTCTCAAAGAGCAAACTTTTTTACTACTGTAAAAGTAGTTCACCAAAAATCTGTAGGCTTCGACATACTTTATTAACACTTTTGAATATGCATAGGTACATAAACTCACGCTATCTTCCCCGAGGACTACCGAACGCCACCTGCTACCTTACATACTGCTTGTGGTTACATCACTTCTGAGTAGGTATAGTAACCACTGTAACTTTGGTTTGGGTTGGACTGACTGGCTTGGGCATTCTTGACTCCACCAAAGCGGAGACGAGACGAGGGGAGAGGAGCTGTGTTTTAAACAACCAACAGAATTCCGTTATTCACATAATACTATTATGTCATGTCCATTCAGCTTCAGTGGATACCACTAAACGGAGATGTATAATATTTGTAGGTATGGCGCGATTGAAGCGGAGATCTGAGCTGTGCCTCGCAAGCTGGCGAGTGCACGCAGCGAAGACGAGATGTGAGCGGTGTGCAGTGAATTCATCTCAACATCCAACCCACGTCGCACGCAGCTGCAGGGGAGATGTGTGCTAGCTAGAGCGGAACTGATTCCGCTCTAGCTAGCATACATCTCCTCTCCAGTATAGCCAGTACGCATCTCCGCACAGCTTCGGTGAATACACCCTAGCTGAAAAGCATCTCTTGTCTCCACAAATCTCCGCTTTGGCGGAGTCCGGGCCTATCAAAGGAAAATTAGGTCAGTAAAGCATTTTTTTCTAATAAAAACAAAAGAAAATACCGAAGAAATAAATTCAAAGTTTATTTTTACATTGAGTGATTCAGTCGCATGAGTAATCGTTAACTTTTCGAGGTCAACTGTTACAGACCACATTGACTCACCGATGTAAGTATTGCAAAAATAAACACATGCAATACGTTACGCTTATATATACTAACAATTGAGTTTTTTTGTCCTTATTATTTGTATATTTATCTTAGTCTTATTCGTGCACTTGTCAGAGATATTTATGTTCGTCTGAATGAATGAATGATTGATTGTTTGTTTATTGCTTGGAATACTTTTCGGGTTACTTGCACTTTAATAATAATATTTTTATAATAAAACTAGCTTCGCCTCGCAGTTTCACTCGCATGAAGATTAACATAGGAACCGTGCATTGTTCTGGAATAACGAGTTAAATTAAATTTAGAAAACCCCCGACAAAACAAAGCATCTATCTAATAAACGTTTTTTTTTTATATTTATGAACACTCTCGATTAAGTCACCTTTCAATAAAACCAAATAAAAATCAAAATCGGTTCAGCCGTTTGGCAGCTACGATGGCGCAGACACAGATACACACGTTAAACTTATAACACGTCTCTTTTCCGTCGGGGGTTAAAAATTATCTTATGCCACTCAGGAATAGTGCAGTAGTTTATGTCACTGGCATATTTTTCCAATCGGTTTAGTATATCCAGAGATTACCTTCTATATACACACCGACTACTTACATAATTTTCTTTAAGTATTTTATAGTGTATACAGTATGTTATCTAAAGAAGGGCGTTCCCTTTAACCTGCAATAGTATAGCGTCTATACATGTTAAAAAAAATACTAACATAACTTTAAAAAGTAAGGTTTTTTGTTTTTTTTTATAGTGAGATATTCACAAAAAATATTAAATTGATACGGAAAAGAAACACTCTGTATACGCACACTTGCCACACTTGTCTTTCTATGATGAAATACAAGTGTGCGTGTAGAGTGTTTCTTTTACATATCAATTTAATAGTTTTGCGAATATTGACGCTATACTATTGCGGGTTAACGGGAACGCCCTTTGTTACTTAACATACTGTATACTTACACACAGTAATATAGATAGAGTTACGACATATTATAAGCAGGACAAGGGTACAAATTCCTTGCAGAAGACCTGCGAAAGGAGAAATGAGACAGAAATGTAAATCATTCTACGTACTAAGACGACGATAAAATTAAAAATCGTTTTGTAAATAAACCAAAAAAACAAATAATAATAATGAATCTTCTACTAACTCATAAAGTGACAACCCTACCCTTAGTTTTCAGGTTGAAACGAACAGGCGGATGCCCAGAATAACTTAAACAATGCGTCTGAAATCTTGTCTAACTGCTTGACATACCAACTGTTCAATTCCCGACGCCCGTCTGCGGGCACTACCTTCGTTCCTCGTATACCTGCGAATGTCTTGACGGCTTTCGCAAATACCTATGAATACCAACGTCTTGATATTTCAGTAGAGGATTTAAAGATATTTTTTTTGTTTTTGTTTGTCCGTTCAGGACGATTTCACTCTACGATCTGACCAAGATTATGTTTGGACTTTAAAAGAGACTTTGAGCTCTGAGTTTGTTTCGGCCTTTTTTTTCTCAGAGTACTCAGATAGGAAACGCCGACCTCATCTAGTTTTAAAAATGTGATTGACGTGTAAAAGTGTTTGTATAAACCCACTTACATGAATAAAGCATTTATCATTTATCATTATCATTTAATAACTTGTTTCGTTGCGCGTAATGAACATGTCAGTTTACGAGTATTATTTTGAAATTGTGAATATACGGTGAGTATTGTGTGTTAAGCGAGATTTCTGCAGTTGATAAATTATTTAGTGTGGAATGGGTTTTTCTATTCAGGGTGTAAAAATGGAAATAATTTTATTTAATTCAGAGAGCAGTGGTGGCTCCGTGGTAATGGCCTCGATTTACGAGCCCTGGGTTTAAACCAGGGAGGCAGGAAGGTTTGTGTAAATAATTTCATCACCTCTGCTCTCAAAACGGTAAAGTAAAACATCGTGAAGAAACCAGCATGTCCTACAACCAAAAATTCGAAGACTTGGTGATATTTACCAACCCCGGGCCCGCGTGGTAGATTATAGCCCACTCCTTCTCGAAGAGTGGAGGCCTGTGTCCCAGCGGTGGGAAAATTATACGCTGATTATGATATTTCATTCTTCGATATTTACACCTTGAAAGTATTTATTTTTATTTTTATTGAGTCTTGGGAAAGACAAATATTCAGCATTTGGATTTTAAATAGGTTTTTATGTAATAATGTTTTCGCCAAACATACCTAGCATCAATTTTCAACTTTGACAAATATTTATTTCAAAATTAATGCTGCAGTATTTTCGGCATAACGGAGGATAATGCTAAGCATTTTCAGGTTGGGTAGGACCTTAAATAAGTTATTGTAATGAAATCAAGAAAAAAATCTCCCACAAACAAACCACAAAATATTCATAAAAGCAAACTTCTTACATAAATATGAACTCTCTTACGAACATATTCTTAACATTTTCTCTATCTTACAAAAAGAAAAATGGACGTACATTGAAATAATGTCTGCTAACATGAAGTACTTTTATCATTTTCCTATGTACCTACGTCTATTGTAAGCCGAGGTACGCACGAGCGATTTTTTTCGCGGACTGTATTTTCAACCAACTGCTTAGCGCCGAGAGAGGAGCGAGGCTAAGTAATAATAGCCGCACGGGTCGATCCATCAGGTTAAGTTACGCTTGCCGGGGATGGTCTGTGGATGGGTGACCATCTTTACATATCGAGACTCCTCCGTGACTCGGAAAGCACGTTAAGCCGTTGGTCCCGGCTGTCATTCGAGGATCGTTGACAGTCGTTACGGGTCGTCAGAACCCCGAACGGTCTGACAACCAGTCTTACCAAGGGGTATCGTATTACGAGGGATGAGGATGAGGCACAGAGGAGTCTCGGTATGTAAAGATGGTCACCCATTCACAGACCAATCCCGACAAGCAGCTCGGGATACCACCGATGGTCGAAAATCCAGGGCACCATAAAAAATCGTCGCGTTTAAAGAACGCCCGTGCGTACCTTGGGCTAAGTATATTAGTCGGAATACATCGTCTGGCTCTTATCTCCACTGTTCTGATGTCATGTTTGTATTTTGTTGTCTATTCATCGTAGTTGTCGCGATTTTAGTTTCCATTTAAATTGTGATTTGCATTTCGAAGATGAGTTTTAAAGGAAAGGTTGTTTGGTAAACAAACATTTTGTATAGAACGCCACCTTCTTATACAGTGTGTAGGTATCAGAAAGGTGTAGTCAAAAAGGGTAAATTACAGGCCAACATTTTCAGGAATTTGTAAACTATTGTAAAGTAGTGGAATTCGTAAAGTAGTTTTATATGATCTAAGTAAAGATATTTTTTCTTACGTTATTATTATTGTTAGTTACTTTACAAGTACAACTAGCTTCCGGCCGCGGCTTCGCCCGCGTGGTATGTCGATAAAAAGTAGCCTATGTCCTTCTCCAGGATGCCATCTATCTCCTTGCCAACTTTTATCGAAATCCGTTCAGTGGTTTAGGCGTGAAAAGGTAATATACAGACAGACAGACAGATAGACAGACAGAGTTACTTTCGAATTTATAATATTAATAGTATGGATAAGTGAAAATTAAGTGTCCGCACTAATAAACCTTACCAATTTGTTAATATGGTTAGTTCAAACAAACCGTCAAAACGGTTTTGCGGGGCATAGTTATTAAATAACGATTTTTATAAACATTGTACTACATGATAAATAAATAATAATAATCGTTATTGTGAAAAAAAATATCAGCGGTTCCATACAAAACTTCAATACCTACTCGAACCAAATGTATGGAACGGATGATATTTTTTTCGTGATTACGAGATGTTGGTCCCGTGGAGAAAGTTTTCATCTAAGTTTCAAAGTTGTATCACACCTTTCGAGTTTGACCACACCTTTCTGATACACGGTGTATGAATAAAATCGATGGGTAACATAATAAATAATAAGTGGATTTTTAAGGGTACGTTCTATCGTGTCACAATCGATTTTCCTCCTATTTTGTACGTGCATTTTTATGTGCACAAGTACCAAGACCAATTAACATTTTCTTCAAGAAAACCAAATCATCTTTTTTCCCTTATTCCTAACTCCCAAAAAGTTAGTAAAACACCCCCTTAAAAATTAAAATTACCTCCTAAATTAAGGCCCTAGTAGTATTTCAAGCTATGGCCCTTGAAAATGTCGGGACCCTTAAATTACAGTAAATATTACAGTTCTTGTCACGTAACAGATAAAAGAGGAATTACTCTCAAAAATCGCACTCCATTAACACAACCTCGATAAGGGCTTGAGCACACCGCCCGACTCGTAGAACGCGATTATTTATGTAAATATTATGACAGTGCGAAAACGTGTAATTTTAGTGGGTGAAAGAAACTTTTTCTTAAAGTTGAGTTTCTTCGTTAAGAATATCTTTTCAAGTTAGGAGTAGTCCTGCGGGATAATTGCTTAAAGCACTTACAGTAGCAATGACTTTCATTTTGACAGTTGAACTGTCAACATTCATTGCGAAATTTACGTTGTTGAATAGACAAATTTTTCGGACATAATATGAAGCAATGTTTTAGCAATATTCGTCGAAATAATTCATATTATGATTGGTAGTGTGTTACGCAATTAGGGTGACGCTTACTGAGATCTTTTGTTAAAAACCCTTGAATAAAAAATAGCAACAAAGCAATTATCATTAATATAAGTTGTTCTCAAACTAAACGTCATTTTGTTTCACTGTACCACAAAAACATTAAATCAAACTCTTTTCAGCCGTCAACAGTCCGAAAGCATGTCGCGTTAGTCAAACTTTGTCGCATTATCAAAACTGATCCTTAAATTTTATTTCAGAGACATAATGAGGCCAATCCTCATAAAGCGGACTACTAAAACACGAAAGCCACTCCGTCAGGACGACGGCAGCGAGTGCATAATTTTGGCAAAAAGAGTAATGTGGAAATGGAGGATTAATGAGCAGGTAAATGGTGCAATCAAAATTTCTCCAATCAAAATTTCACGCACCAAACGTGAATCTTTCAAAAATAAACTTGTATTGTTCTACGTGAAGTTTAATTTCTTAATTCGGCTTTTCTAGTATCGTGTCACATCGGTCATGTGGTGCTAAAAAAGGTCGGTACGGCCCAGGGTGCGTCTGATTCACTTAAGTAGGCATCGCCACTCCAGGGGTTCTACTTATCCTATGATAATTGATACATAACTCTGCGTTTCAAATAGCTCAGCCTGAATTGGCTGAGTTTATACTGGCTACGGCGTAGGCATCACCGTAGCAGCGCTACAAGCACAACCACGGGTTTTATACGGGCTCTGGGTTTTCCATTTACTCTCGATTCCATGTCAAGCACAGACGGCAAACATAACGACCGCCATTAGCCACTCGTTAACAAGATCCTGGCTAAAAGAAAAATATTTGAATTCGAAAAAAGATATTTTAAAAAGTGGAATCTTTTAGCTCTGAAGCGATGATGAATGCTCAGTTTGTTTGTGAAGATATATATAAATTATTAAGATTTAGAGCTTTTCAGTTACACTCCTTTTCTTGTGCTTGCTTCTCTTGGGAGTGGAGAAAAAAAAACATAGTGTAATGGAGGTTCTGTTGGTTAAAATGCTCTTTAGAATAAAATGTAATGGCGAAGCGACGCTTTAAAAATGAAATGAAATTGTTTATTCTGTAGGATATTGGAATCACTTTTACACGTCATATTAAGAAGTTGTAAAAATAAGCTAGATGAGGTCGGCGTTTCCTATATGACTACTCTGAGAAGAAAGGCCGAAACAAACTCAGAGGTCACCGTCTCCTTTAAAGTCCAGACATAATCTTGGTCAGGCCATATGAGGACCATGTAGATAAGAGTCTGAAATGGTCTTTTGAGGAAAGAACCACACAGATTTGAGTGGACCTGTCCAGTCAGTGCAAGCATTTGTCAGTAATAGTGAAGCTCAACTCAGAACTTAAGGAGCTCAACGACTCGACGAACAATACCAAAGAAAGGACGTTTGGGTAGGTCGCATAAAGTTCTCAAATTGCCAGACCTTCGCTAAAACTAACAGAACGAAAAATAAATATCCACATAGTCCTCACATTCACAATAAAACAATACTTTACAAGTAATCATCATGTCATTTTGTATATAATATTCAATAATGTCAATTTGTATATAAAACTGGTAGGTATATTTTTATGGCTTTCCATAATATTCAAAATGTCACAATGCTTAGCAGAGCGAGCAGCTCAATCCCATGCATTTTTGTCTTCTAAATAATCTGAGATTTTATAGTACCCTTTTTTACAAAGTTTGGTTTTAATACAGCTTTTAAATCGTTTAATGGGTAAGTTTCGAATTCAGTGGACTAAATACCCAACTGTACACCATGATGATATAAAATTTAATATCCTTATAGAAAAATTACATTTAAAGGGGAATCAATGGCTACAAAATGGGAAAACGCAATTTAAAAAAAAAATGATGGCGTGACGATCTGGATAGTAGGAAAGATAGGTAGAGGGCCTTTGCCAAGGAGAGGGACAACGCAGACTAGTTAAAAAAAAAACCGGCCATGTGCGAGTCGGACTCGCGCACTAAGGTCTCCGTACCATTCTATTCTACCATCTATAAAAACGGCAAAAAAATCGCATTTATTGTATGAAAAAAATATTTTATTCTGTTTTTTTTTTGTATTTGTTGTTATAGCGGCAACAGAAATACATCATCTGTGAAAATGTCAACTGTCTAACTATCACGGTTTTTGAGATACAGCCTGGTGACAGAACCATTAAAAAGAAATAATGGTGTTCAAAATCGGGCCGGATTTTTTTTTTGCAAAATATTATTACAGAACAACGAAAATACAATAAAATAAATGCTTTTTGATTCCCAAATAGTTTCTTCTAAACTCATCAATAGAATTTTATTCATGAGAATTGTGAGCAAACATCATTTTTGTATTCTCGAAACTAAAACCAGACATAATACTAGTAAATGGTTAAACTTTTCCAATTAACATATAAAGGGAATGAACTACTATTAGGGACTTACACAGCATGTATCAAAAACGTGTGGTAAAATTTAAGGGTGCTACAGAAAGGGGGGCTTAAAACAGTCACATTGGCAGAATCATATTAGGAAAACATTACGAATCATCGTAAATTGTCATAAACTGACAATTCATAATATGATCTGCGTGTAATTCATATTACGACATAATTCATCTGCTAGACAGTTTTCTATGGAGATTCGTAAAATCGTCCACAAATTGTGTATTGCTTTTATGTCAAATTAGAGGAAATGCTAATGACAGCTGGGATTCAGGAAATGAACTGCTTTTAGAGGAACAACTTTCTCCATAGGACCAAAATTGTTATCTCGAACAAAATATCATCCGTTCTATACATAATTATTATTTGGTCGAGTAGGTATTGCCCTCACGTTATGTGGAGCGAAGATCTTCGCAGGGTGGCTGCTAGCAACTAGATGAGAGTTGCCGAAAATCGAGGTGAATGGCGTGGAATTAGAGAGGCCTATGTAACAGTGGACTGCTATAGGCTGATGATGATGATGAGAATTTTTTCGCGATTATGGTGTTGGTAGCATGGAGAAAGTTATTCATTTTGATGGCTTTACCACATCCTTAAATAAAACCACGCATTTCTGATACACCCTGGGTTGTGGAGGTTAGAGGCAATCGCGTATTAATTAACCCTAAGGCAAACAAGGCATGTGCCTAGGAACGCGAGGATACAAAGGGGCGCGCGCGTAAGATTTTTAACAAAAAGAAATGAAAATTAACATAAAGTTAATTGTGTAAGTAAGTATGCATTATCAATTTGCCTAGCCTTCTCCATTGGGCTCTGCTTCCAGTCTAAGCAGATGCAGCTGAATACCAGTATTTTAAATGGAGCGACTGCCTATCTGACCTCCACAACCCAGTAACTGGGTAATACGATACCCCTTTGTAAGACTGGTTGTCAGACTTTCGGGCTTCTGACGACCCGTAATGACTACTTTTTATGTGGGAAACACCCTGTACAAAGGAAAAAAACTACTAGTAGGTACTATAGTTTATAGGTACAGTCTGCAAGAAACGTCAAAAGTAAGTGATGTTCTAAAAATTAAGCCATGTAAAGTAATATGTTCCACGAAAGTCTAGCGAACGCCACGAAACGCCTGCTAAAATGGAAATAAAAATTATTTTGCACTACGTTTTGTTTATTTTCTTTGCTTTTACTTGACGCCGACACGAACCTTTGATACTTTGAAGTATTAGTACTAGGTATTAAGTATAAAGAATATTAAACTTAATTGCTAATTAGTCCATGTTCATTTCGGAGGAGCTCGTGGCTAGGTAATAACAGCCGCGCGGGTCGATCCATCAGGTTAAGAGCCATAGTTCTCTCAGACACCTTCCGCATGTGGGCGGAGCTAAACTCCCTACTCCCCGAATACGTAAAACGCGCGCGGTGGCGCGCTGAACTAAAACGACGATCAAAGAAAATGCACGGGCGCAGACTTGCGCGAATAGGACGTCAATTTTGCCTACGACTCCAGAAAGGAATGGCGGAGATGCAAGACTGATATTTGTATAGATAGATACATAAGTTACGTATAGCTATTTTAAGTTTTTACTGGACATTATTTTTTTGCATGTGTTTGGAAGAAAATATAAGGTGTATCTTTTCATACACGAAATATTTTAAGGGGTCATTGTACTCATCATTATGAACAACTTTCACTATGGTACCAACCCTGAAATCACGAAAAAAAAATCAGCTATTCCCTAGGTACTTTATGTTCGCATAGCTCGTCAAAATGTAGGGAACAGCTGATTTTTCTTTCGCGATTTCAGGGTTGGTCCCTATATTATGGAGTGAGAGTTGTTCATAATGATGAATAAACACGACTACACATCAAGATCTCGCATTGTATAGAATTTCCGTACCTACAACGCGGGGTCAGCTTATACTGGAAATGTGTAGCTTGATGTGTAGCCGTATGTAGGTACAATGACCCCTTTTTAATATTTTCTACCGACATACCTAACTACATACCTACCTATATACCTACCTACACACCTAACTAAATACCTAACTACATACCTACCTACATACCTACCTATATACCTACCTACATACCTAGCTACATACTTACCTACCTACATGTTCTTAGAGTAAACGCTCAAAACTCCAGTACTTACCTACATATCATTTATTTCTGGTGCATTTAGAAATCGAGTTTGACCACCTGTTTTTTCCATTGCATTGCTAAAATTCGCGCATTTTTCACATGTACTAGTAGCTGTATGGGCTTAGTAATGGATTCACGATCATTGAGGTCTGAGTTCGAATCTTAGTCTTTTGTTGTATTTATGTTTATTTATAATCTATTCATTCTTATTATCTATTTTTTATTTTTTTATGAAGTTAAATATTAGTTATTGTATTATTATTTAACTATTTATAGGTATTGGTATTCAGCAGACTTTATTGTAACTAATAATATGATTATTTTAGACTTTATTGCATGTTTTTTTTTTTAATATAACGTAACGTATAAACTCGAGCACGATACAGCCAGTGCGTGTGCGTGTATGAATGATGTCTCAACATTCCACGGAGAACACACAAATATGAACTGTCTTTGTACCTACCTACTACCCAAAAAAATATAACATTGTTGCATTTAGAATACGCGTCATAGTGGCGAACTGTTCCTACCATTCCATTGCTAAAATTCGCGTATAACTAACATGTGCTCGTAGCTGTATGGACTAAGCAATGGATTCGTAATCTATGAGGTCTGGGTTCGAATCCTACATTACTACGCTGTTTTTGTTTCTTTGAAAGCAAACACTTGTTAATAAATAGGGTATTTATATTCAATTCATGCTTATTATTTATTTTTTTATGAAATTAATTGTATTCATTACTTCCAAACAAGTAAAAACTTACAAAAAGTTTTAGTACTGTGTGAGATTTGAAATTTTGAACTCACGGCTCACTGATACACGCACACAGTCATGTAGCTGCTCGCCAATCATCTTGACTTGACTCAGTCACAATATTACGTTGAAATTATGAACTAGAAGAACCACACAATGATGATTCAAGTGTCTCTTGAAAATAGAAGGTCATAAGCATAGAAATAATAGGGGCAGCTCAGACCGCGACGTGAAGCAACGCGCACTTTTGAACAATTATCGAACTTATTTTGTTCACCAAAAGGTATAATTTCAGTGCGAGGGTTGAGTGGGTTGGTTTTAGGGTCAATGCCCCACTTCTTCCGTGTCTGTGTCCGCGCGCCATGATCAAGATGCTAATGTCGTAGGCAAATGGCCGTCTCCGCGAACTTACGCTTTCGTCCGCATCATTCATGACATGACAACCTAAGATGCAGTTCAGTGGTTTCTTCTAGAAATTTAAGCCAAACTAAAAAGTTTATAAATTATGAAACCACTTACTACATAATTATCAGCACACGTAGGTATTTTATTACCTATATTTGTCTGGAATATCATTATTCATGATAAACAACAAATCGGAAAATATTTCTTGCCTTTACTACGTTATTTTTGCTTTCATATTATCACAGCGACTGTATTATGTTTGCAGGAAATACATTGCTTCTTCACCACTACCTAAGTGTGTCGCTAAGTGACTGGACAAGCAATGTAAAAATCACAAAACGATACTTTATAGCGGTTGCATCGCGCGCGTAATACAGAGCTTGCGACAAGCCAGTGATTTCGTGTGAGTACCTGATGAGATAAGGTTTATAATTGATTGTACAGTACGTTCTGATTTATGAATGTGTGTTCGCGACTTCGTATCTATTGGTTTTACTTTTACTGAATTGCATGTGTATGTAGTGACGTGGATGGTTGTACATAATTATTATAGATTTAGACAATATTTTATGTCACGACTGCCCCGTTGGTCTAGCGGTCGCAAGCGCTACTGCTGAGCATGAGGTCCCGGGTTCGATTCCTGGGTCGGGCAAAGTGTTATTGCGTTTTTAGGGTTCCGTGTGTCGTTGGAAAGGTCGTTCAAAAATATTGCGAGTGTATGAACACTATTTTTGGATTCATGGATCTGTTTGCGAAATATTAAACTTTGAAGTGCTAATTTTTATTAGAGTCAAATGTTGAGGCCCCCCTGCCAGGTAAATGGTTGGTTTTGGATATGTGAAAAAATTCACGGCAGTAGTAGGTATATATTATAACGAAATTAAAAGGAAAACTATCACAGCTAAATAGGCTCTACAAGTTAACGAGTAATAATCTACCAACTTAAATTTGCAGTTGCAAAAACAATGTTGTTCATCTACAATGTTGAGTTTGTTCTTGCAATAAATTCATCTCAACTACGGAACCCTTCATTTTGTGTGGTCCGACACGCACTTGGCCGGTTTTTACATCTGGAATTGCTCAGTAGCAGCCCGGAGTCTGGATTTGTGCCTGGTTGATAGCAATAGGCTCGCCCCTATTACATGGGACTTATCTGGCGAAATGTGAGTGTACTAACTAAAGATACATCTCTGCTTAACCCTTCGGGGAATACAGGCGTGACGTTATGTTAGATTTTATATTTACATTTTTTTTGGTTTACTTACATTGTAAATTGTTAATTTGTATGTAAATTTTGTCAATGTAAATAAAAAAACTATTTTATAAGTAATTCCACATTTTAAAAAAAATTCAACGATATAGCGCCTACGCGCACAATTGAATTGGGCTCTCTGCAGCGAGCTATTCTATAAACGCACATTGATACAATTCGTACGTAAATATTTGCACTAATACACGCAAACGCGCGTAGTCGGTCCATAGCCGGGGCGGAGCAGCGAGCGACACAGCCATCCCGTCTCAATGCTCACGCGCGACTGCCGCCCGCGCCCGCGCAGAGCACCTCTCAACCTCTATCTCTAAGTGGGGTCATTATCTTTGCAAATATTGATTGATTTAAAAACGCTCTTTCAATTTTGTAGTCCTTCAAACCATCAATTTTTCAGTGTAAAAATATTTCCAAACATCAAAGCCGTTTAGAAGTAGTAGGGAATATTAGCCAAAAATAGCGTTTTGGTAAATATTTTTTTAAGGCAAAAGTATTAGTCATACGCAAAAACCCCTTTTCAAAAATGTTGTACGTGAATCTATGACAAACATATATTTTTTTCAGATCTTTTAACCCAGCCGTTAATGAGGAGTAGGCTTTTTAATGTGACCGTTTTACGGTACTAAACCGGACTTAGCGCCTTAAGCTACGCTTGCCGGGGTTGGTTCGTGGATGGGTGACCATCTTTACATATTGAGACTCCTCCGTGCCTCGGAAAGCACGTTAAGCCGTTGGTCCTGTCATTCGTGGATCTTTGACAGTCTTTACGGGTCGTCAGAAGCCCGAAAGTCTGACTTACATAGTATGACAATGGCAAATTAGAAACCGTACAGTGATAGATAATTTATTCAAAAGTTCAAATAATTTTAAGTATTTTGAGTAGATATATCCAGTAGTTTTTCCATACTATCTATACGCCCAAAGGTCTGTTCATGAAATTTTACGATATGTCACGAAATATATAAAAAAAATGATAAATAAATTTAAACTAAATAAATTAATAACTATATTTAATAGCATGCATATTAGCCATGCGCACCAACGAGTTCGAGCCGTCGACTAGTGCAACCTTAAAACTTGGGACAGGAGGAAAACGATAGGTACATTTAAAATCATTTTTCTTTCAAACATACTTTATCTAAACTTCACAGGACCTTGCAAGCGACAAGCGACAAGCGACATCGCTTTGTACCGTTCAAAAGTAACTGTTGGTCTTACCGCGCCATCTTTCTTTATTGGCAAAGCAAAGGATATTTTCATGTAGAGAGCTTATCTTTTATCGATTCCACCACCAGACTGAGCACTTATTATTTATTCATCAACTTTGAAAAACTTGACTTTCCACCCAAATGAATCGCGACTGCAGCGTTTAGTCTTCTCGTTTTTTTTTCAAATAACGATTCCAAATAATTTCTGCGAAGTAAGTGCTAGTAGAGCAGTGGTGGCCCAGTGGTAACGGCCACGACTTACGAGTTGTAGGTCGTAGGTTCGAACCCTGAGAGGCGCTTTACTTTGTGTAAATTATTTCATCACCACTGCTCTCAAAACGGTGAAGGAAAACATCGTGAGGAAACCGGCATGTCCTAGAACCAAAAATTCGAAGACATGTGGCATCTACCAACCCGCACTGGGCCCGCGTGGTGGATTACGGCCCACTCCCTCTCACAGAGAGGAGGCCTGTGTCCCAGCAGTGGGAACATTATAGGCTGATTATGTATGTAAGTGCTAGTTGGACTTAACTTTCCTTGAATCCTAACTAAATTTAAACTCAAATTCTTTATTGCATTCATGTGTACAACAGATGTTCCATAGGTATATAAAGTAAGATCTAACATGAAACTCGGTTAGGGCACGGCAACATAAAAGATTGGACAAAACAAGCATTCAGTGAGTAGGTACACTGGATGGCAAGTTTGTTAAACAAATATAATTATAATAAACTAGCTAATGCCCGGGGCTTCGCCGGTTCGTGGATGTCGGTTATTATATACTAAAACCTTCCTCGAGATCCACTCTATCCATTGGTGAAAACAGCATGAAAATCGGTCCAGTAGTTTTTGTGTTTATCGCGAACAGGACGACAGACAGACGCGGAGGAGGACTTTGTTTTATAATATGTAAGGATGCGAAAGTGATTTTGTCTGTTTCTTACGGTTTCACGGTAAAACAGCTGAACGGGTTTAGATGAAATATGGCAGAGGGGTAGACCTTTACCTGGAAAAGGACATAAGCTACTTTTTATCCCAATATTCCCACGGGATCGAGACTTACGCGAGTGAAACCGCAGGGCGCAGCTAGTAAATTATAATTGTAAAATAAACCCACTATCAGAAAAACGAACCCATTTTTACAAAAAACCTAACTACACAAACATTTCAAGTAAAACCCACGGTCTTACACTAAAACAGCTTGTCAGTACACAAGAGCGTCTACAAGCGTACAAAGCGGACGTTTGTTCCCGACATTGTAACTCGTCGGTAAAGCAAAGCCTGTCGTCTATTGTGATTCACTTTGTTACTCCATCTTGACCAGAACTTGGGAAAATTGCTGTAGGAGATAGAGGTGTTTCTTTTACGAGCTTTTTAGAATCTGTATTTATTTTTTACCCGACTGCCCCAGAAGGAGGGTAATGTTTTTTTGCTAGCACAAATTGACAGTGTGCTTGTGCAAATAGACAAAAAAAATAGACAAAAAAATACGTTTTCTCAAACATGCTTGGAAATTCGAGCATTATTTTGACAACCTTCTTCGAGATAAATCAAAATTGCCGTACTGTTCAAAAACAAATGACGATGAGGCCGGCAAAGTGAGTATCAAAATCCATATCTGTCGTGTTTAGCGGCCAAATAAATTAATAATGAAAACTGTTGTGTTATTTAAAAATGGAACGAACTTTTTACTTCAGCGCATCAAAGATTTTATTTGAATTTCGATTTGGCTTGCAAATAGAGCTGTTTAAAATAAAGAAGAAACAAATGAACACTATTGGCGCGTGAAAAATCGTATCGTTCTTCGTCATTGATTCTGGAAATTATAATTAATTTACATAGTTTTAATTTCCGCGCATTGTTTGAGAAAAGTAGGTACTATACAAGCCTTGGCCGCAACCAGCTATTGATGGACGATCGTGAAATTGTGGGCCGAGGCGAAGCCACACGGCGGGGCACACAATTTCAAGATCGTCCATCAATAGCCCAGTTGCAGGCCGCGACAATAATGTACTATAGTAGTTTTGCCCGTATCTATCAACACACTTGTGGCGTCATCTATATCGCCACATTGAATTACGCATCACACTGACGTCACACAAAATCCTGCAACGCGCAAGTATAGTTTACCGCGCGACGAGTATATATACAACGTCCCGACATCAAATAGTTAGAGAAGGGGTGGTCTGGGCCACAATACTGTGATTTATATTTCAATCAAACCACATTGCTTCATAATTCTCCAAACAATTCAAAATGTCTAAACTCACAAGTTAATTTCGAGTGCAATATTGAATCTTATTCCTAGTCCATTACTATTAGTTTTTAAGTCTCAAAATTCAAATCGAATTGTATTAGATTTCAATCCCTTTATAATTGGGTTTGCGAAATTGAAATTACACAAACGAAGCATAGTCTGTCACTCTCGTGGGTCCAACATTATTGGCCTTCGGATGGTCATTTTGACCTCTGATTGAAATTATACATGGTCTGCGAAGCACAATGGCGAGGGTTAATTCAAATAAATCTATGTAGATTTTGAATGTATTTGCAGCATAGAATTCGTATGTTCACCGACTTATCTACCTATATATCGTATACAGCCGCACAGGGCGATCCTTCAGGTTAAGCTACGCTTGCCGGGGTTGGTCCGTGGATGGGTGACCATCTTTACATACCGAGACTCCCTCGTGCCTCGGAAAATACGATAGGCCGTTGGTCCCGGCTGTCATTCGTGGATCTTTGACAGTCGTTACGGGTCGTCAGAAGCCCGAAAGTCTGACAACCAGTCTTACCAAAGGGTATCGTGGTACCCAGTTACTGGGTTGTGGAGGTCAGATAGGCAGTCGCTCCATGTAAGCTACTGGTATTTCAGCTGCATCCGGTTAGACTGGAAGCTGACCCCAATATAGTTGGGAAAAGTTTTTTTTTTCAGTAGTATTACTGACAGTTGCCGTTGAAAAGCAACAAAAACAGAAAAGACAGTTTATAAATAGGACATAAATCATTCTTTCACAAAACCGTAACCATTTCCATTCCACACCAAACATATTTTTCCCTCTCAACACCATGCACTAACATATACTTACATTTTCCACATTGTGCCAACTAAAAAGGCCGCATCGCCTTTCATTCATAGGGCTTGCCTACTTCGAACGCTGCGAAAACATCTTTTAAAGTTGTTTTCCTAAGAATTCCCACCATATTCAACATTTGAGTCTATTTATATCGGTGTAATGGTTCGACCTGCAGACGACTGGCAGTGGGGGGGCTTGTAAGTCAGCCACTTCTGCCTCCCTGGGTAATGGCTCCGACACCTTTGGTCTGCTTGTCCCCAACACGTTAGGTTGCCCGTTAAAAGTCAACTGTATACTTTTTGTGACTACAAAGGGTATCGGATGCGTTTGAAATTTTGCTAGTCAATTCCTTTTAGTTGGATTTATCAGTGGCCTGTCTTTCTATAAATAAATGTTGATAGGTGGTTGGTATATAGTAGTTAATGTAATGTTGGTATTACTTAAAACGTAGACGAACACGTTTTAAGTACTACATTAAGTACTACATAACATTCTTTACACCGCAATCGTTATCGAAAAAGTATTGGAAATCGCCTTGGCAGATCTTAAGGCAGTTGTCCCACCGCAGCCAGCGGCGAAGCGACTAACTACTTTTCTAGCTCAAGAAACTTACAATAGATGTACATTCCATGTAAACAATAGAGATGCATACATTAGTTCATGGCTGACTGTTTACACTGCCGGCGAAGACTTGCTCCACTAGTTTGTGGCTGAGCGACAATAATACTCGCTCAACGATACTTGCTCAGCTTGTTTGCTCTATCAAAAATAATTACTCGCTCAACGATACTTGCTCAGCGATGCTAGCTTGGTGGTCAGTACTCACGCCGGGAGACCAATCAGCGGTCGAGTGAGTGGTGCGAGTAATCGCCCGTCGCACTCGGACACTCGCTGATAGCCCAGCGACAAAACTATCGTAACTACATACTCGCTGCTCGCTGCTCGCCAACTCGTTTTCAGTTGCGTTGGGACAACTTAGTATAGGTAGGCGTAGAAAACGCATGCGCTTTTACATGTCGTAAAAAATATAAAATGTAACGTGATTTTTACCCCGAAACTAAAGTTCAGCGTTTATTCAAATTAGGTACACTTCAGTACTTGGAAACCTTTTTAGTTTAGCTATTAAAGTTGCAGCCGTCGAAACAGCAGCAAAGCCGCCGACAGTCCCTAAAACGTTTTCGGATAAAAAAAACCGTACGGAAATTAGCCGGACGAAATATTCAGCGTGTGGGGATGGAAAAAACAGTGAAAGTGGGAACTGTCACGAACGGCATTTGGCATTCAGCCACCCGGCGCTATTGATGCGGCAGACGGGGACTACTTACTTATTCATAAACGTTCAAAAACTTGTCAGTGGTAGCGCACCTAACCACCTACAACTTGCATATTAGTACGAATAGTACGTTTTCTGTTTATTTTATTCCGCGAACATATTCGGGGTTGCCAGACGTGGCTGTTTTTGCGACTAGGTACAATCGGGGAAAACGTCAGATGGTAGGTTTACTCTGTTTTTGTTTCGTGACGTCTAGCTACACTTCGATAAACAACGAATTTTGTTAATCGTACTCCGTTTGCTTTGAGCGACGAATATTAAAGTGAAGACTTTATTTTTGTTCGTAAACTGTTTGATATGTTTGAAAGGGTTAAATGTACGCTCAGGTGGGTTGAGACAAGCTTTCAATATTAGTTTCAGGCTTATTTCAGGAGGCTGCAATAACTTCATACCTACTATACCTAACGTTATTGATTTAGAGATGACGTACTTACATAAACTACTCCTACTCCTTCACTGTGCACGCGGTTCGGTTGTGGAATTCACTTCCGCCTGACATTAGGGACTGCCAAACTGTTGCAGTATTTAAAAGAAGAGTGAAAGAACACTACCTATCCATTTCGTCATAGTTGCATAGTTATTTTAAATTATATTGTAATTGTATATTTTTAAGTGATATTTATTTTAGAAGTATGTATGTAAGTATATTCTCATAATGTATGTTTATATTTAATTTTTGAATTGTTTTTGATTTTTGTATTCTGTTTCTCTTCTACTCTTACACACGTTGTCTACATCTCTTTTATCTACTTTCCTATCGCAGGTATGCTGGAAGAGATTTCTTTAGAAATAAGCATTGCCTTTGTACGAATTTTTCTGTTCCTTTCTTCTTTTCTGTAATTATATGTGTGTGCATAAATGGTTAAATAAATAAATAAATAAAAAATAAATAAATAAATTATGGTTACAATTATAATATTAATTACTAATATTAAAAAGTCGAAAGTGAATTTGTTTGTTACGCTTTCACGCCAAAACGGCTGAACGGATTTGGATAAGTTATTTGGTACATGGGTAGACCATGACCTGGAATAGGACATAGGATACTTTTTATCACGAAATTCCCTCGGGATCGAGACTTACGCGGGTGAAACCGCGGGGCGCAGCTAGTAATAATAATTATTATAAATGCGAAAGTGTACACACTAAAAATGTACTTAATTAAGGTTTTCCATAACACATCTTTGAGCGATCTTATGACTACAGATATTTGAAATAGTGTAGCTAACTTTTATATAAATATAAATAAAAAGCTCCCAATTTATTTCTATCGAGAAAAATATTTGCTGCAAACAAAGTACATTCCGTTCCATTTCGTATTTCCAAAGGTACAGTTACGATAATATTCTTTGACAAAGTCGTAGAGATAGCGCAATGGTCTGTAAAAGAAAATCCAAAACAACTGTATTTCATTCTTTTGAACTAAAACTTATCGTTCAAGCTGTCAAACTAGACATCTAGCGCTAAAAAAACTGTGGAACTTTTTCCTTGTTCACTAGCTCTTAGACTTGTTTCAGATAATTTCAATAAAGTCGTTTTTTCGATAATGCTTTGTTGCACGGCATCGAAATTGGTTTTCGTAAAGGCTCTTCATAAAATTCAGTCGCGTCTGACCGATTAGAGGCTTACAAGCTGAAGTATTACTTAGTTTAACATTGGCCAGGTTTACGTAGAATTAATGACCCTTGCGTGACTGAGCTCACTTTTCATGGACAAGGGAAAGTTTTATGGTTTCGCGGTCTCGTATCCTTGTCATTTAGTCAGCTAATCCGCTGCAGCGCTTTTACTTTGATATGATTTGTCCCTGTGTGTGTGAGTTATTATACGCGCCCGATTGATTGAAACTGATGGATTAGCTTTATGGCTGGTTTACACAGATGTGCTAGTAAAACAAGGGTTTATTAGAAAATCGATTCGTAGATTATGTGGGCAATCACCTGCGATGTTTTGTAAGAGTTATTTTTGCTTGGCTTTTAAATAGAAACCTGAATCGTGAAGTTTTGAGATGAAACCATTTTCTTCTCCGATTCCGAACCCGTAGTCTGTTAGTTCGATAACTTTGTTTTATGAATATTTTATCATCGTTCTTTTGAATGAATTTTATTTCTTTGTTTAACAGCTCTCACTACACAGCTGAATATTTTTACCTATACAGTATGTTAACTAACAAAGGGCGTTCCCATTAACCCGCAGTAGCGTCCATAAAAGCTAAAAAAATATAAACAAACCAAAAGATAATTTCTTTTTTTAATATATAAAAAAAGTACAATAAAAAATAAATTAAAAAAAATACGGTAAAAAAATATTTAATTGATACGTAAAAGAAACACACTGTACACGCACACTTGTATTTCAACGTAGAAAGACAAGTGTGCGTGCACAGTGTTTCTTTTCCGCATCCATTAAATATTTTTTTACCATATTTTTTTTTAAACTTTTTTTTTATTGTAGTTTTTTTTTAGCTTGTATAGACGCTATAGTACGATTGCAGGTTAACGGGAACGCCCTTCGTTTGATAACATACTTTATTTCTGAAGACGTCCACTCTTTCCAAAACAAGATTTTAGTACCGCAACAGCAGTAAATAAATCAATAACATACAAAATGTCAATTTTACAGCAAACTCAGTAAACCTATCACCACGTACTCTCGCAAATAAAATGTAAAACTGATTGTAAAACTTGGAAGTGGCGCCGCTGAATAAAAAACGTACATATAAACTTTTAAAATGGTCGTCAACAACTCATCAAAATCTAATAACACGGGCTTAGTGTCTCCGAGGATGGGACTCAAGTCTAGGGTTACCAGACGACAGGAATTGTACCCGATTTTTTATGTGTAATATCTAACATTTCGCTTCCCTACAATCTGTGGGAGTGATGAAAAGGGACGGAAGTGTGTAACAGTAAGCCGGGGAAGAGGGTTCAAATTCGGTGGGGGGTCAGATTTAAATAGATTACCAGTTGTTGAGTAGTCAAGGAGTAGGTAAACCTTCAATAAGTCAGGAAATTCAAGTTCCCAGTAGTAACATTTTTTTTTTAAAAACGATATATCTTTACATAAATCTTTGAATTTTATCAGCGAATGTCATATTTCAATCTGGTAACCCTAAACAGGTCTCGTCATCCGAGTCTAGACAAAGATTCGTGACTTTTTCACTATTCGCAATCCCACGACAATCATACCTGCACTGAAGCCTCTGTACCTACCTTCATAAGATATCGTCGAACATAATATTAAATTTTGCTTCGAACTCCCCGACTATCCATTACGGTACGACATCGAAATTAGAGTTTTATAGTTGGATACGAAATGAATTCTCAAGAAAAAAATAATATGACGGATCGGGTGTCGGTTTCAACTTGCAGTGGCAGTTGCTCTTTTTATTTTTTATCTTCTGAATACTTGTGAAAGACGCTCATATTTATTTCGATGTAGTCTGTAAATAGCTCGCAAAATTTACATATATATATGTTACAGAGAATCTATTGAATGACATTTATTACATTATTTTTCTAAAGAATAATTTTGAGAAATAATATCGTCCGCTAAGACATTTATTAAAGTATCTGAAATGATGAACGTCTCACGGTCTGCCTGTGAATATTTAACTGCTGGAAATATGCTATTTATCCAATTTTCTGGACCCAGTGCTTTTATTAACCTTCAATGCAAGTTCAGCTGTTATAAATAAACAAGATACTTTGAGGCGATCCCTCTATTCTTTACGACATTTCTTCAAGTTATTTTTACCCGACTACGGCGAAGAAAAAAGGAGGGTTATGATTTTGACCGGTATGTATGTATGTATGTATGTATTTTTTTTATTTCATCTGTTCCCTCCTATCTTCCAAACCACTTATCACAATTTGACAAATGAGGTATCGTTAGAAATGAGGCGTCGTGATTGTCCGCTGGTTATAGGCTATGTGAAGTCACATTAAATTAAAAATGGCGCCCTCTAGAGGACATAAAGTGAGGAACTTAAAAAAGAAATGGTTTAATCGTACCATGTTGGGTATCAAATGGAGCACATTTCAAAAAAAAATATATTATAACCCCAAAAGATTTAAAAAAAAAATCAAGTAATAAAAACTAAAACCCCACTACGACTTAAAAGGTATAAACAAGACACCACAGACAGACAAATTAAAAATCCGGAGTCGTGTACACGTACTCTGTTCGATTTATGCCCTAACACGTGTGACTCCGGATTTTTAATTTGTCTGTCTGTGGTGTCTTGTTTATACCTTTTAAGTCGTAGTGGGGTTTTAGTTTTTATTACTTGATTTTTTTTAAACTTACTAACTTGATATGTCACCGGTTTTTTTTTTAATTTGGGCTTTAGATATTTAGACACGACATTTAAATGTTTTAAGGATTCTTCACCACCAGTATCAGGTTCGCTACTCCTTTATCATATCACTCAAGAATATTTAAAAGCATTCCAAATATGAATCAATTCGATATAATTCCGAGTCTGTCGTTCGTGCAGCCGACGACTCAGCAAACCAATGCTCGACCGCCACCGCTCAATTTCCGTGTCGAAAACGAAACATGAGTGGCTATTTTAACATTCGATTTATTATTATTTTAATTTCGAATAGTGTCAAAATTACGGGAGTAGATGGTCTGTTTCATTTGTTATATCTAAGCAAATTTTGCTTAGATATAGGGAAGCCTATTTCAAAAGTAAAGCGCCTGTTTGGGTTCAAACCCACGACCTACAACTTGTAAGTCGCGGCCGTTACCACTGGGCCACCACTGCTCTTCCATAAATTGAGCTTACTATAACATGATTTTCTATTGCGAAGTTAGTTCTACCTTTCGGACTAACTTATTATGTAACTTTGTTGCGTACTTCTAATTGGCTTAACCGACTGTGTTTGTTTCATAAAGCTATAAACTTTGCAGGCATTAATAACGGTTAAAAGTTGGTGAATTAGACGCCATCTTCCTTAATTTTAGGAACTAAAGCAAAATGGTAGATGATGGTTATGGGACAAATTAAGAACTGCAATGCAATTTTTAAAAGAAATTGTTTCTTTATTATTCATTTGGTTAGTGACAACTGGTGTTAGAGTTTTTATGCCGCCTATGGGCCTCTGACCTGGCTTCACATGCCATCGAGAAATAAGTCTCAGGCATCAGGTTTTTGAAGCAAGTGATAATTATACAATTACGCACATGAATCCGAAAAGTCAGAGATGCGTGTCTTGGGTTCGAACTCGAGTCCTATGACTTGGCAGTCGGAAGGTCACAACACTGCTGTTGATTATCACTGTAACTTTGAGTGTCTGCGATTCAAGCCTTGCATACATGTTTTATTATTTTCTTAGAAGAGTAAGAGCTGGAATTACTTAGGCTTTCAACGCTTAGGCTGGTTCTCTTCTTTGCTACCTAAGTAATAATTGTATTTATTTGTATAGTTAGTTAGTCCTTTAATTTAGAGTTAGATTTGTATTGTATATAAGGTTAATACAACATAGGTACACAAATGCGTTAAATCGAACTATCCCGCCATTGTGTAATCTCACTTCTACGTTCTACATAAATTGACTCAAAACGAAGCATAACACAAAAATAAAAAGAAAATCAAACGCCAAAATCTCTCAACCGAACGAAACGAACAACATATCGAGCGCTTTGCTAATAGACCCCCTCTCCGGCGCCGCTACATGTCAGATACGCTTGGTGTACGGAACCGCCACTACCATGACAGTTGATACACACCGGTGTTAGGACGTTTCGGAGCTAAATATAGTGTTAGAGACATGCCAGGAACCTTCGTGTGTATGTAGCTCTCTAAGTAGGTACATTTTAAGTAACAACTGTAGTTGGGTGTTGCGACCAAAAATATGAGCTGGATCGGAAATAGCTTTAGATTTCTGAATAACTAACCGACTCCTTGACAATTCAAAAGTGCCTGCATTGCATTCCATTATTTTTTTCAACATTTATTTTTATTTTTAAGTGAGTAATAAAAATAACATTGATTTCAATTAAATCATTTTTAGGCACTTTGGCCGGCATTTTTTAAATTATCTATCTATATTTATAAAAATGAATCCCTATTTCCCTTGGTCACGCGTGAACGGCTGAACGGATTTGGATGAAATTTGGCACATAGGTAGACCATGAACTGGAGAAGGACATAGGATACCTTTTATCCCGATATTCCCACGGGATCGAGACTTATGCGAGTGAAACCGCGGGGCGCAGCTAGTTAATTATATAATTAATTCAAATATTTTATTTCAGATAAACATCCATCAATGTTTTTCACTGATAGCCACAAATCGGGAGCCTTTGAATCTTAATTTATATTTAATTATCCTCTGACGCGTCCTATTTAAGTTACCGTACCTTGTCTTGCATCATACTGAATTCCTCTCACGCCGTACCTAATAGAAAACAAAAAATCATAAAGCACGATAAAATCATACAACTATCTATGACACGGCCATTGTTCCCAAAATATAATGCTGGGCTTCCACAGTCCCCCACGTCGCAATATCATTGCATTACATCGCTTCAAACTAGCGGCTGTAATCTGGCGTCATACATCGGATACCACGGAGTAGGAAAAAGATGGAGTGTTCATATAACAGTAGCCTATCAGAAATGCTACAACTAACTGAATACGTGCACCTATGAAAAACATATTTGAACAAAATGTAAGATTCAGTGCTGAAAATGAGCCTCTTGCATCCACTAGGTATCATCAAGCTTTGCAAAGTGATTGTAATCAAAATCCCATATAGTCACCCTTTCTGGCTCCCATGGTATGACAGTGAGTGATCTTAACTTAATCAAACACCTGGGGGCCAAGTCTACTAATTTACAAACGTGTCAGTCGTCTCACAATGATGAGTTTTTGACAGATTTTGTATGGCATATCTGTCAAAAACTGATCATTGTGAGACCACGGACACGTTTGTAAATTAGTAGACTTGGCCCCCTGCAAGGTTGCAATGTAGGTATATGATACGGTTTCGAAAATCACCCAACAAACAACATCGTTTCACGGTTTACAAATTCAGCTACCACTTCATTCACTTAAACTCCGTGTCATCATAATACATCGCATATTGTGTTTGCTCTGGTGGCGCAGACCATTGTCCGGCCGGCCGACTATCTGCTAATATCACTTAAGCGCTACCCGGCTACGTACGCGTAGTCGATGTACCTATGGACATTGTCTGACAAAATCCCTTTATGTATCGTCTGGCCACCATCTTTTTATGAAAACGTGCGATTGTTGTCCTGTCACTTTGGTTTATCATGTATTGGACGGTTAAGCTTTTTTTAAAACTAAGTAAAATAGCAAAATAACTCGAAAGCTTGGACTTTTTTTTATAAATTATGTATACTTAAATGTAAAAAAAGGAGCTACATCTGCCAAAAAACTGCTTAGCAGTTTGGCAGAGGAACCTTATATTATAAGTATCTTGTTAAAAAAACATTTATGTGAATAAACACTTTTATTTTTTTTATATATATTTAAACGATTGGCTATCCGGTACAATGTCACATTTTATTATGAGCAATTTCAGAGTTATGATAACAATTTTAAAAAAACTCACCCTTCAACAAATCAACAATCTATACATACATACATACATACATAAACTCTGTTCATGCCAGATTCAGACGAACGATTCATGATGATTCGTCTGAATTCGTTTTATACAAATATAAAAAAATGCAACAAGTTCTGATCTTTAGCAAAGCATTTTTAAAGTAAACACTGGGTGAAGAAAAGTACCGTCAACTGCATATTTCTTGTGTAAATAACGCAGTTGATTGACGAAATGAGGTCAGTACACTTAGTGGAGTAATATATGACCACAATGTTGATCAGTCTGTCACTACTGCAATATTTATTTATACTGTGGCAGTTTCAAACAAAAGAATTACAATCGGAGAGTTCGAAGGGCGTTTGTTAGGGTATGAACAAACAGTAGTGAAAAAAATTGCAGTGAAAAATGATTTCCACTGCTATTTTTCGACCATTCGTGAAATCACGATCACGCTGGATTTCGATTGCCTGTAAACTGTTGTTTTAGAATGCAAGATGGCGAGCCCTTTTGACTTAGTTCAAGGTAATAGAATATACTTAGTGTTAGGTAAGTTTACACAATCAATGTCTGATTGGAATCTAGAGAGATCAGCATACATCTTTGGACCTACGATTTGGTTTATTCCGATCGGATCCGACTGGATTTTACATAATTTACTATTTATCTCGATATTATGTACCTACTATTATTTTCATTTATTGAATCAAGCAGGGGATCGTTCGGATATTAATTTAATACACTTTCCTAACGAATCTCACAGATCAACAGATGCGATCATATCGGAAGATATTGTAAATTTTATTCTCGTTTCTAACGAATCCCACAACGTGGGATCGGATCGGAACAAAATATTCATTTTATCCACGTTCCTAACGGATCTCACAATGTGGGATAAGCCTACGATTTTTGATGGATTGGATGTTAACATACATTGCAGCTAGTTCTACTTATATTATTCCAGATTATTATTAAAACTCTCTAGGGGTTTGTGCTTTTTATTATTCGACGTTTTAACTAGATGCTCAGATGCTTCGATTTTTTTACCATTTCCTATCTTATTTTACGTTTTTGTTAAGTATAACTTGGTAATTTTTGACAGCCCTATATTGTCCTCTTATACCTATTAACACTGTAACATGAAAACATTGTAAAAGCCAATTATTTTAAAAGAATAACCGTGGAGTTTCTTGCCGGCTCTTTTCCATTGAAACGACCAATTGTAACGGCTTAGCTTCTGACATTTTATAAGTGCCCATGTAGGTTTAGTTTATGTGAAATAAAATATTTAGAAATGGTGAAATGTGAGAGTAGGTACTAAAGTTTCACCTCTGCCTAACCTTTCGGGGAATACAGGCGTGATGATATTACGTTTTTGTTAAATATTTACCATAAAACTGCGTCTATCAGTTGTTTATCCTAAACACCTTTTAAATATGACAGTATGGAGTTTGACATAAAACTGTCATTAAACACGCATTGAACAAGTGTCTAAGTTTTTACGGTGGGCCCTTAGAATTTTAATTTGATTTGACTTTTAAATAAAATAAAAAATAAACTAAGAAAAGAAAGAAAAGAAAAATATTTTATTTGGGACACGCACAGGAAAAACAAGCAGTAATATAAAGAAGGTACTAAATTAAAATAAAAGAACAATTAAAACTAACAAAATACAAAGGCGACATGTGCGAGGCCAAAAAGGCTCCTAACTCAGCATAATGCTGCGATATTAAAAAAATACCGCAGCGTAGCGCAGGTATTCTGATAGGGAACTATTCACTTATCCAAATAAAAACGGATCGTGTGCGCGCCCTAAGTTATATCGATCATCCATTTCACGTTACATAACTCACCCGAGCTTTTTACGGCTATGATTATGAAGCAACATAAATGATACTATTACCCTTAGCCAAGTTGGTTCCCATTACAGCATGAAATAAGCGATCATTGTTGATGCTAAGAGGTAATTTACGTAAATTTCTTATCGCGCCGGGAGCGGGCTTCGGAACGTTTTTCCGAAGTCAGGGTAGGTAGACACTGGCGGTTTATCGGGTGCGGGTACCGCCCGCCGTTCGACCGTGAAGATAGTGTATAAACGAAAAACAAAGGAATAACGCTTTATTTTAATTTTTTATGCGGAAACGATATGCTTTTGAAACTGACTCGTTCGAAATTCACAAACGCACTATCCGCTGTCCAAATAAAGAGCGTTTTTTGACACTGGTTTGTCAAATACTGGTGAAAATTACGAAATGAAATGAAATGAAATTGAAATGAAATTGTTTATTCTGTATTGGAATCACTTTTACACGTCATATTAAAAAGTTGTAAAAATAAACTAGATGAGGTCGGCGTTTCCTATCTGACTACTCTGAGAAGAAAGGCCGAAACAAACTCAGAGGTCACCGTCTCCTTTAAAGTCCACACATAATCTTGGTCAGGCCATATGAGGACCATGTAGATAAGAGTCTGAAATGGTCTTTTGAGGAAAGAACCACACAGATTTGAGTGGACCTGTCCAGTCAGTGCAAGCATTTGTCAGTAATAGTGGAGCTCAACTCAGAACTTAAGGAGCTCAACGACTCGACGAACAATACCAAAGAAAGGACATTTGGGTAGGTCGCATAAAGTTCTCAAATTGCCAGACCTTCGCTAAAACTAACAGAACGAAAAATAAATATCCACATAGTCCGGATTTTCATTACGGCCATTATAATAAATGACGGAACCGCGTCTTCTAGGAAACCGTAGCATCATGTCCTTTTTGTATCGGCATGCCGTTGATTCGATGTTATTAATATCGTAGGTACTTATTGAAGCCGTACCGTAAAAATATATGTAATTCTTGAAAGTTTTCATGTCTTAATCATAAATAACAAAAAAAAAACAACCTAAAACACACATCGCTAAAATCAACAAAAAATTCGCACCAGATTAATTAACGAACCCTTTCTTTCAAAAAAAAATATAATTAGCAACACATCGAGTTTCCGGACAGCTGACAGTTGCACCTGCGGCCCGGGAACCCTAGCTGCGGCTACGGCGCGCCTGCGGGTACGCAGCGGGGCGGCGCCGGGCAAAAGACGATGGCTCGTGAAAAATGGTCAAGATAATTTACGAACATTTTTATGAAACACGTTGATTTATATGAAACATTTTAGTCAAAATGCTGTTCACGTTTTCCTTCTGAGTTATAATTAGGTAGGTACTGCGAAAAAGTTTTTAAATGGAGATTTTAGTAATAGTATCTGTCTGTCGTAGGTACGGTTACCGAATATACATGATTTATCTTTGATATTTTACTTTATGGAAACCATAGACATGTTTTATGATGGATAAAAAAATGGTTTAAAGTTAGGTGAGCGTTAATTGCCTGGGTACCCTATGTATAACACGCACACACGCTTTTTTAACCGACTTCTTCAAAAAGGAGGAGGTTCTCAATTCTTCTGTATGTTTTTTAATGTTTGATAAAGGTAAATCACTTTTTTTCTGGAAAGTACACAGTGTTGTTTTATCATAGGATTTAATGGAAATAGCAAATGGGACCAATCGTTAATATCTAAAAAATGGGATCGAAAACTGGGATCCAACGAAAATAAATCATTAGATGCAGTGCTTTTGTAGAAAACCTAGAATCAAGTCGCATCCCTTTGCCATCTTTATAATATGAATATATAAATCACTTTGTAGTTGAATTTCAATATCATAGGATTAAGGACCCCTGCTTAGACGTTCAGCAAAAAGTTGGAAGAAAAATTTGAAAATTGATTACATAGCATACCTAATCATAATCAGCCGATAATGTTCTCACAGCTGGGAGACAGGCCTCAGCGCGGGCTCAGCGCGGGTTGGTAGATGTCACATGTTTTCGAATTTTTGGTTCTAGGATATGCCGGTTTCCTCACGATATTTTCCTTCACCGTTTTGAGAGCAACGAGCGGTGATTGATTAATTTACACACAGTAAAGCGCCTGTCAGGTTTCGAACCTACGACCTACAACGAAAATATCGATGTTATCCTTCACCTTTTTGAGAGCAGTGGTGATGGAATAATTTACACGAAGTAAAGTGCCTATCAGGTACCGAACCTACAACCTAAAACTCGGCAAGTCGCGGCCGTTACCACCTAGCCAACACTGTTCTCAAATTAACTACTTACATGCACGTCTCAAATTATAGGCCAGTATCAGGGCACCATAAAACTGCCAACTTAACAACATTAAACTGAACTTTTCGCCGTAATTTAAAGTCACGTAGTTTTCATTACAGTGCACGGTATGAGTAGAAATTATTACTTTAGTACTTAGAAGTTTCCTTGACTTTATCGCGACGTTGCATCGATGGGATAATTTTGAAACGAATTTCAAACTCCTTGGGTAACGAGTGAGAGCAGTTATGGTGGTTTGAAGGTAATTGCAATAATTATTTTGAAGATAGCAGAAATTGATTCGTTTTTTTAACCGACTTCTTCAAAAAGGAGGAGGTTCTCAATTTCGTCTGTATGTTTTTTTTTTTTTTTGTATGTATGTAACGCGATTACTCCTCCAATTATGAATCGATTTTGATGATTCTTTTTTTGTTCGGTAGGTCATGGTTCAGAGGTGGTCCCATATAAATGTTATTAATTTTGCTTGCGTAGTTTTTGAGTTAGCTTCAATAATTACGTATTTTCCCACATTGCTATGTAGATGATATAATTATTTCACTCCGTTACTGTTATTTACATAGCAGATAACGGTATACGCATTTGTGTGAGGTAGGTACCACCACTAAAAAGTGAAAAATAAAAACTTTTTACAAAAAAAAAACAACCGACTTCAAAAAACAAACACAAAAAAAGTGAAAAATAACTTTAATTTCGGAAGTCGGTGGCAAAAAACGAAAATTGAAAAGCAGACACCGACTTCCGAAATTAAAGTTATTTTTCAATTTTTTTGTGTTTGTTAGTAACTGATTTTGTAGTACTACCTACTTTTTCCTTCATTCCTTGCAAATTGATTTGGTTTTTAACCGACTTCTTCAAAAAGGAGGAGGTTCTATATTCGTCTCTGTATGTATTTTTTTTTTGTGTATGTTCATCGATATTTCCGCCAATTGTGAACCGATTTAAAAAAATCTTTTTTAGTTTGGAAGGGTATACTCCCGAGGTGGTCCCATAACATTTTTATTAACTTTGCTTGCGTAGTTCTTGAGTTAGCTTCAATACTTATGTAATTTTCCCACTTAGTCTATGTAGACGATATCTTATTTGACACAGTCACTGTTATTTACATAGCAGTTAGTGGTATTCGAATTTGTGTGGGGTAGATACCACAACTAAAAAGTGAAAAATAAAAACTTTTTACAAATAAAACTACCGACTTCCAACAAAAACAGTAAGAAAGTAAAAAATAACTTTAATTTCGGATGACCTCCGAAATTAAAGTAATTTTTTTTTTTTTGTAAAAAGTTTTTTTCATTTTTGTGTTTAAAATTAGACTACGATGAAAGTTTTTTTTCATATAAATTTTTCAGTTTTTTTTTTATAGAATGGAAGTCCATAGTGTTACTAACAATTTTACTTAACATCTAGTGTTAGTAGGTACAGACCTTCAGACACAATCATGAAATCCTTTTGAGCCACTTTTCAAGAGTTGGGTACCTGCTAGCCAGTTTAATATAGAAATAAAAAATGATAAAAAATTGAGGGCCATTGATCTCTATTGTGCAATAATCCAATAACATAGACAGAACATAAAATCACGCTTGCAATCCCCGAAGGTTTAGGTAGAGGTGTAGCTACAGTAAGTGCATATTTTCGCCATATTTTCGCTAGTTATTTGTAATAGGGGTGAGCCTATTCAATAGGCTCCATTACAAATACAATAGGCCCTATTGTCATCAACCGGCGACAAATCTAGACTCCGGGCTACTACTGAGAAATTCCTAATAGAAAAGGCCAATAACACTTTGCCCCACCTGGGAATCAAACCCAGAACCTCATGCTCGGCAGTAGCACTTGCAACCATTAGACCGACGAGGCAGTATAAACCAATTATTTTATTGAAAACTCCTTTTGAAAAGTCCATTTATTGTCTCCTACCTACTAAGCAACGTTAACAAAGCAAAATAAAATCCTAATTAATAAGCAGGGATAAAACATCTAATTTTCTTGCTTCAAAACTGACTTCCTCAAAAAATATCGTCAAGAAATTCGAGATAAACGTATCAAATTAATTTTTAACAAAGCATAGATCTCGCGTTTTTCTTTTGTGGCAACATTACAATGAAAATTCGTTTTTGAAATTCGAATAAGACGCTCTATGGTACGCGGGAGAAAATATAATGATTTATTTATGTCAATGGGCTGTATCTGAAGCGGTGTTTTCTTACCCAAATTGGTTATTGTTCGGCATAAAGTCCTTTTATTAAGGTTTGTTAGTAAAAAGAGCAGGTAGGGGTTCTAGAGTATAATAAGGATATTTTTATGAAAACAATTTCTTGTCGAAATGGGCTCACGGCGAATTTTTACCTTGCGTTTGTTTATTTTTTGCGAGTAAACATGAGTTTTTCTTAAGACATTGGCAGTCTAGACGTGGCCATGTGTGAAATAACCTGGCGAATTGTACACCCACTAATAAACGTAGAACATAAAACTAATAGTGAACGTCACTCTGTCGTAAAGCGTGTTATTAACGAATAAGAACCCTGGTGAGCGTTTCCATTATGACCAGTTACATCTCTTTGTAACCGACTAAAAATAGGCGGAAGTTCTCTATTCGAAAGTATGCTTTTAGGGTTCCGTACCCAAAGGGTAAAACGGGACCCTATTACTAAGGCTCCGTTGTTTGTCCGTCTGTCACCAGGTTGTATCTCATGAACCGTGATAGTTAAACAGTTGAAATTTTCACAGATGATGTATTTCTGTATACTAAAAAATACTAAAAAACAGAATAAAATAAATATTTAAGGGGGCTCCCATACAACAAACGTGATTTTTTGCAATTTATTCCTTTATTACCTTTACTAGCTTCCGCCCGCGGCTTCGCCCGCGTGGTATGTCGATAAAAAGTAGCCCATGTCCTTCCCCGGGATGCCATCTATCTCCATGCCAAATTTTATTAAAATCCGTTCGGTGGTTTAGGCGTGAAAAGGTAACATACAGACAGACAGACAGGCAGACAGACAGACAGACAAACAGATAGATAGACAGAGTTACTTTCGAATTTATAATAATAGTATGGATTAATTACCCTCTTGTATTTTAAAACTATTATTTTACAATAGGAATTAATTATAGCCGTTATAAAATGGACACACACACTCATTCGTTCTCAGAAGAGACCAAAGATGAGCTGCCAACTTCTTTAATGCATCACATACTGTCTAATTTGACGTAAGTATTTATGCTTTTCTTTTACTCATACTAAAATAAAACCTTGAATAGTTCAAGAGAAAACGCTTTTGAACTTTAAAGTTCATCATCTTATTCTGCTTAGCTTTTTTCCTTTATTGGGGTCAGCTTCCAGTCTAGCCAGATGCAGCTGAATACCATTATTTTACATGGAGCGACTGCCTATCTGACCTCCATGACAGCCCAGTTAAGGCTCTTACATACTGGCGCGACTTGTCGCGCGACGCGACTTTTAACAAAACAATTTCTAAGAAAACTTCACGGCAAACAATGCGGCGGCGGCGTCGCGTCGCGCAACGAATCGCGGCAGTATGTAAGAGCCTTTACTAGGTAACACGATAGGTACCCAATGGCAATACTGGTTGTCAGACTTTCGGACTTCTGACGACCCGTAACAACTGTCGAAGATCTACAAATGACAGCCGGCACCAACGGCTTAACGTGCTTTCCGAGGTACGAAGGGATGTAGTGGATGGTCACCTATCCACGGGCTGACCTCGGCAAGCGTTGCTTAACCTTGAAAATCGACCCTTGCGGCTGTTATTATTTAAACACGAACAACTTCAAAGTTACTAGATATATAATTCCTTTGCAAATTGTGATAGGGATTAATTTCATTTGACATCTGATACGGAGAAATGGAAGTTATGCAGTTAACGGATGAAACGATTTTCCTGTAGCATGAATATTAATGAATGTACTAGACGAGTTAACTATTCAATGAGCTGAGCTGCAGAGCTAGACGAAGGTAAATATAAGTAGGTAATATCAGTTGGAATTTCTGCATAAAATTATTGAGAAAACTAGAATAGATGTGGAAAGTTGGCAGTAGAACTAGATACTAGCTGTTGCCCGCGACTTTGTCTGCGATCGAGGTTGAAAGTAGCCTATATCCTTCTTCAGGTCATGATCAATCCATGTGCCAAATTTCATCCAAATCCGTTCAGCCGTTTTTGCGTGAAAGCGTAACGAACAAACAAATTAAAAACAAACTCACTTTCGCATTTCGTATAATATTATAGTTAGGATCTGATGCCTCGTTGGTCTAGTGGTCGCAAACGCTACTGGGTATGAGGTCCAGGGTTTGATTCCCGGGTCTGGCAAAGTGTTATTGGGTACTTTCATCTAAAATTTCTCAGTAGCAGTCGGGAGTCTGGATTTGTGCCCGGTTGATGGCAATAGGCTCGCCCCCTATTACATGAGACTCAAACATAACTGGCGAAATGTGGGTGTACTATAAATGATAAATGATTTATTTCTGTAAGTAGGTTTGTACAAACACTTTTACACGTCAATCACATTTTTAAAACGAGATGAGCTCGGCGTTTCCTATCTGACTACTCTGAGAAGAAAGGCCGAAACAAACTCAGAGGTCACAGTCTCTTTTAAAGTCCAGACATAATCTTGGTCAGATTATGAGAAGACCATGTAGATTGGTGTCTGAAATGGTCTTTTGAGGAAAGAACCACACAGATTGAGTGGACCTGTCCAGTCAGTGCACGCATTTGTCAGTAATCGTGCAGCTCAACTCCGATGCCAAACCATGCCCGTGGACACGAAAGTACAAGTTTCTACCGCACCACCCGATCCCCAGTCGGGAGCGAGCTAACGCTAAAGATGCCCGTGTGGCGGACCGCATTATAATTTTCGCATTAAAACAAAATAAAACGTAAGAACTATCTTTTCTTATTACTACTGTTAGGTATAGTTTTTCTGTGTGACATTCATTAAACTTATTGCAGTGTTTATTGGGGTATCGCATAAAACTGAAATTACTACTGTATCTCTTTTGATTTGTTTTTAACATAACCTCAAATGTTGAATGGTAGGTGTAGTACACAGTGAACCACGAACGTAGTTTGAACAGTGAACCGGTTCACTGTGTACCACTTATCACACGTTTTGTGAGGCTTTAGAGTCAGATATTGCAATGGTTACAAAAAATTATATAAAATATATACTACCAAACCCCAAGGTAGATGGCAACAGTCGCCGAACAGCAACGTACAAATTTCCAATTAACCTATCTCTTCTGAACTTCTCTTTTTGAGTTTTTGATTTTTTCTTTTGAACTTTCCTTTTTTGTATTTTTATATATGTTTTTCTTTCATAAGAACAACAATTTATTGTAATAATTAAGACTATAATATTAAGTTGGCTGAGAAAAAAATTGATCTCTGTAAGCCTAAGATATTGTAAAATTAATATTTTAAACACATTGTTAAAAACATTTAATTACTTGGTAACATATACAGGACGTTTTCTTGCTTTACCTTGAGTTTTGTAGCATTTATAGACATAATTTACAGTAAAATAAATAGGATGGTTCACTGTGTACATATTGGTTCACTGTTGACTTAACCCCGGTTCAGAGTGTCCCACGCGGTGGACTCAGTGAGCCATTTCCCATCTTTAAAAAAAACTTAAATATATCATATTTTGTTACATTCGGGTCTAAAATTAATATCCAAAATTAAAGTCAGATATATGACAAGTCCTTTAGTAAAAAAAAAACTTTACTATGTTTAGAAACAGTTGAGATTTGAATGTGCAACTTTTTCATGGTTCACTGTTAAACAGCAGGCCCTACATACAATACAATGCATGCAAGGTCATATGAATAGGTACATGGAGTTGTGCTTACAAGTTTACCATTTTGTCATGGTGTGCAAATATTAATACAATCACCTCTATGGGCTTGGGCGCTTAGTGTCCCTCAAAGTGTTAGGCTGGTTTTCCTCTCATACTGAATGTCGTCGGCGCAGTCGGTCAGCGCGTAGCTCGTCACTGCAGCACTCGTCACAGAACTGACTGCCTTCAGCAACAGCGCTGAGCAGTCGACGTGATTCAAAAACGCTTCATAAGAATAAATACATGTTGGTGTCGATTCCCTTGTTCACAAACTAAACTACAAAGTTCAGTGCATCTTTTTCTCTCTATTTCATTAAGAAATCCTTTTCTTAATGAAATAGAGAACATTTTAGTTTAGTCCTGCCAAATTAGTCAGCACCTGACGTAAATTGACGTAATTTTAGTAGGCAAGTTTGTAATCACGTCTAAACTTGTATGGAGTAGTGACAGGCGCCGATTAATTTGACAGGACTTAACTACAATTTATTTTCTGTCCTTTTCTTAATGAAATAGAAAGAAGAAGATGCACTGAACTTAAATTTAGTTTAGTTTGTGAACAACAGAATCGGCACCATTGACCTTTGACCTATCAGCGCCGACGCCGACGGTCAGGGTGAGAGGAAAACCAGCCCAACTAACTAATTACTTAATTTAGTAGCTTCGCTTAAAATCAGAAGATGAAGAAAGAAAAACTAGTCATATTCAGCTGCATCCGGTTAAACTGGAAACCAACCCCAAAATGGTTGGTAAAAGGCTAGGCAGATTGATTGAGCTAACTACATTTCAAGAAAAATATCATAAATTATGTATGTCTTATCTATTTATAGTCACAAATCCCGAGGTATTTTCATTATTTGTACTATGCAGATGGCTCTACTCGGTACTTATATAGGTATTGCATCCTATAAGCTTACTCACGTACCATGGAACTCTAAAAATAACATTTTTTGCCGCCATTTTCGCAGCAGGAATAACAAAAAGGTGTGCCTAAACCGACAGGGTTCCGTACGTTGCCAGCCACAAAAAACATAGACAAACTAAAAATACCTCTACCGTCGCCCGTGTTTACATTCTAGACATGTTTTTTATTGTATCTATGAGGATTTTTTTATTGTGTAGATCGTGCTCTGTGACACTGGAAACTATGTTTTTTTTTTTAAAAAAGTACTGAGTGATTAAAAAAAGTAAAGTAACAAGAAGAAATAATAAAATAACGTCATAACATCACGCCTGTGTTTTCCCGAAGGATCAGGCAGGGGTCAGGGTGTAGCTATAGTACACCCACATGTCGCTAGTTACGTTTAAATCTCATGTAATAGGCCATCAACCGGGCACAAGTTCATGCAGACTCTGGGCTGAGTTTTGAGTGAATTCCTAGCAGAAAATAAGACTTTTATTGTACTGCTGAT
Organism: Lithophane semibrunnea; assembly: GCA_947363905.1. NCBI lineage: Eukaryota > Metazoa > Arthropoda > Insecta > Lepidoptera > Noctuidae > Lithophane > Lithophane semibrunnea. Next base: position 6,937,169 of record OX376185.1, read on the forward strand.
TGACAAAAATTCTGTAAAGCCATATTTGTAACGGTCACTGACACTGACCTGCAAATTACAAAAAACGAAAGAAAATTTTAAAGAATGAAAGAAAAAAGGTTTATTCTGAACAAATCATCTAATGCTGAGATCCAACGATCCGCGATTTTGCGTACGGACACGCACGGCAGACGACCACAGACCACCACGCACCGCGCACCGAGGAACTTCCGATGTCTGCGATACCCCGCACGTACACCTTCCCACGGTGCGTCGTGCGGGCCCCCTTGTGTCCGTCCTCAATATGGCGCACCGTCGGATTACGGCATAACACTGACCCCAAAAACTAATACCACTGCGATTCGTCACCGTTTCTTTTATTTTCGCTCCTCTATCGCCAATTGCTAGTCACGGAGAACTCATTAATATCTTTCTAAGTTGCCCATTACACAACTAAAGCTTGCAAAGCCTTATTGCCCGGATTGAGAGGTTTTGTTTCACGGTTCCCCTAAGAGCAATAATCACAATATTATCTTGTTTGAAAGTGTTATGGACTGAACAAAGTATGTAGTGTTAGTGGAGTTTAGTTTTTGATTTGAGTTTAGCTTTAATACCTATCTTACAAGTACTAGTGTTTGATTTGAATTATAGTGATTGGAGCAGTCTCAAAACGATGAAGGAAAACATCGTAAGGAAACCGGCATGTCCTAGAAATAAAAATTCAAAGACATGTGACATACCAACCCGGACCCGCATGGTGGATTACGGCCCACTCCTTAACACCGAGAGGAGGCCTGTGACTTTCTGGCTTCTGACGACCCGTAACGACTGTCAAAGATCCACGAATGACCGCCGGAACCAACGGCAACGGCTTAACGTGCTTGCCGAAGCACGGAGGAGTCTCGATATGTAAAGATGCTCACCCATCCACGGACGGATCCCGGCAAGCCCAGCTTAACCTGATGGATCGACCCGTGCGGCTGTTATTACTTATCCACGAGCTCACACGCTGGGGTACTATAATACACCCAATAATTTCCAAACGAAATAGCTTTCTAAAAAAACAATAGGTACCTACCTAGTACCTGCAAACTTTCAAGATATAATTTCCTTTTAGTAATAATCACAAACTTATATCAAAAATAAGCATATGTTTAGAGTGCATTAGAGCCCGTCGCCGGCAGATGGCGCTGGCGCCGACTAACGCTAATGACGTCGCTCGCACTAAATTATTTTTACGACTACCCGCGAGACGCGATCTACCACGAAGCGCAGATTCCCCGCACTATTTATAATGTTTTTAATGCTGTCATAGAATGCAACAGACACTTTTAAGATTTTATTTATGAATATTGGTTGTATTTGTGGTTTATTTGTCAACAAAAATAGTGTGAAATATTTAAAGGGTGGTTTCACGATTAAAATTTGTATTGGTAAGTAAATATTAAAAGTTTTATGTTTTTATCAAGAGAAAGATACGATTTCGGAATTATTTATTTTGATTACTTAGGTACGTTATTTTGTTCAACCATATGTTTCAAATAATCGCTGAACTGTGAATAGTAATTGTGTTTATTGAGTCATGTAGTGAGTCAGCGATGATTCATAATGTAATGAGTTTATATCAAGCCTGAAACTAAAGAAATCTGATGATAATTACCGTAGAATGTTACGATTTAGATAAGGATTCGGAGAACTGTTTTGTGTTTGTCATGGTTTAATTTTTTCTTGTCTTTGGGCGCTATAAAAAAAAGCAAAAGCAGATCACTATACTATTCTTAGATCTAAAATTAACTTTTTCCAATATAATTAATGCAATCAGCCTGTAATATTCCCACTGCTGGGACACAGGCCTCCTCTCTGTGTGAGGCCGTAATCTACGCGGGCCCTGTGCGGGTTGGTACATGTCACATGTCTTCGATTTTTTTATTCTAGGACTTGCCGGTTTCCTCACGATGTGTTCCTTCACCATAATAATCCTTAGAACAAAATATTTTAGCATTACGTGGGCTAAGACTGACTCAAACATATATCGAATATATCGAAAATAATTTATAAAAAATGAATAAGAAATAAAAAAATATAAAAATAATAAATATATAAGTATACGAAAAAAATAATAATAAAGGTATAAAAAATAAAATAACATAATTATAAGAATATATCGAAAATTTTTAGCCATTATAAAAGTAGTTAGACAATTATGTAACTATTTTCATATCATTCATTTTTCATTGCGAGGGATTTTCGATTACTTATGACTATATACTACACAAAAACTTAGTTCTAATCCATTTTATTAGGGTCCTGTATAAAATACAAGCATATTAAACCTACCATGTTAATACTTAGTGCATCTGCAAATAGAGCCACAACTTTGTTTACAGTTAACAGCAGAGCGAAGTTTACAGCATAATATTAAAATGTTTTAATCGTCCCTTATCCCAGGTGTAAACTAAGGGCGAGTAAACTAATACACAACACAGTCGTAAACTGTGTTAATAAGTGTAAAACAGCTGGGACTAACATATACGAGTATTTTCTGTCCATTTTATGATAATTTATATCACACAGCTAAATGAACTCTGGTTGCTATGACATAAATGGAAAGTTAGTTATTTGATCAATATAATATTTGGCTAATCCAAGCGAAATACAACACGATATTTGTTTGAAATTAAAACTGACTGACTGAGCTGACTGACTGATTTTTATGGTGTAAGAAAGAAAAAAAGAAAGGAAATACATTTATTCAGCACAGACTAAATAAGGAGTGTAGGTACATATTAGAGAGTATTATATCTATCTGACTCGATATCTTTTTAAGGAAATTCTTACCAACAAAAACCTTGTCCGATCCAAAAAGGGGCGCATATGTACATTACAATTTTTTTTTTTTTTTTGTGAAAAATAATCATGTTATTACTGTTTAAAATTCACGCTTTTAGTACCAAAATTACACAAATTTCATTTTAAATTAGCAAATTTGATACAGAAGTCATAAGTTATGACTTGTAGATACCCGCTAAACGCCGGCCGGCCGCGCCCCATGTAAAATAAACCATTGAAAAAAAGGCGGTGAATTTATTTTGATTTATTTTTTCCAGAAAAAAAAAACATAAATTGACTCTCAGTATGATTTCTAACAACACCCTTACGGATCGGACAGGGTTATTTTATACACAACAATCTCAATATCAACATGACGCCAGAAATCAACATTTATCAGCAAAGATACTGCAAACTTTTTATCCCGCAAATAAATAAAGAAACTCCATTTTCCTACCCCACAATTTATTTGCCGCCTCGCGTAGGCTTTAGTCCCCGAAATCTCGTAGCACGTATGACACCTCGTAGTCGTAGCTTCGTAGCACCGTAGTCCGTAGATAAAGTTTAACGATAATTAGAATGGTCATCTCTAAACGGACTCGAGTATCTAACTGATTGCAACACGTTTTTGTTGTTAAATCGGCGTAAGACGTTACTTGAGTGATTGGGTTTTATTTTATTGTTATCTAAGGGAGATTATCGTTTGTTTCATGTTATTAGATAGTTATGTGTTCTTTATCACTATGCATTTGGTTTTGATTATAACTGAAGTTTGCTTCTAAGCCCTCAGTTAATAACAATAAATAAATCAATATTTGTTGTGTATATATTTGTTGAAAGTCCTACAATACCTATTAACAACAGCCAATTATTTTTAAAAGAGTAACCGTGGAATTTCTTGCCGGCTGTTCTCCATAGGAAACGACCAATTTTAACCATGCACCTAGTTTCTGACGTTTCATAAGTGCCCGTGTAGGTTTATTTAAAATAAAATATTTTGATTTTGAATACATTTTTTATTTCAGAAAAAACACATTTATGGTTCAAAAACCCGATAAAAAAATTGAAATTACAGAAAAAAAATTGTATAGTTGGTACATCAACAATAATTGTAATCACAGACACCTCCAGCACCTTCCAAACTAGGTTACATACAACAAAAAAAGAAATCGAACTAAAAACGTAATCATTACATAATAAACTTGTAAAAAATATATAATAATAAAAAAACAAAAAAACAGTTAAATTAATTTATTATTATTAATCGTTTATTTCAGAATTAATTTACATTCCATAAATTGTTAGTAAAATGGTACTTATAACTATGTTAGTACATTATTATTAATTTATATAATTGTACATACATAACGTGTTTGTATAGTTAATTTTATTAAGGTTATAATACTAGAATCACGCACAATGGTCCACCTTTTAAGGACTAAGTGCGGAAACCAAACTCCATAACGAACGAACGATACTAGAATTAGATTGTATATTATATATTGTTAATAATAACAAGTAAAAGTAATTTAAAAAGATAAACTTAGGGAAATTAAAACATTTTTTTTTCAGTTCGCCATAACTCCCATTTTAATAATATAAACACACTTATTGCCGATTGTTTTCAGATTACGCATCGTTTTATTCAATTTACTGATAGCCTTGCAAAAAGATCAGACTGTTTCTCTTGTTTAAGTAAAGTATTTTCTCAGCAAAATAACTTAATTGAATTCTTAAGTCGATTTTCGATAAACTAACTTTCAAGACTTGCGTTCATATTGTTTTGGAGTTTGGTAAAATAGAGGTTAGTAGGTAGTATTTTTGTGATACCAAAAAATAACTAAGATCCTGTATTTTTTCGATTTTTGGACCAGCGGTTGGCAGCTTCACGTGACCAGAGAGCCAGGCAATTTCTAAGTCAAAGAATCAGCATTGCCATCCAACGTGGCAATGCTGCCAGTCTTTTTGGCACTTTTTGATGCCCTATGAGCTCTTCCTTTATATTTATTTTTTCCCTTTGTACCTACATAATGTTAGAATAAGATTGTTGTATATTTTATCTTAAATTATACATTCAATATAACCTAGTCAAATAAATACGTTTTCTGTAACTCATCATCTGTTTAGCCTTTTCCCAACTATGTTGGGGTCGGCTTCCAGTCTAACCGGATGCAGCTGAATACCAGTATTTTACATGGAGTGACTGCCTATCTGACCTCCACAACCCAGTAACTGGGTAATACGATACCCTTGGTAAGACTGGTTGTCAGACTTTCGAGCTTCTGACGACCCGTAACGACTGTCAAAGATCCACAAATGACAGCCGGGACCAACGGTTTAACGTGCTTTCCGAGGCACGGAGGAATCTCGGTATGTAAAGATGGTCACCCATCCACAGACCAACCCCGGCAAGCGTAGCTTAACCTGATAGATCGACCCGTGCGGCTGTTATTACTTAGCCACGAGCTCTTCTAAATAAGTTTTCTGTAACTAAAAACATAAATAAAAAAAAATAAAAAAAAAATTTGGTCTTCTTAGGTTACGTATTTTATACAAACTGAGATAACCAATTCAAAACACAAAACTACCCAAATAAAAGCAGGAACATTCAGTAAAATCAGAAGCGTTTGTTTCAATTTAATTTGGTAGTCTGGCTTACTGGCGCAATGAAAATGTAATTAAAGGAATAATATCGTGTCGGGAGTCGCCTCAAGCGCCATAAGACTGCATACGCGAGCGGCTGCAGTTATGTCACGGAGTAGAGACGTAATGAAGACCTAATGTATGAACAAAACTCTAATTATGGACAAGGTTCGAAGTAGTGATATAACTATTTTTTTTTTTCTTTTACATATCACCAACAATTTTTAGTTTTTTCAAACGGTAAATAAACCTACAACCCATTTATTTCTGTGGTTGTCAAGTAAGCCCCCCCAAAAACCTACTTCTTTATCGCGTGGAAACCGTTTTGTCTTTTCAAGCTAAGAAAAGTAATATTTATTATATATTTCTTCTTTCCTTATTTCCAATTTATTATTTCTACGATCAAAAATTCACAGTTCAATACTCAATATATTTAAGTATTGCATTCCACGATGTGAATTTTCCACGGTGAAACCTAGTAGTGTCTGGATAGCTAATTAATACTCTTACATAGAAAACTCTTTTTCAGCAGTGAAACCCTATGTCCATAATAATATGTTATAACTCCGTTATTTTAGATTTTATTCATCTAGCTTCATCTTTCTGACTGACCGATCCCTTGACAATTCAAATGTGCCTGTAATTGGTTTATTTGCAATAAATGCTTTGAGTCTGAGTTTGATTTCTAGTCGTGCCGTTCTCCAATACTTACATCTCTCGCTCCATTTACTCTTACTCTGTGACAAGAGTGCAGTTTCAAGATAATCGCTGCAATAACAACAATTCTTGAGATCTAATTACAGTGAACCCGAATACCGAGACACCATACACCAGTATTAAAGCTCGTTTAGCCAAATAGCTTGTTCAGTTTTGGAACTTTGGTCCAAAATGGCGTTTCCAAATATGTAATTATTCGGTGGGAAATGGAATTTTTGTTTAAATACATTTTTATACTTATGTTATTTTTTGTTGGTTAAATCTTTAATTATGTTATTGCTTATATTTTCTATTAAAGATTCTTGATACAGTAACTAAACGGTCACATCAATCTCCCTAGCCTTTTCCTAATTATCTTGGGGTCGGCTTCCTGTCTATCCGGATGCAGCTGAATACCAGTATTTTACATGAAGCGGCTGCCTATCTGATCTCCACAACCCACACGATACCCCTTTGTAAGACTGGTTGTCAGACTTTTGGGCTTCTAACTACCCGTAAGAACTGTCAAAGATCTACGAATGACAGCCGGGAACAACGGCTTAACGTTCTTTCCGAGCCACGACAATAAACGTTTGTATCTTAAAAACAATCCTTATCCTAAATATTATTATAAATGCAAAAGTGAGTTTGTTTGTTTCGCTTTCAAACTAAAACGGCTTTACATATTTGGATGAAATTTGGCACATGGGTAAACCATGACCTAGGTTAGGACAGAGGATATTTTTAATCCTGATATTCCCACGTTATCGAGACTTATGCCGGTGAAACCGCGGGGCGAAGCTAGTTTAAAATAAAGCTAAGATTTTGATGATGAGATTAGCATGAGGCGGGGTTACTTCTTCTAGAACTAATCAAATAAACTAGTTACTTAACACTACCGTTGGTAAAAAACGAACCTTTTTGTGAGATACCGAACATCAATCATAATTTATTCTTTTTTGCCTTCATATAATTTCGGCCAAAGTTAACACCTAAAAAACGTTCCAGTTCTAATAACAATGAATCATGAGTTACCCTTGAACCCGTCACTCAGCAGTCTGTCTGCAGTTAACCTATCATTAACAATCCATGATTAACTTTAACTAGTTTACGGCACAGTAATTATTGCTAACAGCGACCTGTTAAAAACGAAGGTTAGTTTTAATGGCCGGGTTTTTTTGTGTTAATATTTAAAATCGGATTCTCATGTGAATTGATCTGTCTAATAGACTAAAGTAATCGCTTTTTTTGTGAAATTAGTCAAATAATATGATCAAGGAACACACAGATACATATTATTATCTACTTAAATAGAAGATGCGATTAGAAAAAATAAGAATTACCTACATAAAATAATGGGAGGAAATAGTTTATGGAAAATGGTTTTACAGATATAGTTCACACGGAAAACAAAACAACAATAAAGTACTTAGTTCTGAATTCAAATTAGTATTATACACGATAAATCTAATAATTAATGGACATGGAAATTAGCATTCGTTTTTATTCGGAAATACGATGATTCGCGAGGGACATTAAGAGAATAGTTGTACTGTACATCACTTGAATGATTAAAAACATGTACAGAACCCATAACCACCCCCAGCGTGATCTAGTTATTTCAAAGGTATCATAACTCGACTGACAGGCTATGGATACCTATCATAAATACATGTACCTATAAATAATCACTTATCTATACATATATCGCTCCAGTCATAAATTATTACCTTTTAATGAATACCCCGAAGCGTCTAGCAAGTTTTTATCGGTTCATCCACACGTAAGGAGTGTGCCTTATGATCAACTAAGTTATTTGAAGTTAAAAGTACCATTAAGGAAATCAAAATCACTTGGTTTATTGGCTCTGATTATACACTGTTTGTTGTTAAGGGACGTTTATGTGAATATTAAAGTGATTTTAACGGGTTAATATTAATTAATTGATAATAGGCATTCTTTTTTACGCCGGGCTTTAAAACGTAATTTTACATACATCAAACTGAAGCCTTTATCTCTGGGTGTAGATAGAAACTACAGAACGACACCCGCTACGATCCTTAAATACTCCTTTCGCTTCGTTTACGTTCGTACATCTGAGGGCCTAGACAAATGGCATTCGCTTCGGAGCGAATCTATTTCTAAAATCGCTATCGCTTCAACGGTAACGAAATTCTATTGGCACATAAAGTACACTACGTTTCGTTAAGTCTCATTGATCATTTGTTCGATAAAAATTACATTTTGTCTATGGTTTTTCGTCAGAAAACATCAAACGCGCTGTCACTGTCAATTCTTATTGTCATTTGAACTCCGATAGTACGAGAGCCCACGACCAAACCCGTGTCGCATCGTTTTACGGCCAAAACCGTATAAAATCGTTAGTTTATATGATTCTGAACCCGACTCGGTCAGCAGTACCGGTCAGAAACTTCACAGTTTTATGGGAGCCCATTTCTGCAATGTCAAAAAAAGACGGTTTAATCACATTAAGTCTGATATTTATAATGTACAATAGGTTTCGTAATTTTAGTACGAAAAATATTGTTTTTAGACATTTGCGTGTCACATGTGGCCTAAGGGCATTTTCTTATTCTTATGTCAAAAAAAAATAACCGAACTGTCGCATAGCAACGTAGTTCAATTAAAAAAATGTTTTTATAGTTACTGAGGTTACTAAAAACATGTTTTCTGAAACTTTAAATGGCACCTATAATTCCAAAAACCAACAGTTTTCAGACAGAATTTATTTATTTATTTATTTTATTTAAACTTTTCGCACTAAAAAAAGGTACAAAGGCGGACTTTGTTACCGACCAGTAAAATTTTTCAACACGTTCAAAATGGTTTCAACACATAAGATCTACTTCCTTCTGAAAAATGATTTATTCGCGTCAACTGATCAACGTCCAACTGAAAATATTTTCAGACGGGTTGTTATGGTTTTAATTTTTTTGGCTCATTCTTAAATTTCCCGAATAGTCTCTTCTGTTTCTAAAAATTATGTTTTCGGTATCTGAAATCTATCATTCAACTACATTCTGAAAATCAGACAGATTAGCGACTATTTAACCATACATTTTTGGCGTTTGAACGTCACTTAACTTGAAGCAACGTTTATAAATAAACTCCTGAAACATCATAAAAACCTAAGTTACGGCCAAAAAACTAGACATCCAACTACCTAACAGTTAATACAGAACTGTCTGGACATTTTCAATTCAATGATGGAGGGTACTTTGAAAAGAACTAATTCGGTCTCTAAGTTGATCCAGGCGGGCCCATTAGAATGATTGCTGGCCCCACGGACGGACGCTGATGCAAACTGAAGTATAACAGGCGCTGCGGCGCTCTTAACAGATTGAATTTTATATACGACTCATAGACATGTTTGGTTGGCTGTAACTAAGTTAGATGTCTGGCGTCCGTCACTACTTGCGGGTACAACGAATGGTAGAGATTGATGAATTAAAAGTGTTTTCAAAAAAAGATTGTAACTTTGGTTACGCGGCGGTTGAAAATCCATCGAAAGTACCTGTCTGTCTTTAACCTTTTTACGCCTTAACGGCTGAATGAATGTTGATTATATTTGGCACACAGGTAGACCATGACCTTAGTTTATACATAGGATACTTATGTCTCGGTAGTACGGTCTTATGGGATAATTTCCGACCTCCGAAGCTGCGAACAAAAGCTAGAATAAACTAAAGCAACAATGATGAACAGGAACAGGTATTTCGTAAGGAAATGAAGATCTAGGACAATTTTGATTGATATTACTAAGTACAGGGGGCCTACCACCACCGCTTACAGCAGTATTATTTTAGTATTATTTCAGTGCAGGAAAGAGATGAAGCTCTAGAGGACGTATTGCTCTATCTCTGTCACCCACAAAGTAAGATTAAACTAATACTGCTGTAAGCGGTGGTGGTAGGCCCCTGATATACCTAAGTGATACAAATAACTTCCCTTTCATTTCCTTGTGTGGATTCATCGATTATTTAGATTTCTGCGTCACATTATATAAAAGTCGTATAATTTAAAAGTGGGATTGCGTATGGTAATGAGATTGCATTTTGCAGTCAACATTTAAATATCAAATACTACAATTCTAAACCAGTATTATCACAAGCGCAGACTTTTACATAAACGTAAGCAATTTCGGCTACAAACGAAACGCGGACGTTTCTAGCACATTTTTATACAACGTAAATAAAATTACAATTTTCAATTCAAAGTCGTCATAACGCGATGCAGTAGTACCTACGTCTAAATTTGTGAAGAGAGCAGTCGACAGCATTCGGTCCCCAAGCACTCGCCAAAGAAGGTGTTTACATGCATTTTATACCGCGGGAGCCCTTATCAAGTCGCAACGGTCGCGCCGCCGGCGTCGTCAACCTTCTACGTTTACTTGTGAAACTGAAAGGCCGCTTTCAACTTTACGCGGCCATATTCCACGTGAAAATTGAAAAAGTTTATGTTACGACCTTTTTTTACATCTCTGAACGGTATACGGAGTTTAATTGATGTACCCGAGACTGTTACCCCAAGTGGTGTTGTGCATTCATAAAAAAGTATAAAATGTTCGTCCGTATTCCGTAATTACGCTCTATGAATTTAATAATTTGTAGGTATTCTAATTATGCTTTTAATTGAAGGGAGGTTTTAGTGTTTCGCTGGGGCTCGCGTCTATGGGATGGCGTAGCTTTTAAAAAAAAGTCAGCTTTCGTCACGTTTTTAGGGTACCGTAATCAACAAGGAACCCTTATAGTTCGCCAAGCCGTCTGTCTTTCTATCTGTCCGTGGCTTAGCTCAGAGACTCTTAGAACTAGAAAGCCGTAATTTGGAATGGGTATTTATATAAATCACGCCGACAAAGAGGTAAAATAAAATCATTAAAAAAAAATTTTTTTTGGATACCTCACGTGCACTTAAATTGGGAATGTTTTTTTTTTCGCCTATCCCATAGTGTGCGGTATCATTGAAAAGGTCGTTTAAAAATAATGTGAGTTTGTTTTCAAAACCTACTGTTTCACTAAACCATTTTTGGATTCAGGGATCCGTTTGCGAAATATTAAGCTTTAAAGTGCTAATTTTTGTTTGAGTCAAGTGTCCCGCCCCCCTGCCAGCTAAAAGGTTGGTTTTGGGTATGTAAAAAAATTCACGGCATTAGTATATATAACGAAATTAAAAGGAAAACTATCACCGCTACGTAAGCTCCGCAAGTTACCGAGTAATAATCGACCAACTTAAATTTGCAGTTGCAAAAACATGTTCTCCCATACATTTTGTGTGGGAGAACCAGTTTTTCAACTACGATGTTAAGTTTGTTGGATAAATTCATCCCAACTACGGAACCCTTCATTGTGCGTGGTTCGACATGCACTTGTTTTTTATAAATAAGTTATGATTAACTTTTACTACTATCATAATGAGTTGAGGATCTGTAGATAGTGTCTCTTCTGATCTGTAGACAATAAACTGAGCTGGATCGCTGGTAGAAGAGAATGCTCAAGTAGACAGTGCTCGCAGCAATTCTCCACTCAATCGCACAAGACAGCTGCCTTCAGGGGAAGTTTTAGATACGCCGCATCCAAATGCTGGAACAATATCCCCCCGCCGATAAGGAATCTTAAATGTCTTGGCACCTACAGAATTAAACTGCGGCAGATTCTTATCGACTCGCAGAAAAAACTGGGTGTGACTGTGTCGAACACGTCCATAATATAACTGGCTGTCGTGTTCTTACCGAGTAATTCTTCTTTAGTGAACTCGTGGTCACAAACCTGAGAACAAAGAGAATATTAATGATTCACTAAATTGTGGATCTATTGTTAGGTAACAGTTATAATACATATCCTGATTTACCTATATTTATTTATTGAAACCACTTTATAATCCAGTCAAATCAATTATTTTATTTACTCCTACGCCACTATAATTATTATGCCTATTATCCTACGCCACTATATGATTATTAATTTATACGCTATACATTTATATATCTAAATAATCAAGGTAATAAATAGACATTCATCTTCAACGACAACGTTTCCTAATGCAAAACTATATTGTTTAGTAGAATATTTAAATTGCGGGTACTTACGTAATTTTTCTCCGTACATTCCACTTTTCACATAATTATTAGTTTCATAGATCTGCTCGACGTCCGTATGTCACTGCAGGGATCCAGCAGAATATCAGCGTCAGGTATATTTGCCTGACACATGCTGAGTTGGACTCCCATTTGGTGCAACGTTGAGACGCACACCGCACTTTGTATGTTTAGTTTTTTTTTTAAAGTGTGTCATAGACAATATTGTCATCACTGTGTCTAGTTTTCTTTTAATGTTTCAATTTTTTTTTTGTATATTGGCACCCAGCAGTTTATTAATGTACCTAATAGGGAATGTGCATATGGGTCAAATATTTTTTTCTATAAACTATGTTACTTCAGAATTATGCCTCCATCAATATTTTTGAATAAAATTTCTTTTTGAGCGAGAAATTAATTTTTTTAAAGTCCCGAAAAACTGTGGGTAATTCAAATACTTGAAAAGGCTAAGAGCGGATGTGACGTAACAATCCGGGATAACAATCAAAATGTCAATGTCAAGTCCATCAACAAGTGTCAAGTCAATGTCAAACGCTCATAGAAAAAGGAGTGTTTGACGTTGACTTAACAGTTGCTTGTCTGTTTTCACGGTCTGTGACGTCACCACACCAAGCGCGCCAAATGGAGGGCGTTTAAATAGCCCGGATCGGTTGGATATTTTTAAACATTTTTTTAACTACTTTAAATTGCTTTTTTGCCGTCGAATTTTTTTTCACTATTATTTGACGATGTAAACTATCGAATAAAAATATTAAAAAAATACATGCATATTCCCTATTAGTTATAATTTAACCATGTTTGTTGTGCTGTCTTTTGTGTGCACCAAATAAACGTTTTATCTATCTATCTATCTTCTGGATCTCATGAATGACAGACAGGTTGTTTTATTTTATCCTCCTGTCATCAGCAACACATTTTATGCCTACCTGAGAGAATTTATTTGATCATCCATCCGTAACAACCGACGCGTCCTGTTTAAAGTTAAGTTACAATAGACTTATATACATTTAGTAACCTATTCCGCTTAGCTATTCCTCAAGAGTCATAAAAAAACCCTCTAAGAAAAAGTTAAGTTAAGTTGCATAGTTTTAGTTCTCACTTTCTCGACATTCTAAGTAAAACTAACATTAAACAAAGACTAAATACTTTGTGGTGACTGCATGCGAACAGTTTCTTCGAAAGATAATGTGGCCATTACAACAATTTCCAGGGTGGAGCGCAAACGCATCACCAGACGCGTTCGCTCGTAAAAATGAAATATTATTACCGCGTTCACTGAATTTAAAAAATCGTCTCTGCTTCAAACTACAGAATATGAGCCCTAAATCATATAGGAAACCGACTGTCTTTTATTTAAAATGACTGACTTTTTACTCGATAATTCTGGGTACGATAATGTGCTTTTGTTTTGGTGGAGTATGACCGCGGGAGGGTTATATTATGTGATCGGTAGTTATTTTGATTATCTTGTTTTATAAGCTGCTGGAGCTGGAATTTCTCAGTAACAGCCCAGAGTCTGGATTTGTGCCCGGTTGATGTAAATATGTTCGCTCCCCAGGACATAACATGGGACTTAAATAAAACTCGTGAAATGTGTGTGTACTAAAGGTACTGCACCTCTGTCTAACTTGTTTTATAACAGACATAATTTACTTGATATGGATACAAGACTGAAGACTGCGCTGCTGAGTTTTAACAATGTAATTTTAATCGGCTACGATCTCAAAGTGCTACGAGACCAAAATCGTAGGCCATGCGCTACGTTGCTACGGAAGTTGGCTAATGCCTACGGAACTTTTTAAAATATTTTTTTAAGTTATGTAATACGTCGTACATACTAATTAAAAAAATTGCCGGAAAAGATGACGTGTTTGTATTAATTTGACAGAGACGTTAATTACGATAACCAAAATTCAATAACCATTTTTTCGTGGAATAACGATTGTAACTTTGACATGATACCTATTTCATAATAATAAGGGTTTCAAAATACTATGTTCGTTATAACATAAAATTACAATCAATACAATAGGAGAAAATCACTTTTAAAAGTTGCTAAGTGTATACATATTGGTGCTCGTGACTGTACACCTACTCTACATTAGTTAGTTAAAGTTAGAATTCTTATCAAAATATGTAAACTCTCAAAACATGAAACACGAAAGAAAACTTGAGAACTTTCAGAAAATCCTACACAAGTTAAGGCGTTTTCGACTAGTACGCGAGAAAGTGGAAGCACTCGACGCTCGGAACAAGCGAACAAGGTGTAAAAGGCGCAATTAAGGACTCTCCACACTTAGCAGACTCGAGTTATCTTAGCTCTCATCTCGCTGTTTTTAACGCGTTCCTAATTAAGATCGCGAATAGTAAACACATTGGATGTAGTGGAAGGGTGCTTCTGATTTTTATCAGCATTTAAATAAACATGAATGCAGTAAAGTAGGTTTTGTTACCCAGGATTTATTCCTGATTTACTGGTCAAACTGAATATGAAGTAAGTACGGATATGCCATGCTATAGAAACGGGCCTTTTCATGGAATCATTCATAAAGAAGCATGTAAAAATATACATAGCTTAATCAGCCTATAATGTTCCCACTGTTGGGATACAGGCCTCCTGTCTGTGATAGGGAGTGGACCGTAATCCACCGCGTGGGCTCTATACAGCCTAAGTACATTTCTTCGAATTTTTAGTTCTAGGACATTATTTCTTAACCGTTTTGAGAGTGTTGATGAAATAATTTACACAAAGTAAACTCTGCGTTCGAACCTACGACTTACAACTCGTAAGTCACCGCCGTTTCTACGTGGCCACCACTGCTCCTCCAAAAATATACTGTTTATCTTGAAATAAGACATTTTCTCAATAAGCTTTAAAAAGAAAAACGGCTCACAAATGGCCGTCTCAACATTGTTCCACAGTCAAACAATAAATTGTTAAGGACAATATTCCTTAGTACGCACAAAAAACATCACTTCCTTCTCAAATTAATTAACGTGGAATTGCCTGATGACTAAAATAAACGTAATTAAAACTTTCGAAATTAACTTTCGCCTGATTTCTTTTTTAATTTGCCCCTGACTTGCCTAATTTTGCCGCGCAACGGGGGTCTGACACACCCCCTAATCTAAATCTGACCCTTTGTCATAGGAAAGAGATTTTTAAAAGATTCGCAAAGAAAGGAATTTTTGTCTCTAATTCACTTGGCTAATTCTGTTTTGATAAAGGTAAATTGTAAAGTATTTAGAATTCAGTTCGGGTTATTAATTATTTTAGACGAATGGGGTAGAGTGGAGACTTTTGTATTGTTTTGCCGATAACGGAAAAGCAAAGTTTTTGTGAAAAATACGTAGAGACTACGTAGGATATACGTCGTTAGAAAAGTTAATCTACGCTTATTTACCACAGACAATATAGGCTTTATCTGTATCTGAGTTATGAGAGTGCAAAGGCAAACATAGATTACTAGGTGCAGATCATGGAATTAGTATGAAACTGACAGCTTCTCCATGAAAATCTGTCAAACGTCAATATTATTCCAAGGATAATATTTATGATTAAGATTAGTACAGACTACAATAAGTTTAATCTGCCCTGACTTAAAAACAAAATAATAATCGATAAATTATAAATCTTGTTTATAGGGTCCGCTAGGGCCGATGCATGCCAGGGTCGCGGGAAAGTCCGAAAGTATTACCGTGGCGTCTGGCACCACAAAGGCAACTGAAGGAACACGGGTGGGTTTTATTCAGAGTTAGTGAGAGTCTGACACGCCCGACAAGTTATTTGATAATTGCTAAACCAAAACATAAACTCTTCTGGTGCTAGCTAAGAACCAATCACAAAACCATTAACTAAGTAGGAACCCGTTGCACCTTGATCTAAACCCAGAAGACTCTTCCATGAAATTGAAAGCCCCAACAATTTGACCATACCTCATAATACAGCCTACTGTCCCACACAAAGCTATACTAAAACGTCACTATATAGCATACCGAGGTCCTTTACCTGCGCCCGTCTATTTTATACCGTTCAGTAGCTTTACGAGTCATTACTTTCGCTGACCGGGCGAGCGGACGTGACGATCAAAGTTTAGTCTAGGTAAGTACACACTGTCTGATGCCATGCGATGCTATGAAGGTCAGGTGGTGAATATATGTGGAAAAGTGATAAAGTATTCATGAATTTCTTGTGGATTTTCACAGGCTGTGATGTAGGTTAGTCCCGTTAGAAATCTCATGGTTAGGAAAGAAGTTCGCTTTGGTATACGTATGCACTGGGGGCCTACCACCACCGTTTACAGC
Source organism: Lithophane semibrunnea (assembly GCA_947363905.1). Lineage (NCBI taxonomy): Eukaryota > Metazoa > Arthropoda > Insecta > Lepidoptera > Noctuidae > Lithophane > Lithophane semibrunnea. The sequence continues at coordinate 6,953,736 of OX376185.1, forward strand.
AGTATTATTTTAATATTACTTCAGTGGCGGAAAGAGATGGAGCTTTACGTCCTGTATAGCTTCATCTCTTTCATACACTGAAGTTATATTAAAATAATACTACTGTAAGCGGTGTTGGTAGGCCATAAGTTAGTTTTGCCACCGGCACTGTCAGTATGAATGTCATCATCTGCCTAGCCTTTTCCCAACTATGTTGGGGTCGGCTTCCAGTCTAACGGGATGCAGCTGAATATCAGTATTTTACATGGAGCGACTGCCTATCTGACCTCTACAACCCAGTAACTGGGTAATACGATACCACTTGGCAAGACTGGTTGTCAGACATTCGAGCTTCTGACGACTGTCAAAGATCCACAGGCTTAACGTGTTTTCCGAGGCACGGAGGAGTCTCGATAATTAAGTGAAGATGGTCACCCACCCATGGACCAACCCCGGCAAGCGTAGCTTAACCTGATGGATCGACCCATGCGGCTGTTAATAGTTAGCCACGAGCTCCTCCATTGTCAGTATGAATGTAATCCGTTGTAATAAGAGTAATCGAATAATGACTTTTTGCAGTAGTTCACGTTAATAACTTCATTTCATCTTTGAATTCAATCCTAGAAAACTAAAAAACGAATTTATATTATATTGCAAGCTATATTTTATAGCTCAACTATCGCTCTCACCTAAACATGGTATTTTCGACGTGTGTGCGACATAAAAACATTTTATAGACAAATATAAAGTCTTAGGTAGTTCATCAAGGCGCGGCAGGCCGGCAGGGAGATTGCAAAACGATAGGGTACCATAGACCCAATTTTTATTGCTTGTTACGGACCATAAACAAGAGGTGGCGGTTACAGATAATGTAGGCTGAATGTTTTTTTTTTTTTGATGGGAGCAATAAAAGTCGTTTAATAGGATAGTGGGTGACGTTATTACTTTGTTTCGGTTGAGACTATGTGGATTCAAAGTTCTATAATGTGGACTACATTGCTACTTGTTTTATTTTCGCAATTTTCTGAAGTTAAGAAGACACATATAATGACTTAAGTGTGACTATAACTAGGTACCAAAAAAACTTTTTACAAAAAAAAAAACAACCGACTTCCAAAAAAAAACACTAAAAAGTGAAAATTGGTGTCTTTGCTTTTCAATTTTCGTTTTTTGCCACCGACTCCCGAAATTAAAGTAATTTTTCTAGTCTACTTTTTTAGTGTTTTTTTGTGGAAGTCAGTTGTTTTTTTTTTGTAAAAAGTTTTTATTTTTCATTTTTTAGTTGTGGTACCTACCCCACACAAATTCGTATACCTTTATCTGCTATGTAAATAACAGTGACGGAGTCAACTAAGAGAATAATATCTCCTACATACGCAAAGTGGGAAAAATACGTAATTATTGAAGCTAACTCAAAAACTACGCAAGCAAAAGAAATAAAAATTATATGCGACCACCTCTGAAGCATGACCTACAAAACAAAAGAAAAATCATCAAAATCGATTCATAATTGGCGGAGTAATCGCGTAACATACATACAAAAAAAAAACATACAGACGAATTGAGAACCTCGTCCATCGTTCTTCAAATAGTGTTGTAAGGTGTAAGGTGTAAGATGTGTGGAGGCATCTACATCATCACATGCGAACTACGCATTACACTGACGTCTCGCAAAATCCTGCATCGCGCAAGCAAGGTTTACCGCGCAACTAGCATTTAAACAACGTCGCAATAACTATGGTTGGGCAGTTGCCCACCAGACACCACATCCTGGTCTGGTCGGAGAATCCTCCGTTTTCTTTAAAGGATGAGTGAACTTGACACACTGTTCCTCATACCTCTCCACTTTTGTAAGGCTATATAGCTGTACTATTTAATATGGAGCTATTTTAACACACGTTGTACACAAAATCTATCCGTCAACGCAACCGCCACCTCCACCGCGCCCGTCACCTGTCTAAACAAAGCATTACGATTGCACAATAAAATGCATTGTTAGTTATTTTCTAAACCATGCAATTTCCTTTAAAACTGAATCTTTTTTTACGAGCAGTAAGCAGTTCGCATAACGTGTCCTAACTTAGACTTATGCAGACAAATCGTAAAACTAAAACTACTCGTTAACTTAACGTGTTATTTATTGCAAACAATTGTCACTAAGTTATGTAAAATATTACATAAGAGCTTCACTTTGCAGTATTATAATTTAGGGAATTACAATATCTAAGTCTTGTTGTAGGTACAAGGGATATGTCGGATTCAACACTGCACATATACCTACTGATTACTGTTATATAAATAGGTACTTAAGTTGGCATGGTGTACCCTAAATATTTCTAGTTGTAGTAGACATCTTTCTGAAGTGTGGGAAAGGGAAGACGTCCACTGCTGGACATAGGCCCCAAGCACCGCCACTTTGACCGGTTCTGTGCTTCTCGCATCCAGTCGATTTCTGCAGCCTTCACCAGGTCATTGTGGGGGCCCAGCAGGCGTCCAGCAGTGGGCGTCTTTCGGCTGAAATGATAATAATGATGACGATGACCATTTAAAAAATACTTTTAAAAGCACATCTTTAACAAAATCACAACCAAATCCAATTACGAAGATTCTCAAACGTTTCGGAATCTCTCCTCCATAGACGTTCCCACTTAAAACCTAAGAGAGCAAAAACGTTGAACAATTTAGTTCATGCACGATCGCACTAATACCTCCTTTCTGTTTCATACGATAGATTGTTACTAGCAGTCGCACGAACAACTCTGTACTTATTCTATTCAGTTAAAAACAACTATGCTTTAAGTAAATAAAAAAGGCACGAATCCAATCAAGTCTGTAAACAGAGGAAAACGGGGACTGGACATCTATATAAAATATTTATAGGATTTGTGATAGAAATGTTAGAAAGTGTATGTGTAAAAATTTTTATTATATTTAAAGTACAAAAAAAATGTATCAGAGCCATGAGCGGAGCAGAATACTTAGACCATTGCAGGCCATTATTTAAAGAATTAAAAATTCTTCCGCTCCCGTGCCTTTATATTTTTGAGGCTTGTTTATTTGTAAAAAAATACCCACATTTATTCCTATTAAATGAACAAGTCTCCCAAAGTCTGAAGAAAAAACATGCCGGGGAATTGCTTGTACCTCCTCAGAGATTGCAACTATATAGTAGAAATGCCAGTTGTATGACAGTAAAAATGTATAATAAATTACCACCTGGCTTGAGAATGTTACCAATTAATAAATTCAAATGTAAAATGTTTACTTGGCTCTTAGACATGTGTTTCTATTCTGTTAATGAATTTTTAAATCATACTTTTTGACATAGTAATTAATATTCTATGCTTTTTGACATAATAATTAATATTTTGACATTACAAATAATACTATTCAATTAATCTGAATCAATATTATTGTATAAAATATAAATTCAAACCAATTTTGATAATTTAATATAACTTTTATTGTAATGTCTACGATTTGCATGCACTTAGCTTATTTAATTTTACTACACCAGCAATGGTAGTATATGTGAATCAATGTTTAATTTTAGATCTCAATGCACCATATACTTAGAAATAAATTATTCTTATTCTTATTCTTATGTTACTGAATATACGTACAAGAGTTTATGTCATTTTAGTTTGAAAGTTTATCAAATGCGACGGGAAGATTTAATAAAAATGGAGTTCAGTTTTAGGGGTTTCCGTCTCACTTTCCAATAAATCATGAATATTTTCGGATTAATTGAAAAAAAACCCGAAATGTTCATGATTAGGTAGGTAGGTGATCAATGCAATTTTATAACTGTTTCTGGGTCAATTTTGTAACGGTACCCAATCATCTAATTATGACATTTCTATGAAGAGACCATGGCAAAGTAATAATAGCCGCACGGGTCGATAACCCCTTGCCGGAGTTGGTCTGTGAGCGACCATCTTTACATACCGAGACTCCTCCGTGCCTCGGAAAGCACGTTAAGCCGTTGGTCCCGGCTGTCATTCCTGGATCTTTAGCAGTCGTTACGGGTCATCAGAAGCCCGAAAGTCTGACAACCTGCAGTCTTACCAAGGGGTATCGTATTACCCAGTTATTGGGTTGTGGCGGTCGGATAGGCAGTCTCTCCATGTAAAATACTGGTATTCAGCTGCATCCGATTAAACTGGAAGCCGAACACGACATGTAGTTGGGAAAAGGCTAGGCAGGTTTAATGAAGTGACCCTGTTACGACATTCCTAGGTAAGTTAAGGGTCAGTCAAACAGAAAATTAACGTTCTAGGCAGTCATTTCATTTTGTATATCATGTCACAAAACTCAATAAAAAGAAGTAGTAGGTACAGTTCAAGTCAAACTTAATGACGGCTCGGAAGTTGGCTACTCGCTGCGTACCCCACCCCTCACACCCAAGAAATTGTTACTGCGTATCGACTTGCCCTGTGTTCCGAGCCGCCATTAAGTTTGAATCGAACTGTATCTACAGTGCGTTTACTTTAAAGTGGTGACCATGATAAGCCTATTCAAATAAAATAAGTACTAAAGATTATTCCTATCTTTTACATTACTTAACACAAGTTACCGACAGACAACGTAACTTTAATCTCTTTTAATGTAAGTAATAAGAAACTCTTTAGAACCGATAGACACTGAATAAGTAAAACGTAGAATATGCAACCAAACTAGATTATTGTGAACATAAAAATGTATTACATGGACGTAACACGCAAAATGCGATAAAAACTTTATGTTTCGCGTAAGCCAGGAAAACACCCTGAGTTCTTGTCCAGAGCCATAGAATAAAGAAACTACAGAAACGAAACATGGTTCTGTCCTTTACGTAAGGCTGGTTTTCCCCTCACGCCGACTGTCAGCGTAGTCGGTCGGCGCGTAGCTTGTCACTGCAGCACTGCCCCCGATAGAAAAAAAGACGCATCTAACAGTTTTTCCAGATTTGATACATTGCCGGAATCAGAAAATAAAAGGCGCATCTGCCTGTATTTTTAATATAATATTTTTCTAACTTCCTCCAGTGCGGTTTTAGCACAACAAAATAGGGCGCTTCTGTTCATTTTTTACACCCGATTGAAGATGAAAAGACGGATTTATGTGAAACTTAATTAAAAAGTCATTTATGTAGATAATGTCTTTTATACTTTAGAGTTTTTTTTTAGTCAGTCATAGAAGTGTTTGAAATTTAAAGGATGCATCTGGCCAGATGCATCCTTCGTCCTCCTTCGTCCTCCGGCAGAGCACTCGTCACAGCACTATCGGCCGTCAGCGCTGAGCGGTCGGCGTGATTCAAAAACGCTTCACAAGAATATATATTATGACCTATCAACACCGACGGACAGCATGAGAGGAAAACCACCCTAACTACGTACGTCGATCCGCCGAAATATAACCACCTGCCTCTCCTAACAACCCTGTCCCGACGGCTCTCACTCTACCGGCTAAAACAGGGTGACCTATGTGTCCTTAGCTACCACCGTAAGCAAAAGGGGCGCATCTGAGGAAAGGCATTAAAGAATAACAAACTTTACTTACCTTTAAAAAGGCGCATCCAATAAATTTTAGGTTAGTTAACAACGCCCTGCGCTGCTACGCAAGAAACGTTACAATAAGGAATGCATTGGCCATGGCCAGTCCTACTCATCACCACTCTACTGGTTTCTATATGTATTTCTATGAAATACCTTCCGTAGTACAGAACCGGTCGAAGTGGCGGTGCTTAGGGGAGGCCTTTGTCCAGCAGTGGACGTCTTCCGGCTGAAATGATGATGATGATGACCTTCCGTAGCTAGCGACACATCTATTTCATAGAAATACCTAAAAACTAATACTTAGTGTCGCGACGACACGTCGCCTGCTGCTGCTGCTGCCCCTACCTGCAGTCGGCTACGGACTTCTACCTTCAGCCAATTTCTAAGTCCACTGCTGAACACAAGCCTCTCCACATACACACCCATTTCACTCTTGGCTGGTTTTATAGGCCTGAAACTTCAACATGCGTCTAAAGCAGGCGTTTCGCTTCTGTAAGTTTGCAATCTATGTCTGAGCCCAGTTTATTGGTCAACACTTTATGGCCATCAAATTTCTGTAAACTTGCGGTAAACCTATCTTTACATAGAAGTAATGACTGACCACCAGGCACCCTTGTCACACAAGCACAATTTTCCTTTTACGAGGAAAATTGTACGTAGTTATGCACCCCTTACAAGTGAAAGCAAAAAATATCAAGATTATCAACGAGGGGTGCTAACTACACAGTGTTTTAATATCGTAGTTGTGACAATCGCTTATTGTAAGTAGCATATACAAACATTATTCTGTTTTACTTACAGCAAAATGTAGGTAGTGCAGTTACGATCGGGATTTTTTTTTGTTGCTTATTGTAGCTCTGCACTGGGTGCCTTCTTAGAGCGTTCATTCTAAAAGTTGTCAACCGCAAAACAATATTTATCTGTTTTGATTAATTTGGCAATATTATGTTTGTTTTATATTCTTTATATTTCTATACTTAGGTAGTAATTTATGAAAATATTAAATATCGCTAACTAGTGAACTAGAATATGCGAAATTAATCAAAACAGCGAAATATTTGACATCTATTTGCGACGTAACCCACTTTCAGAATGCACGCTCTTTTTTGTATCGAAGTTTCTTAGTATCCTTGGAGCATATAATCTAAAGTGAGTTGTATACGAATTGTCCTGCTGTATGCATACTTAACTACGACAAAATACTCAATGCATTTAAATATCACAAGCATTTAACTTAAGTAAATTATCATATCTATACTAACGACCTCTGGCTCCTCTTAATTTTAAACGAGAATGGGGACAGCACAGCTCCATTTGCTAATTGTAATCGTAGATAACCGTCCTATAATAATTTATCTACATAAACTAACATAAATAATATCAGTATAATCGCATCCCGTGAATTCTCGTGTCTGTATGTGAGCGCGTTGTTCTTCTAAGGTATGCAAATTTTTGATGCGGTTTTCACCATCATTTAGGGAATTTATTCCGGAAGAAAGAAAGAAATAATAACTTTTATTTGGAAATAGTTCGTGAAACACAATATACATATAAACATAATTTCAGTATTAAGTGCGCACCCTACCTCAGATTTTATCCCGCTCGCACCATACTACTCGCGACCTGAGTGAGAACAAGACGGAGTGGGGCGCTAGCGGCCCTAAAGCGTCGAAAAGTTTAGGTAATAGCTTTTTACGGTGAAAATAACGGTCAATTAAAAAATAAATAATAAGACCTGCTTTATAGATAGAGTCTGTCAAGCGAATCATGTCCACGACCATTTAGCTGATTTCTTAAAATGGCAATACTATTATCTGTCAAACGGATTGTCATATGTCACAAGTTCTAGTCTACAACATTTTGATACTTTTAGCTCAATTACCGAATTTTTTTTAGGTACATATTTTAATTTTACTGTGATGTGATCACGATTTCGGATTCAGATTCAGACATCTTAGTCATGAATTTAAAGTAAGGGACAGGATAACCGAAACGGAGTTGGAACCCTTCATAATTTCTGTGCGTAATGACTAATGATGATACTTACAGTGATTTCCCTTATGAAGGCATTGAATTTCTAGATTCTGGTTTTAGTTCTGATTGTGATTAATAAATACCTTCATCCGGGGACTTACCGGGGATGTAGATACTTGTACCGTATATTTTGTGTCTCCGAGATTCCAAACCGGTGCCTTGGAGGATGCGCTTTATTAATTCATCCCAAAGATTTTTTATTCTACAAAAATTCAAGTATCAAACCAGTTTTAAGCGTACTATATCAGTGTTGACCCCTGTAATTTTTTAAAATTTACCGCCTTTTTCATGGGACAAGACTCGCTTGACAGACTCTAGTTCAGTTATTATGCAAAGTTTCATGATTTAATTTAAAGTATTTTTTTAATACCAGCGGTTTATAGTTCTGTTTAGAGGTAACTTTAGAATTTTTTTCTATAGAGAAAATTTTATGTAATCGTGTTTTCGCCAAACACACACCTAGCAACAATCCTCAACTTTAACATATATTTATTTCAAAATTAATGCTGCAGTATTTTCGGCATAACGGAGGATCATGCTAAGCAATTTGAGGTAGGGTGCGCCCTTAATGCCAGACAGATACTGTCTGACGCTGGTTCTCTAATGAACCTATACTGACAAGTGACGGGACGTACAGTTTCAACATACCTTATAAATAATTAGTCAATAAACAAAATAGTAATGAATAAAAAAAAGGAAGGTTTATCTAATCTGACTTCTGACTAATATTATAAACGCGGAAGTTTGTAAGTATGGATGGATGGATGGATGTTCGTTACTCTTTCACGCAAAAACTACTGAACCGATTTGGATGAAATTTGGCACACAGACAGGTTATAACGTGGATTAACACATAGGATACTTTTTATCCTGTTATTCCCACGGGATCGAGACATATGCGGGTGAAACCGCGGGGCGCTACTAGTAAGAAATAAATTAATATTACCTAAACAAACTTATTATAAAGAAATCCCGATGTTTTGTCAAGACGACAAGACCGTGCGAAGAAGGGGGCGGATCGCTAGTTTATAGATAAAGACTTAAAGAGCCAGTTTACTCGAACACTAAGCTCTTTTAGTAACTAGCCATAAACAGATTATGTAGGATATCATTTATCACGGTATGGGTCAGTGAGATAGCCTGTGGGGTTTATAAGAGCCGTTTAAGATTACTATAACTTGTCCATTGTTGTCAGGACGTAAGATTATTAGTAATGAGTTGACCATCTGAGACATTAAATTATCCTGTTTATTAGATTACATCATTCCATAATGGAGGATGCGCTAGGGTATTCTAAATTCAAATATTGTTACGTTTATTGCAATTTGCAGGTCAGTATCAGGTTATATGTTGATTAAAATATGACTCGCGACCGTAACAAATATGGCTATACAGAATTATAATTTGGCGAGCTTTCGCTTTGAATTGAATAGTCATACGCCGAGAAGGATTCGAAGATACCTACTGTAATCCTGTTTTTTTTTTTCTTATAGTTTTTGCATTGAGTTTGCGACACCCCGACGAACAGGTTGATATCCCAACCAGGCATACTCACCGCTTCTCCTTCACATTTATTATGCGCACAGCCAAAGTGTGGAACTCTCTACGTGGGCCAGCGACTGTGTTCCCTTCCACATAATAAATAACCCTTGCATTTGCCTCCAAAGCAAGAGTGAACAGGCATCTTCTGGGCACGCTCGTTACATCTCAAAGACCTCATCCACTGCTTTCCTGATGGCGAGATCAAGGTCAAGAGCAGGACAATAATTCTCCAGAAAAAAGAACGAGCTATCCTTACAGTAGTCGCTTAAGATGTGTAACATCTTGGCTGCTGACAGTACCACCTACCAACATCTCGGAAAATAGGTTGGTACCAGCTGATAGTCAACTCTAGCACCGCGCGCGCTCATTGATCAAATCAAATAGCGCGCGCTTCCCAGGCTTCCTGTTACACATTTCCGTCACTTTTCACAAAATCACTCCCACAGATTGCAGGAAAGTGAGTGAAAAATGGACAGGTAAGTAGTCAAAGAAAAAAGTCAAGGTAGTGATTCAGGTTCAGGTATAGGTAGGAAAGTCCTATATTTGAAGAAGGTGCTGCAAACACTATACTTTTGGCAATCATAGTTTTTATTACCTACAACGTTGACCCAAGACAAGTTTCCGCAGCGGACGTGATATAGACACTGTAATTTAAGTCACTACAGAGGCGGTAGATAGGCCCGTACTTTGTTCACAAATTCGGTTTAAGCTTGTACTGAGATAAAAGCATTGTTTATGCAAACTCCAGCGATACCTCCAATCAGATAGTCTGTCTCATCAAGCGATTACCAGCTTACCCAAAATCCGTACATTTTACACTTAGATGCAAATTAAATCACCTTAAAGCTCTGGCTAAACTGGGGCGGATCCCGGGCGGGATACGGGATTTGTCTCAGTTAAGCGAAACCTTTAGCTCTGGCCACACTAAGGCGAAATACGCGGGGGCGCGGGGCACGACTGCACACGTTTATTTTGTTTTAATGATTAGGAAGTCACGCGCCTATTCGCGCCAATTAAACACCTCCTCCAAGTCCTTTCAAGTTAGTTGACACACAATCGACGCAAGCAAATTTTGCCCCGCATCCCGCGCGGGATTGGCCGCAGTGTGGCCAAAGCTTAATACCGCCTGTAACGCATGTTTGCAAGGAACTCAGTAGGTACCGTTATCTTGAAATTAGTACCGATGGATTAGCAGTAGGTACCGAAACGCTGACTGATCCTTGTAACGATTCCTTTTAATCCTTTACGAGGGTGTGTGAGATATTGCTATGGTGTTTTAGGCCCGTTATTTAGTTGCTGAAAGGTGGATATTTATTGACCAGGAGGCTATAAACTAGCTGTAGTTAATTCTTGGTGAGATAAGTCGATGGACGTAATGCTTTAGATAATGTTGTGAGATTTTTTAGCAGATTCAAGCATAAGTAACGCAGCAAATAAAAATGTTCAAAATCTAGTCGCAATCTGATGCTGAATTTTCTCAGCTACGATCAAATGACAAAAAAAGGTAAACGCTTTTCTGACAGATTACGGCTGAGATTAGAATACAAACGATATTAAAATAACCGTAATTGCCCCTCAGATACTGGGATTTTTTTATTCCTGCACGGCTGCATCTACCGCTGGCTCTCTGACGACGGATGAGAAGATCTTCAATTTCCCACAGGAAGCAACTTTCAAGGTGTGAAGCATATGGCACGTTGTGTTCCACCCGAGCCTCAAAGAGATGTCAGCACAATTGGCGGGGTCCGCTAGGAGCTAGGACCGATGCCTGCCAGGGTTGCGGAAAAGTCCGAAAGGGATACCGGGACCTTGGCAATAGGCAACTGAAGGAACACGGGTGGGTTTTAGTCAGCAAAAGTCTGACACGCCGTTCCGCTCCACCCAGAGCTGGAGAAGTCATTGGATGATTTTCCACAATAAAAATAAAATAAAAAAGTTTGTAGCAACCTACGACAGACTGATCTCAGTATTTTTGTCGCTCTGTTAACTGTAGTTAGTATAGTGGCAGTGAGTATCAGTGGCCGTGAAGTGAGCATAAGTGGGTGTGAGCATCAGTGGCAGTGAGCATCAGTGGCAGTGAGCATCAGTGGCAGTGAGCATCAGTGGCAGTGAGCACCAGTTACAGTGAGCATCAGTGGCAGTGAGCATTAGTGGCAGTGAGCACTAGTTACAGTGAGCATCAGTGGCAGTGAGCATCAGTGGCAGTGAGCATCAGTGGCAGTGAGCATCAGTGGCAGTGAGCATCAGTGGCAGTGAGCATCAGTGGCAGTGAGCATCAGTGGTAGTGAGCATCAGTGGCCGTGAGCATCAGTGGCAGTGAGCATCAGTTACAGTGAGCATCAGTGGCAGTGAGCATCAGTGGTAGTGTAGTGAGCATCAGTGGCAGTAAACTCTTTATCCTAACTAATATAAATGCGAAAGTGACTTTGTTTGTTTGTTAGGTACGTTTTCACGCTAAAACGGCTGAACGGATTTAGATGAAATTTGGTACATGGGTAGGCCATGACCTGGAGAAGGACATAGTATACCTTTATCCCGATATTCCCACGGGATCAAGACTTATGCGGGTGAAACCGCGGGGCGCAGCTAGTAAGTAATAAATTGATTTATCTTTGGTACTTATCTTTATTGATACTTTTTTATAATCTCCAATTATCTTATCAATAATTATTTTACCAGGTATAAATAAAATAGGGACAGTAAAATTCAAATAAAACGCAAGATATATTTTTATAGATTTTATTTTTATAAAGGTTTCATTGTATTTATCGTAGGTATAGTGTCATTTGAATATTTCATAGCTAAATCAGCTTTCCAATCGATAATGTGTAGTAGGCGATTACGTATAAACTAAAAACAATGGTAAATTATTAAAAAAGATGCTGACAACTGAACAAGAACTTACATGGCTTACAAATTCACTGAAAGTCTACAGTACAATTACTAGAAAATGAAAGTAACTTATTGGGTTATTAAATTGTGCATTAACTAAAATAGGTAAATTATTAAAATTATTCTAACTTAAGTTAAAAGCTGCTTAACATAAATTGTAATAACCTGCCTAAATAAACGATAAATAACGTTTATTTAGGCGCGGTAAATAAACGATTTGATTATGGATTTATTTCAACTAGTTTTGTTTATGTTTATTACAACATTTACGCCCTCTGCCGGCTCTAATTATATAATGTCTGCCGACTCATTAGGTTGCCATTAAAGTATGGTGCGTACGACCAAGAAGCAGGCAGGGTCAATTTAGGAAGAACATTCACGATCGACGTAAAACCATAAGTAAGTCATTGCAATTTAATTCTTATCTCGGTAAAGTAATGTATAAATTAGAATGATTGCTGAAAGCTTTATCAAACTCACAGCAATGATTCTGCATTGCTATTCTGTTACCATCTCACTGTGAAAACTTAGGTGAAGTGAGCTGTCATCGATACCTACTGATACTAAGGCAGTGACAGTTCACTTCAAGCTCACTTCAGCTAAGTTTTCACGGTAAGATGGTTACAGAATAGCAATGCTGATTTCTATTTTATTACAATGTGATAAGAGTTACATTGCAATGACTCACTACTGGTTTTACGTTATAGTTTGATTGTGAATGCACTGCTTTAAGGAAAGAGGAGACGCCGGCCGCGCCCTGTATGTCGGCAAATCCGACGACGCTCTGCCAACGAACGCTCTAAAATAATTTCCATTCAATAACAGACAAACAAAATTGGACTAAACAACAAGGAATTTGTACTTTGGGAGATGTGATATATAGAGAATCGACTAGGTCCTCATCAAAATGAATATTAAATACTTAATAAACATTGTATCCATAATATATAATATAAGCAATATAAAACGTAACATAATCGGAATACTAGACAATAATATAATTCTGCTAAATAACTGAAATAATTCAGGATCATCGCCAATGTGCGCTGGAGTGGCTTGCGAGGCTAGTTGGACCGCGAGCCAGTTATGATGGTGAAGCCGACGGTACCGACTAGGAACGACTTTCGAGGAGATCGCGCGATCCGCAAGCCCTCCAATACACCACCGTCAATACAGAATTGTCTAACAACATCATTAATCGAATAGAATTAAAACTTTACTAAGATTTTGTACCGAAAAATGTATCTAGCGTCGTATTAAATTGATATGCTTGCGAACAGCAACACTTTGGTATCAGTAAGATCACATGCAGGGATGCTGCCCGCTCGACACCCACAAAAAAGAAAACATAATGCATCCCGAGTAGCGTAGAACCCACTACACATTCTGCTATTGATCAGTGTTGGCCGCTTGTTTGGTAAGTAGTACATACTGCTTTTATCAATATCATATTTTAAAAAAAAATCACAACATCAAGCAGTATAAAAACACTAAGCATACTAATCCTACTACCTCAAAAACTCTTTTAAAGAGCATACTTACATCTATGTTCGTAAGTTAACACAAAGTCCGCCCAAACGGCGCAAATATCGGATCCGTATAAAATATAACATGTTTTTTTTTTTTCGCCTCTCCAGTTTTATTACAATTTTCTGAAACAACCTTATCATCTAACTTCTCGCTTTCCCAACGTTACAATAAAGACAATACAATGCTCACTATCGTTACAAAAATTAATAGCTTTTATCAATATTTTTAAATCGTTACAAAATGGAACTTTTTCATCTTAACTTTAATCAGAATAATTTTATACTCTTATACTTTTAGTTGTGCCAATTCCTTACGCATCGACTTCGAATATACAAAAATATACGTTGCGACGTATCGAAGATTTAAATAATATCAATTTTCAATGGTATAGACGTATTTTATAGAATATTTTTAAAACGATCCTTACAATAATTCAAGCACTTATACTTTACTTAAAATTAATCAATTGGCGTTTCCATCTGAGCATCTCAGCATCGTTCCACGACTCTCCAACCTTATTTCAGTTAATTGTAAGTAAACACGAGATCATTATAAAAAAGAACACTTAAATAACACATGACCACACTCAATATTAGTAAATATTACGAAGATATCCATTTTACCTACACAGGACAACGGAAATATTATAAAACGAAGTTATTCATTCATTCAGACATACTTTATCGATATACATAGTTATGAAAAAATGCTTCATTGATGTTGAGATGCTTTCAAAAGACAGGTCTGGTACATTATGCCTTCAGTTTGGCCGCGACGTATTTTTTGCCCGTGAGACAAGCGATCGATCATTCACTGTAATTACTTTGATACGGCATTACGGCTCAAATGTTTCAGTTACATTTCTCCGTAACCAGCATCAACGAAGCGAATAGACTGCGGTTACATTAAAATGCATCGATTTCTTGCTGTCATTTTTGCATTCCGATCCACGAAAATGTATCTCCAATTAGAGTGACTTTTACAAAGCATCCAATCAAATAGAAATGCACAAATAGTTAAGACATACTAGCCTAATTACACGATGACCTTAGAGTTGCAAGTCGAAAGTTAACAAGCAACCCTGAACATCGATTTCCGAGAAATTCTTCAAAAATACCGAAGACGTTCGGTCAAGATTACTTCTTAACATTGGACAAGCAAACGGTCTTACACAATAACTATTATCGCTGTGATACACGTACGAGATCGACTCTCGTTTCTTACAAAAATACTACATCTACAATTCCAGTAAAAAAAGTACATTACTTGATGTTTAATTTATGCATTATACATATTAATAGAAAAAGTTTATCACTAAATTACTTGTTATCTTTACGAAAGTACAAAAGTTAAGTTATTACAAATTATGACACTCATACCCTGATGCACCCCGCGCATTACGTAGTATAATCGTTTAGCCTAATCGCTACGTAATAACTTAGTTATTATCATTACCCAATTCGTCAGATTATCACCAATTTTATAAACTTGCGTACAAAATGTATCGGCTTTTACGTCGGAGTCCGATTCACGAGACTTCAGAAGACTAACTTGTATCGACTTCCTCTGCACGTCGGGGTCGACCGCGACTGCAGCCAATGACTGTAATGTAATATCACCTTTCACAATCGTATCGCATTTGATAGTTTGGGAGCTATTAGCTGTATCTGATAGTACGCTTCAGTCTGAACCTGAAGATGAACTGCAATGATTTCACTTACTGGTCCGTCTAAACTAGTAAATGCGTACGAGCGCGACGTAAACCCTACCCTATACAAGTTAATACAAAAGATTAATACGAACTTACTACATAGTGTAGAAAACATCGAGTATCAAAATATAATTAACATGTTTTTGATTTGCATCTTTTCACTAACCAATAACAGCCGTATACTAGAATCAGCCAATGCGTTTTTGAAATTTTGAGCTTATGAACGCCGGGTACCATTTGGATGCTGAATGTCACATTGATAACCTGCCTCGGAACTGCATCCGCCTACAGTTTCACGGAACGCGAGATATTAAAGCGATATCCTATAAAAATACCAATGTGATGCTACACGCGTTCACCCATAAAGTTCTGTTGGAAATTACAGCGCTAAATATAAACAGACTTTTCGCAGTTGAAGTCATAACCCTTTTTATGGGCCGACAAATGCTTTGGAACAGCATTTATTATTGATATTATAGAGACGGAAACATGCTATCACTGAATTTAAATTTTATTTGTTTGATTATGACAGACCATTATGCAGTGGACACGCGGCATTGGTCTCCCGTTAAACGTTTAATGATAAAAGCCTGCAGTGACAAAGGCAGGCATTACATCGAGTGCGTTAATCTACGTTACATATCACGGGAAGATTTTAAGTTAATTTCACATACTTAGCGTGGCGCGAGCGCACCGCCTATGACCAGAATGTACACCATTCATAATAACAATACCTACTCGCTTGGCACGAGATTACCAATACCGATAATCA
Source organism: Lithophane semibrunnea (assembly GCA_947363905.1). Classification (NCBI taxonomy): domain Eukaryota; kingdom Metazoa; phylum Arthropoda; class Insecta; order Lepidoptera; family Noctuidae; genus Lithophane; species Lithophane semibrunnea. Next base: position 6,969,733 of record OX376185.1, read on the forward strand.
TTACAAAGAAGAGAACAAGACGATGACTAAACTTTTAATGTTAAGTGTGACCACATTCTTACATCCACATTCACACCAATTATTATTTAAAAAAATCCTAGTCTAAATAAGAACTACAGTGGAAATAAGATTTGAGTAACCTATATTCAAAGCGAGACATAATACCTATAGATCAACGAATATTATGCCGATGACGTAGTCCTACTTATAGAGTGCTAGGTACGATGTACGATTCCTAATATAGCATTCGATAAAATACGTGTCATAAAGTAATGAAGATTAAAATAATGTAAGATATATATAGTTTTTTTTTAATAAGTAACAATTTTGCTCCTAAATTTTAACGAACATAAAACAAAATACCTTTTATAAAACCAATAAAACTGTTAATATTAGGTACATAATTCTGAAAACAAAAACAATTGCGGTTATATTAGGATTACAGCAACTATTTCATAAAGATTATCTAAGTGAGGGTTACTTTTAATATGTATTTGATTTATTTACTTTATAAAATTTGCAAAAGTAACAAATTGTTTCTTTGTACTTTTAAGCAATTCACTAAATTACACCACATTAAAATTCAACATGAAGAAACTCGAATGACGGTGTCTAAATAAATTGTCATTAATTACAAAATTTAACAAATATGTGCAAATAAACTAAGAAAGTTGGCAACGTTTGTGTTAATTAGATTTATAATTAAAACTGAACAAGTAACTAAGTGTCTAATATATGAATAATCAAACACATATTCAGATAATGTACCGTTTGTGTACGAAAGTTACGAATAACCGAACTATTGTACAGATGCACTACATACATCCGTGGACTATTAAATTATCTATACAACCTTTGAAGTGTCAATAAAATCTTCAAAATAATAAACATACTCTAAAAGAGCTCAATTTGTAGAGGAGCTTTGAAATGAAGATATATTTTAAATCAAATGGGACAAATACTGTAAAATGTTCGACTGTGCCCCGTAAGGGTGCGTTTCCACTGAAGCGGAGACGAGCGGATCTGAGCGGAGACCTGCAGGAATCGACCAATCACAATGGTTGAAATCCATATCGCGTCTCTCGTCTCGTTTGTGATTGGAAGATTCCTGCACGTCTCGGCTCAGCTCCGCTCGACTCCGCTTCAGTGGAAACGCACCCTTAAGCCGCGGTCCCACGGCCTGTTGAAGCCTGTCGCGACCTGGCGCGCGGCCACATTTATCGAGGCCTGTCGAGGTCCATGCCGAGCATTCCCACCACAGGCCTCATCGGATCGACGGTTTTCACGGCCTGTTGGCCTGGCCTGTGAGAGAGCAGGCTGGGGACCCGCGGCATAATGGGGCCCGACCTAGTTGAATCCCAGGATATTTTTCTTCAATGGCTACGATAAACATTTACTCTGGATTGTATACTTCCGAGAATCTCGAGTACACAACTTTGTCACCGTGTGTACTCTACGACTCATAACTGTAAGTAAATATTCTCTAAACACAATTCAATTTCTGGAGCCACTCTGGTTGACACTATAATTTACTATTTTTTTTGTTTGTATCTAAAGAGGTAATGTTTGTCGAAGATCAATATTGAAATATCTATAAAATATGAAACGAACAGCCTTATTATTGAATCAGAGGACTTTGATATAAACGTCTTATTGGATTTGTTTGTCAATATAGCGTTTCAAAATACTTTGATTTTGTACGTGTGGATAGAGGGGGAGTCGATGACTTGATACATTCGATGAGTCATCGTAAACATGTACCTACTTTGATTATACATCTACATAGATGGCTCTGTATTTGACTATTAAACAATATGATTTTATATTTTGTGTCGACCACTATGCGAGCCGCGACTCGAACACACTTCACTTTCTTTTGTACATGCTCACCATCAGATGATCTGGTTCATTTTTTTAATATTTTTCTAAATATACCAACAACAGCTCGCCTTATTCTTTTTTTTTTTCAAATACTTTATTGGATACATACATTTATTTAAATGTATATTAAACTTTTAAATATAATTCTATATTTCGAACGAGCAAACTTCGATAAAATTAAAATTGATTAACATATGAAGTGTGATCGTTTCGCAGCCGGAACGCTTTAAAATAATTAGGGATCTTTGATATTATTGAAATTATGTACTATCGATTTACTGCTAAACTAGAAATATGCAATAATATCTCATTAAATACTTTTTGTTAAGCATCTGCGTGTAGTAGAATAAACGGCATATTTACAAATATTACGCCATGCTATGATAAATGTCCTGTTTCAGATATATATTTTATCAGATAATATTTTAGATCTTAGAGTAACTTTAAGCAGAGGATACTAATTTAAAAATATTTAAGAGGTATTACAACCACACAAGGCGACTGGCGACTATAGTCCGACGGGATGTGCGCAAGCGACGCTTCAATAACAACATCGCATCGTTAAATATTTTATGAAAGCTCGAATTACTGTCAGACTTAATATTTTCAGCCGGCCTGTAATTACTTATGATCGGATATGTTTTTAAGCGTAAAAGCAGCTGCCAAAATTGTTTTAGCGAGTTCCTTTAAATGCAAGGTCGATTTTACGGTTGAAATTCCCTTAGATGCTCAGTATATTTTAGCTATCTTTGGATCTCGACCTGTCTCTAACTTACTAAAAAACTGCAGAATAAATGCTAACACTGATTATAAGCTACTGTGCCATATCTAAAGCTTTCAATAAATACTTAAGCGGATGGCTCGTGCGGTTCAAATTTGTGTCTTATTTCTTAGGACATAGAGGCCAGTCTGCCGTCCAATCAAACCGTGCCGTGATGACGATGACGTATGAGGTGCAGTGATGCGGATGATGGCGTGATGTGCTATGAAAGTGACCTATAACTACGCAACAGTACCAACTAGTCGTAGTCAGTCCAAAATAAGAGCGAACACATTATCTAGTCTGTTTCGATCGTGTACGCTAACCTTTATTTGGTCTGACAAATGGTATAGATAGTGCCATCCACGAAGACGCGCCCCGCTCCGCTCCGCTCCGTACTAAAACGGAGCGGAACGGAGTACAGCTTACAATACAGTAATTGCGGAGCGGGGCGCATCTTCGTGGATAGCACTATCTGTATGTGCCGACTAGAACAAGTTGATACTTGGGATAATCAATTTACTTTGTGTTAATTTAGAAAATAAAAAGTCCGATACAATAGTCTTAAAATATTTTTCCTTGAAATATTTTTTTTTCATTAACTAAATAAATATTGATTGACGGTTGTACATAATTAAAAATATTGTGTAAATTAAAGCAATGAAAATATATAATGTCCCAAACACCTATTGTCAGTCCACTGAAATTCAGCGTAAAAAATCGAAATAGAACCAAACAATGTCTCGATTAGATTAGTAAAATGTAAATGGCAGTATCGATTTAAGAAAGATAATGCAAAAAATTTTACCTATAAAAGTGTCAAGTCTTCATTAGAATTATTGCCTAACATTGCGGATATCCCGCGGATACTATCACTTTTCTGTATACACCCCTACCGCCTAACTATCCGCACCACTTTTTTTTTTTGTTATTATTTTCATTAATCAATAAACACGCACTATTACTAAGAATTATCACTTATAATCACTTTGCGAGTAATAAGTATCAAATGTATAAAACCTTACCTAAAACGTTAACGTTAAACAGTAATTACTGAGTAAATCCGCGCGTCACTTATACGCTTAGTAAATGTCGAAGCGCTATTCACTTACAAATAAATAGACATCCATGATAATAAGAAAAAACCCTTAAATCTAAACTATTAAGATAGCCAAACGTATAGTCGATATTATTTGAAAAAAACTTTCATTCTTTTAAAAAATTAAACATGTCTTTTCTCAATGATTAGCGGCATTCACTTTTTTATTTTTTTTATTTCAAGGAGTATTTCACCTTTTTTCAACTGATATGGCACTATTCCAAAAAGTTATATTTGTTTATTTTTTTTATAATTCTCAATGCAGTCCGGTAATCACTGAGAAATCAATATTTGAAAACATAAGTAAAACAACAATATTAGACATTACATAACCCTACAAATATGTAAGTAATAGATATAGACAGGCTAATCATATTATTGGTGACACAGCAATTAGGTACTTACAATTAAAATCCTCTACCATAACTGTTTAAATAAGGTATGTATGTGAAATTATAATAAGTAAATGAACTGATATTAAAGACGATAACCTAACATGGCATCTTTAGTAGAAGTAGACTTATCCCTTACACTATTAAAGTGCCATTTGGTGGGAGGAAACAAAAGTTCACAATAAACCTACTAAAATATTGTATAACACTTAAGTTAGGTTTAAAATTTTGCTAAAATAAAACATAACTAATAAACTAAATTGAACTAAACAACACTCCTCGAACGTCCCTATCAGATAGGGTCATCAGTATCACTGAAATACAAGGTAATCAATAATTTAAAAATCACGCTTTTAACTCCTTCAAAAGGTAAACACTTCCCAATTTAAGATTGATCCGAAACAAAAAATGCAATTTCTGGCATCACTACATCGCTAATTATTGTTTTCGATAAAAATCAACTCCTAATCAACGTAGTACAGAATAAAATTAAAATAAAATCAATAGTACGATCTAAACTGACACATAAAATTATTCTCAATAATACCAACTTAATTTAACAGAAATTATTTCTAGCGTACTTGGACGCAATTAAAGTTCAAGAAACAAACATTGCAACACAGAGGAGTCCAATCGTCACCGCGTCTTATCCGTCACGTCACTCCGCGAGATCGCGAGATTATGCGATCTGGTTCAAGTAGTCGATAAAGTCGTTGGAGAAGAGCTGCAGAGCGGGCTCGTCTATAGGCGTGTAGCGCGGGATGCCACAGCCGCCACCCAGGCGCTCCTTGGGGCGTTCAATAGTGTGCTCCATGAGACGCTCAACCCTCTCCACGGGTTTGGTTCGCAGCGAGGCCAGGTAGCGGTCAGCCAGCGACTCACCCAAACTCATGGCCAGCGTCTCCGGGCTGACTCCGAACAGAGACAACGACTCAGTGAGGCTCGCGAGTGTAGGTGCGAGGTACTTGGTTGCGGGTTCTTCAGTGGCTGGTTCTAGTGAGCGAGAAGCCATGCTGGTGTTGATGACGGGTCGCAGCGCAGGGGGTGAAGCGCGGCGCGGAGGCGACGGCGCTAGTCCCCATGTATCGGAAGCAGGGGGGGTGCCGGGAGAGCCTCCCGGCACCGCCGACTGTTATGGCCACTGCTGGAACAGCGGGAACGTCCTCTTGGTGAAGCAATAGCTCAGCGGCTTGACGAAGTGTGTATCGAGCACGCGGCAGTGAGGGCACGTCACCGGGTGCGAGTAGTCAGAGTAGTTTAGCCGCTGTTGCGGGTGCAGCAGTGCCTTGAAGCAGTTGTTGCACTGTAGACAATGGACATACAACTTTAGTATTCATTCATAAACAAAGATAAAACTTAATATTCCCAAGGTGTCTTCACGAACACAGTTATAATTCTGACTAAACCTCACCTTCAGTCTCTCAGCGCAGCACGGCGTGGCCATGAAGATGTCATAAGAGTACATGGTGCCGAGAACGAGGGATGAGCCGTCCCACTTCTGTCCACAGAACCGGCAGCGGATGGTACGCTCGGCGTCGTATCGCTCCAGGCAGCCCATGCACACGCACGTCAGGTATTGCGTGCGGCCTTCCACTTTCACCTGCAGACAAAAGAGTATTTAATACTCACGTTCGAAGTTTAAAAAAAAACCCCTCAGAACTATCAGGGGTCGTGACATGGCAAAAACGAGGGATCAAAAGCACCATGGCGCGAAAAATTACAATTAAGTACCTACTGAATAGGGAATATGCATGTATTTTTTTAATATTTTTATTCGATAGTTTACATCGTCAAATAATAGTTTAAAAAAATTCGACGACAAAAAAGCAATTTAAAGTACAAATTTTTTTTTTTTAAATATCCAACCCATCCGGGCTATTTAAACGCCCTCCATTTGGCGCGCTTGGTGTGGTGACGTCACAGTCCGTGAAAACAGACAAGCAACTGTCAAGTCAACGTCAAACACTCCTTTTTCTATGAGCGTTTGAAATTGACTTGACACTTGTTGATTGACTTGACATTGACATTTTGATTGTTATCCCGGATTGTTACGTCACATCCGCTCTTAGCCTTTTCAAGTATTTGAATTACCCAGTTATAATTACACAGTTTTTTGGGAATTTAAAAAAAAAAATTTCTCGATCATAAATAAATTTTATTCAAAAACATTGATGGAGGCATAATTCTGAAGTAATATAGTTTATAAAAAAAAAATATTTGACCCATATTTGAATCACATGCATATACCCTATTGTTTTTTTTTTTATGTCAGTCCGTGATTTGGGATCGTGCCAGACCTTTGTCGCGTTGAGCTGAATACCGATACTAGCGAACTATGATCAAGAAAATGTCGAAGTCTTGTGTTTTGTTTTTCTATACATCCTGTTTAACTATGACGGTTTCAAGACCTATGATAAAAGATGAACCTGTAGTGAGGTGAGATGCGTTATCTTTATTTATTTTCATTTTCTCATTGCGTAATTGAGTTATCAGTAAATTACCTACAAATGCGCTAATGAGCAAATTATGTAAGACTCATTCAATAAAGTCAAAGCATTATGATAGGTACAAATGTAAATATTTTTGTATTACTTGCATAACTTGATGTAAGTATTTACATTCATTGGGCAAACATCATTCAACCCATCGGCATAGTGTTGTTCTACATTATAATAATTCAGGTTTGTAATTATTCAGCCTATATTTTGTACTAGCCTTTGCCTGCGGTTTCACCGGTTGGACGTCGGAAAATATCCCACGGGATGTACTAACGGGATTAAAAGTTCCCTACGTGTTAATTCAGGTTATAAACCATCTGTGTGCCAAATTTCATACGAATCCGTTCAGCAATTTTTCCGTCAATCCGGAACACACATTCTGACAAACAAAAAAAAACCCACTCCTCGTAGCAACTTTTTTTAAAATATTCAATCTACAGTTTTAGAATTTTCTATGAGAACTAATCTAATCAATTCAGCTATCTAATTGTGTGACTTATTTTCGTAACCGATTAATATTAATTTGTTTCAATTTGACAGTTCAAAGAAGCAATGGATTAGAAATTTGTTTCAAACCGATTCAGATTCTGATTGATCGTGTATTACGCAATTAGGGTGCAGGTCCTTACATCCGAAAAGGTTGGACCATAAACAATAATCCAAAAGTGAAAAATAATAATAATAATTTTATCTACACCCGTGCTATAAATCCTCTCTAAAAGTTTCTGAAACAGCATAGTGCCAACATTAAAACAGCCAGTGTCAAAGTAACCATAATATCATCCAAACGGGTGTTATATTGTTGTACTGAATTTCATAATGCAAATCATTTAAAAAAGAACATTGTCATCCACGAGCGTTTCACTAACAAAGCACCGTAATTTAAAAACAAAACACATTCGAATTCGAAAAATTCGAATTTACTTCGTACCGCGCCATTTTTGTTCGATATTGGTATTGCAAAGAACTTTTATAGAAGATTCATATCATGGATCTTATCTTTATCTTTATGGATGTAGATAAAATCTTGTATGCAACTGTAAATAATTAGGTATTAAAATCCTTATTATAAAACAGTTGTATAAATAACTATTAAAAGCTTCGTATGAATGTTGTAGAAACACTGAATATCGGGGGTTCCATGCTAATTCTAACGCCAAACAACAGCGAGAAGGCGACTCGTGTCTAATCCGACGAACAAACAACTCAACAACTCTTGTATGACTGTGTTTGTCTCTAAAACAAACTCCAACATCTTATTTAAGTTTTCTGTTTTGTATTCGTACTTAAAACGGCTGGTTTATTGCTGTTTTTTTATTTGAATTTTGCTAAGTTATGTCTTTAATGGCAGTGTCAGTCATTTAAACTTTGAATGCTTGAAAAGTTTTTTAATATCGAATTCAATATGGACTTCATTTTAAAACGAGTTTTTCTCGGTATAAAAAATCAGCGATTCAGTTTTCTGATAGTGTAACTCATCAAATAGTTGCATAGCGCTGGTTTTAGTCACGCTGAGCGTCGGCGCTGACGGCCTAATACGTATGATTGTCCTGCTCGACGAGGGCTGCAGTGACGAGCTACGCACCAACCGACAGCGCCGACGGCCAAGGTCAGCGTGAGAGGAAAACCAGGCTTGGGACTAGTTGGTCCTCTCAACACTGCTCAGCCCAAACCCATCCACAAAAATGGATTTTCAAATCATATACCTAATATAAAACAGCTTTTTTACCTCGACAGCCCCACTGGTATGTTGACGCGGGCTCAGGAAGAAAGTGCCGTCGACGAGCGGATATCGGTCGAAGACATGCAGGGTTTCCTTGCAGAGTGAGCAGGACACCTTCGGCTTGTGCTGACCAGCCAGAGTCGACAGGATGAAGAGTCGCGTGTCGTCGTTGCCATGGTTACCCTCGTCCTCGATCTATAACAAAAGAATTGAAAGGTGATCGGATGCTCCTATAAAAACGTTAGTCTATGTGAAGAATGTTGACAAGAAACTTTTCTTGCGATTATAAGTAACACCTCAAATGATAAACCCGCTAATAACCGTAACATTCCACTAAAAACAATAGACAAGCGCGACCCTACGCCCAGAGCGCAGACGTTATTGTAAATCCACGCCCGCAATTTCAATATTTCATATCCCCACATTTACATATTACGATTAATGCATCCACCCACGACACTTACCGCAGCAACTCTCCCTTCGTAATAACACAAGTAAATGACTGCATAAAGTTGAATAATGAAAGGCTGAAAGGCAATTACGCTGAATTCGGAGTCGAAGTCAAACAAAGGCTCACGAGCCACGGAGATCGATTGTGAAGCACAATTCGTTCACGTACGAACAATTTGTGAGAGCGAATAATAATGAAAGTTTAACGAGTTACTGTTGCGGCGTAAGCACAGCGCCTTAATTAAACATAATATTATGAGCTGTCAAAGCGTAATACGTCCAAACCCATTTCCTAGCCGAAGTATTGATTAATAAACCATTGTTCCTCGTTTGGGTACAAGCAAGTCTGGTATTAGTCAGCCAGACACGTTCAACATCTGATAATAATATCATCGGGCAGTTAATTGTCTACACGCTGACTACACATGAAACAGAATGCGAGACGCATAAGTAAGGAACTCTTCTTACATTCCAGTGTGCATTTATTGATGCTAAGCATTCCTATCTATTATTAGAGTGACGTGACACCAGGAACACATAAAACGTACCCGGCGAGAGCATTGACCTACGCAAACAAACTCAGTATGATTTGCAGTATAGTGCAGTGCAGTTTGCCAAGAGACGAGCGGGCGGGGGCGGGCCATCCGGCATAGCAAACACCGCCGCACTATCTCGCTACCCAACTCCAACATGAGCGCCGTCTATTCCGGTCGTGTCGAACATTTCGTTATTTAACCGATGATCATAACATTCGCCACCGAATGTTAATGCTCCTCTCCATTTGTAAATTGCAATCGTCAGACTGGCGTTGTCGTCTGAACGTGATAAATAACTGGCCGCGAGTGCCGCCTGCGCGGGACTCGCGTGATTGATTCAACCGAACAGCTGCTCACACGACACAGGTACTTTATGATTGATAACACTGAATCGCAGAACCACTTTGCTGGTGGGAGAGACGCGAGAGTGGCTAATGAAACGTCTATGAATTACTGTGTTAATTAAAACAGCGCTAGTCTCGACGCCTTAGGACTAATGAGTAACAATTAAATTGTCAAGTGTCGCGCACCCGACAGTTTAGTGAGGTTGCAGGTCTCGGCCGACGAACCCGCGGTGAGTGCTGCAAACTTGCACAATTTACGTTTGTTCTGCAAGATTGATGAGCACTCCGACGCAGACTATTTATTTACTCAATCCGATCACGCTTTGTCTCGCAATCGTCGCCTTTTATAGTTGTCTACGATGACTCGGCGTGGCAGTAAACCGGCACATAAAACTTTCAGCCGAGTTTAGGTAAGTGCATGTCTCCTAGGTAGGTAAAACCAGTCGTCGCGACCGCAAATATACGAATAAAGCAGAAAGCGATTTGGTCTAGTATGGAGACGGTTAACAAGAGCGGGCCGAGCCATTCGACAGGCGTAGACGATCGTAGCTTCCTCTAATTACGTCTACTGAATTTACATAGTGCGGAGAAACTTGGCAGCCAGTAAACTTTGCGGTTTCAATAGTGTCGAAACGTCCCGATCCCGACCGCCATATCCTCGGAGCGACTTCCGCAACAGAACAGTTTTAAAATAAAATTAAAACCGAAACAAAGAATTTAACATTGTTGGAATAATCCGGAAAGTTCGGAATCGTTGTCGCACAAATTTAATCGTGGGTCTGTTCGTTTGTTTCGATGTTCAAACAACAAGAGCGAGAAGAGCCCGTTTCGACGAGGAGACGAGAGCCATAGAGAGTGCTTGAAGCGTCGTTAGTACTCCACGTCCCGCAGAACGAATGTACACACATTAAAACTTTCCGAATTGAAGGTGACGCAATAATTAAAGAGCCGTACGGGGTGCCACCCCACGCAGAGCGCTTTTATCGCGCCGGGAAATGGAAAACAACTGTATCAAATAAACATTAGTTCAATTACATTCCCAGCACTTCTACAGCGACAGATCATGTTAAAAAACAAACAGTCGCGAGTCGTCCTCAACTTCAAAATGTTGCCATCAAATATCAACAAATGTTTTCCATATCTGCTGAAAAGTAAAATAAAAATAGAGAAGTGGATTCGCATTTCATTTGTATTTTCTCTTAATAAACAGTTGCAAAGGTATTCACGCTACATTGTCAACATCGTTTCCCATTGTTCTTAGTATCTATGTACTCAGTAAAACGTTCGCAAACGAGCTTTTATTATAAAACAGCAGACATAGCCGACCTAAGGTTGAATAACGGCGATAAATCTGGATAGTACCCAGGGGTGGCTTATTTTTAATTAGCCAAATGAAACTTTTCCTATTATATTTCGCCGTCGTCGGCACTGAACACTTAAATATAGTAAAGATAAAAATTAAATACAAAGCGAAACGAGAGAGAGTGCTGAAAGGCCGAGGAAAAATGTGAAACCCCGCCGCAATCCAATTAGCAGCAACAAGATATCCAATACTATGGGATCTGATCGTAGTTAAATTATTTAATTGAATTTTAAATGGCTCGATTCTTGGCAATAACGGATGGTGGTTTCGATTTTTGAATGAAGAAGCTATTAAAATATTTGTAGTGATGGAGGAAGCAATTTTTCACCAGTGCCATCCCAAACAATAAGTCCGGGAGCGGATGGCGGATGGTATTTGTGGTACTCGATACATTTAATGTGACGGCTGCGTTGCGTTCCGCTTCATGTTTGCCATTGTCTGAGAGCTTCACGTTAATACTTTGCTCTTTGTATCAGCAAATGCATTCTATAGTAATGCAATTGCAGGATTTTATACAACTTTCCTGTGCATTCGAGGTTACGACTTGGTTTTTGTTGGAGCTTTGTTTAGAAAATGTACACTCAAATCACAAACCAGGTGTATTCAATGTTGGCAGTACAGAAAGTTTTATCTCCAAGATAAATGAGAATAACACAGTGAATGCTATCTGAATCAATGACGGTTACCTAGTTCCGGTGCACAGGGCAACGCAGATTACAACTTTCTAAAGGAAATTATGGTTTTATTCCGTCACGCTGGTTATTCTCAAGCGTAAGTTTTCTGCTCATCAGTATTCGACTGTCAAAGGACGAAGCGGTTTATGTAAATCTCGAGCATTTATTACGGCTGCAACTCTGTAAACGTCGATACTCGAGTCGAGCGGGGAATTCATGAAGCGAACAATTTGTTAATCTTCGCAAAGAGAAATACCTCAAAGAGGAACGTGAGGGCCGGTATTGAAGGCATCTCGGTAATCGAGAAATGCTCGAACATGCGTTATAAGTGTAAATATTTAGCAAAAATTCAAATGTCTTGAAAGATATTTTCTCGCGTGAATTAGTCGCGTCCCGACATTCCACATTACGCGGTGATGCGCGATATGAATGCCGAGATATTGTCGAGTGACAAAAGGCATCTTTATTCGACGCTAACTGGCTTCGAGAAAACTCCTACGTGCAGTACATATATCTTAAGAGATCTATGCAACAAAATCGTTATTATTTTATTGCTCCGTCTCCGAGGGATATGAAGTGACTGAAGGACCGCGTCTCCGAGTTAAGTAAAATTTAGATTCAAATGGGTGTTAAAAATGTTCGAACGAACCGAGTGGGTGTTCGGGGTGTTTTGATGCGATTTTGATGAGGTTCCCCGTCGGATGGCGTCGGAGACTGAACGGTGACATTTTTATTAAAATGTTGCCTGACAATAAACCGATGTTCGATGAATGAGATGTCGTAAATTTGTCCGAGGTAATTGATTGCGGCCCTGTCCGAATTCACCGACATGTTTCAACAATGGTGCAATCGGAACGAAAAAAAAAGCATAATGTCCAACATAAAACCTCCTCCTTTTTGGAAGTTGGTTAAAAAAAGCGATATTGCTAACGTAACGAATGTAGCTTTGTGTGTTCAGCCGCAGACGAGACGTTCCGATCTCGCTACATGGAAAACTACTTATCCTAACTTCATTTTATCGTTAGTGGGATGTTATGTCAGTTAGTGCCCATTCAGAGAACGCGTCATTAGTACCACAAGATAATGTGCCCTTGTGTTTTATAGTTCGCCGTTTTATAAATAACGTGTTTCAATTGTTTTCGCGACCTTTGTTTTCCATTGTCGATCCGTGACTAGTCCTCATTAGAATCTGAGCTAAGTATTTAGTAAGTATCTAATTGCCTACAAATGTATGAAATTCTAGCTAGATCTTTCAATATTTCTTGCCTCCTATAGAGACGTAGTGATAGGTATACGAGTATTTACCTAGATGTACCTATTTTATCAATAAAAATAATTTAAAAACATCAATTACATTCAAAAAACAACTTTTGAACACAAATAAGGCTTGCAAAAATAATTGTTCTATTTTCAATTTGCACAAGCATTCGTGTTTCCCGCCACTATCCATAATTTTAGGTATTTCGAGTAGTCAAACTCATTCGCTTAGCAAACATCAGTTGAGCGTTTACACTGCTAGTTCGCTCGTATATACGTTAACATGCAATGTTCATGAATATATCATGAAGGTGTATAATATTTACGTTTAACGACTCGAAAAAAAAAACCAGTCTAGGTAGGTACCTCTAAAATGAAGCCATCGAATTCTCTGGAGAACCAACAGAACCAAAAGAATTTGCTTCAATATTATGTTGGAGACTAGTCCTTGCGTCAGGGAGCCATCAATTCCCCATAGGGCTTTATCGATAGCTATTCATAATCAAACAAGAAATAATATCAATAAGAAATCGATTAAAGTAAGATCGATAATCGGAATCGGTATCATTTCGCCGTAAGGAAATATTTACATTGAAACGAGTTATAAGTGTTGTTGTGATAATCCTGTCAACGTGGTCGGCCACGTGCGCTTGCGCAGACAGCTGAGTCAACACTTCATGTGTAGGTATGTAGAAATGGCTGGCTGTTGGTCTATCTGTGTATTGTGTAGTGAAATCTGGCCTTATCTTTAATGTTTGCTGCCTGATGAACTAGCTACAATGGACGTCGTTATTAGATTTGATTGAGCACTTTTCTCGCATCCTATTTGCTAATCTAGCGATTGTGAAATAGGTAAATACCTATATGGTCCGTTTTCAGTATGAGTTGAAAATCCAAAATTTAAGGTGGATGCGCCAAGGTAGCCCGCGAAATTCAAATTTTCTTACGTTTTTTGCAATTTGCAGGTCAGTGTCAGGTTGTATGTTGATCTAAATATTATTTGCGGCCGTAACAAATATGGGTTTACAGAATTATAAACATTAGAATCAGCAATACAACTCTCTAAGTTCATGAAAGTGCCAAATGTCATGTCATGATTTCATGAATTATTCATTCAATGCACCTTAAGCATCACATCTAGGTGTTGCTTCTCCTCATAGCACTCTTGTCAGAACAGTCGTTGTCTTCATGTAGTTTCTTGCCTAGGGGCTGATGTGATTCGCCTCACGATTTCTCGCCATTTACTCAGATTTTTGGTACTAATGCGGATTTAATTTGGTCAATCCATCAAAGGTCGACCGATCAGGTTAAGCTACTCTTGCCGCGGTTGGTCCGTGGATGGATGGACATCTTTACATACCATGACCCCTTCGTGAAAGCACGTTAAGCCGTTCTTTGACAGTTGGTCTTCAGAAGCCCGAAAGTCTGACCAAGAGGTATCGTATTACCCAGTAATTGGGATGTGGATGTCCGATAGGCAGTCGCTCCATGTAAAATACTAGTATTCAGCTGCATCCGGGGAAGCCGACCCAAACTAGATGAGAAAAGGCTAGGCGATGCAGCCTTCTCATGGGTGAGCGGTGAACGTAGTCATGTACAGGAGAATTAAATAGTTCCAGTAGTTTCCCCTTGCTTCTGCACCAATCCTTATAGTGGTAGTACAGTTCGATTCAAACTTAATGGCGGCTCGGAACACGAGGCGAGTCGCTGTGGAGTAACAATTTCATGTGTCAGCGTGTGTGAGGGGTGTGGTACCGCGCAGCACTGCGGCGGCTCGGCTGTACAAAGCTGTTGAGGCCTTAAGAGTGGTTCGGTTTTGAGGCGCCGAATACTCGCCTTTCGCCCTTCTCCTGTCCGCTACTGCGCCTACGAGGATTTGGTAAGTATGTGACACTCGTGGGGCTTAGACGCAGCATTGCCCGGGCACGACCATGGACGTAAGCAGATCGGACTGGCTGGCTGTGCTCTTTTGAAGCCTTGTCACACAGGCGTAGCACAAGGCATTTCTCAGCATTTCGAGAGAGCTGACTATCTCGTATATACTTATAGCCAGCTCCGCTGAGGCCAAGACCAACTTCGACTGTACAATGATATACTTGTACAGTGTCAGGTAAAACCCAACCCCTTAGTGGTAGTGAAAATAGGTTAGTAGGTACTGATAAATTTTTAGTTAAAAAAATATTTAGAGCTTTTCAACTATATGACATAAAAATGTCCGAACTCTAGAAACACAACTAGACAAGTAAATATACGAGGGATATATACCTAGCATGAATCGTTAGCTGCAAGTAAACATCTTTATTATTTCCAACTGCAATCGTATTACCCGTAAATTGTATTTTTATGACTTGTTTTAGGGTCTGACTCATGTTTTGACGGTCGTCCGTACAGAAATCAGACGAAGAAAAATAGACCAAAGCTAACGTAACGAAAAATTTGATTCATTCCGCCAAATTGTATCAAAGTAAAAATTTATTTGACATCGTTTAAATTTTTATATTTCACGTTTATGATCCCACTGCTAAAATAATTTGAGTTATGACAGCTGAAAGTATCTGAAGTTATTACTTTACATATCTGAAATCATAACAAACACTAAAATCATCTCGGTAACTGCTTGTCTGACAATAAATTAGCAGCGATTTAGAAAAAGGATATTAGTGGTGAATTTTGGTTGATGTCCAAAATAATAAACTAATTCTTAGAAGCATTGTTTTTGTTGAGTGTTCTCGAACTCCATTACGCATCGTAACTTTTCTGAATTTTATGTGCTCTAGAAAAACTGCGCCAATTTACTAATGGTAATTTCTACGGTTCAACCAATGCCTTTCATTTTGGTTGAAAGTCTCAGAAATAAACCGGCCAAGTGCATGTCGAACCACGCACAATGAAGGGTTCCGTAGTTGGTATGAATTTATCCAACAAACTTAACATTGTAGTTGAAAAACTTGTTCTTTGCATGACATGTTGTGAAACATGTTTTTGCAACTGCAAATTTAAGTTGGTCGATTATTAATCGGTAACTTGTGGAGCCTACGCTACGTAGCGGTGACAGTTTTCCTTTTAATTTCGTTATATACTACTGCCGTGATTTTTTTCACATATCCAAAACCAACCATGTAGCTGGAAGGGGGACACTTTAATCTAAAAAAAATAGCACTTTAAAGCTTAATATATCCAGGCCGCGAGCGAGATAAAAAGTGAATTTGAGCTGAAGTAGTATAGGCCTTTAAACACAGAGGGTAAAGAATTAATCATTCTCCTGCCCATATCAAAATTTATTTGGGGTCGGCGGAACATGTCTTTTTCTTCCATACTTATCTGCAGGCTTGGCGCTTTCTATCTCTAGGAAGAATATACATAGCTTTTTCTATACAAAGTGACAGTTCGTTTCTTCATTTTTGACATCGCACCGTAGAAATCTTTTTACAATCTGTCATTTTGTCTTTCATTTCTAACGATCTTTGTCTAAAGTCGAATTATTAATTCACTGGAGTAAAATGACGGGTGCTAGCTGTCACCTAGTAACATAATAAGGTCCTATTTCTATTGTAATATTAGTATCACAAACGTTGAATTAACGAACTAGTTAGTTTAATCTAAGTAAGTTAAGTTTAATATTAAGTGTACAAGTCTAGAACACAATATTCCCATAAAATATTTTTAAAGTGACAGCTAGCACCTGTCATTTTACTCCATTAAATTAATAATTCGACTTTACGTCTTTTTGTAGGTATTTCGGAAGAAAATGTTCTATCCTGACTGTCAAAATCACACTGACAACCGATAAATCCTATGACAAAACAAAGAATTCTGAGTCGAATAAAGGCTTATGGCATATACATACTGGCGCGCTTCGCCGCGGGACGCGACACCACCGCATTGTTCGCCGTGAAGTTTTCTCAGAAATTGTTTTGTTAAAATTCGCGTCGCGCGGCGAATCGCACCAGTATGTAATAGCCTTTATGTAAAAGAGTGAATTTCGTAAAAAGTGCAGTTACTTTGACTCTTCCTACTTTGCTGCCGTCGTACTGTCTACAGGAAACGTCATTT
Organism: Lithophane semibrunnea; assembly: GCA_947363905.1. Classification (NCBI taxonomy): domain Eukaryota; kingdom Metazoa; phylum Arthropoda; class Insecta; order Lepidoptera; family Noctuidae; genus Lithophane; species Lithophane semibrunnea. The sequence continues at coordinate 6,986,763 of OX376185.1, forward strand.
TTATCTACTCTTCCGTCGATCAAACGGTGCTCATGCTACGCCTGCTGGTAGTTGCCATCTCGGTGGTCAACCCCTTTCTAGTCATATCATCTTACACACAAGAATATTTGTAATTAAATCTTTTCATTTCATGATATCTACATAGATGCGAATATTCATGTTCATTTTTACGAGAAGACTTCAAAGAGATCGGCTGCGATCAAAGGGATGTAAAGTTGTTCGCGCGGCAGTAATATGTTGGATTCAAACGTCACAATAGCGCTGATATTCACAGGTTGGCAGAAATCGTACTATGAAATGAAATGGAATTGTTTATTATGTATAAGATATTGGAATCACTGTTACACGTCATATTAAAAAATAGTAAAAATAAGCTAGATGAGGTCGGCGTTTCCTATCTAAGACTACTCTGAGAAGAAAGGGCTCGAAATAAACTCAAGAGGTCGCAGTCTCTTTTAAAGTCTAGACATAATCTTGGTCAGGCCATATGAGGACCATGTTGATTAGCTTCTGAAATGGTATTTTGAGAAAAGAACCACAAATATTTGAGTGAAACTGTCCAGTCAGTGCAAGCATTTGTCAGTAATAGTGGAGCTCAACGACTCGACGAAAAATACCAAAGAAAGGACATACGTGTATACGTATCGGGACTACGTGTAGCATTTTACACTAGAATGTACGTCTATCTATCCATAATATACTAATATTATAAATGTGAAAATAACTGTCTATCTGTCTGTTACCTTTCAACGGATTACGATGAAATGGCACACAGGTAGACCATCACACACCTGGCTTTGGAGGTATTAACCGTTTCATGTTTGCCTCTGTATTACGTTCGCATTGGGATCATTTCCGACCTCCACTCGAGCAAATGAATGAATGAATGAATATTTCGAAGACGCGAAAAAAAGCTTGTGTAAAATATTGGCAGAACCAGAACCTGATAAAGGTAAAATGTGGGTTCAAGGGAAAGACGTATTGAGATTACTGCAAATTCATTACGATAAGGGTAGGACGGCGACCGTAAATGAATTGGGGTAGGGATGAGATGGTGCGGATGTTCAACCAGCAGTGATCATTTCTATCATGCCCTACATTATGAAGTATTTATACCACAATTTTGCCAGTGTGAGAGAGAAACGGAGCTATTCAAGGCCGATAGCACCATCCCGTTTGCAGTGGAATAAGTATGACATTAATACTTCATAATACCCTGACCTAGCTACAAAATGGCAGTGAGTTGGCAATAATAATGCAGTGAAGATGACTAAAGAAGACATATAATTTGGGACTGATATTCTATTCTTTTGACACGATCATGGTATGTAAGGAGCTGGACACACAGAAGAGACGTGAGACGAGGACGGGACGCAGATGGAAAAGCGACGCGTCTGCGTCTTGTCTTTTCTATACGTTTTGTGCCAGGTGAAGTCTGCGTCCTGTCTCACGTCGCTTCTGTTAGGCCCGCGCCTGAAGATGGCCACCCATCCCGCGCCTGAAGATGGCCACCAACCGCGGCAAATAGCTCTTAACCTGATCAATCGCCCCGTGCGGCTGTTATTACTTAGACACAAGCCCGTCCATCCATCAGAATTTAGTAAAGAATTGTTTTATTCTATAACTGACAATGATTAGTAAACGACCTTACTAAACTATTTACAACATCATATTAACCCAACTATTCCTTAGAATAACACCGTAATAATCAACTTGTAAATATTTCGCAGCGATTGTCATCATAAACCGTTGTTTGCACTTTATAGCAGCATAAATCAATCTAGATTCGTATTTGTTGTATAATGAATAATTGTAATGAATAGAACATTCCTATAGGCTAGAGTTCAGCTATTCTCAAAGTGGGCTCCGCAAAACCTCTGTGAATCTCCGCGAAAATATATGCTATGGTCCAACAATGGACGTCCTCGCTTTGTGGTATTTTAGCTGCTTCAGAATCATCCTAATCTCGTAAAACTGTTTATTTATTTCCGCCCTATTTTATTAAATCCAACAGTGTGTAGCCCCAGCGCTAGTGAGAAAAAGGTATCTCAGAGTTTATGCGAGTGTTATTTGCCCCACCAAAATCAATTAGGGGGCGACAAAACTGTGAAAAATCCACTTTGTCCCAGTGCACTGGTGAGACTGATTGGTGGGGCAAAGTGGATTTATCCATAAAAAGCAGTTTTTGATTATTTTAGGGTTCCATCAAATATATATTTATTTTTCTAAAAGGGTTCCGTGGCTAAAAAGTTTGAGTACGCTGGGCTAGACCATAGATATATTTCTATAGTCTAGACTCTAGCGCCACTGAACGGAACGAAGGTTCTTGCTAACGGTTCTACAGACGCGCGGTTATTTTTTATGTTGCTGTCACTTGTTATATAAAACTTGCAGCTGGTTTTCTTGGACATAGAACATAGCATTATCGCTTCTGAAAAACACTAGCTTTTACTGGTTTTTTTTTTCCGTTGATTTCAAACAACTTCCAAGTTAGCTTTTCCATTCAATCGTCAAGATGACAGCTTAAAAGATTTTTTATCCTAACTTAGTGTACTGCGCCATATTTTAAAAATAATTTACAATTGTTGTATTTCTGCCTTCAGAGGCTGTACGCACTCTGCCATTCAGGAGCCAGTAAACTGTTTAATATCTAAGATAGGTACAGAATTAAGGCTCTTAGATACTGGCGTGACTTGCCGCAGCATTGTTCGCCGACAAGTTTTCTCAGAATTGTTTTGTTGAAAGTCGCGTCGCGCGGCATGTCGCGCCAGTATATAAGAGCCTTTACTGCAGGCGCTTGTTTTGGTATAGCAGCATATAACTTTATCACCGCACTTAATATGTATAAAGGAAGTATAAACGCGTCAGTAATGCAGATATTGATCCGCATCTGGTTACAAGTGGAACCCTGCCTCAACGTGCTTGGGATAGGAAGACGTGGCTGGTGACGTCACCGTCGTTCGAGTAGGTAGGTTATTTCTTTGATTCGTTGTTTGAATGTATGCTGGTCACTAGCCACCTATCCTTTTTAAGGAAAACAGTGCATAGGTCTGTATAATATGTATGCGATTTAGCGTCACCGACCTGGGGGCCTAAACCGGCCACATTAGCAATTCCTGTAAAAGCAGTTCATTTCCTGAATCCCAGCTGTCATTAGCAATTCCTCTAATTTGACTTTTAAGCAATTCATAATTTGTGGGCTATTTTACGAATCTCCATAGAAATCTGTCAAACAAATGAATTATTTCGTAATATGAATTATACGCAGACCATACTATGAACTGTCAGTTTGTGACATTTTACGAAAATGCATAATCTTTAGGGAGAATAAGTCTTTAGAGACTGCCGATACAAGTGAAAACTAAGTAATATAGCTCATGGGAAGCGTGCGGTGACGATGACGCGAGTTCCATGATTTTTGTTCACCCAAAAAGTGCTCAACGCGCCTACAGAAGTTTTCAATTCAAAAATGGTTTATTTAAGGGACGTGTACAAGCAAATAAATGTCATGTATGTGTCTCATCTAAAATGTGATGGCATAAATTCATCGCAGTCTAGTGCATAGTTGGTCTGAGGTGCATGGCGGCATTGCAATACGTCTACAAATTAAGTAAACAATACATAATACCGTCTGGGAATGCTTTAGACAGGCTTGCGTCAAGTCTATTATTATCACAAGAATCAAGTGAAACTTACTATGGCTACTATGCGATTTGATAAGGATTTGTTAAACTCCAGCAACAGAGATAATTTCGCGACGCAATCCTTACAATATGTAAGGAACCCGAAGGTTTATTAAGTAGTTTTGCTTAGGGAACGCGGATAATGGGAATGAAGAGACAACAATACTTTTCGTGGCTCTATTTTGTGATCTGAATGTCCTTTAATCCTAATAAATAGCAAAAAAAAACAATAAAAAAACATTCGGGGCAGTCTTTGGGGACTGCCAATAGAAGTGAAAACTAAGACACTTGTGAATACAAAGTATACATAATATAGCTCATGGGAAGCGTGCGGTGACGATGACGCGAGTTTCACGCTTTTTGTTCCCCCAAAAAGTATACATATATCACAGTATACATATTGCTCATGGAAAGCGTTCGGTGACGATGACACGAGTTCCATGATGTTTGTTCAACCAAAAAGTGCTCAACGCGCCTAAAGTTTTTGCTTCAAAAAACTAAAAAATCTATTAAATGAGCAAAATATGTATACAGGGTGTTAGGGTAAACACCGTTATCCTTGCAACCAGTGGTTTGGTTTCATTTATAGAACGTAAAATCAATGGAAAATTACAACTTTTTTTTTCTTTTTTTTAAATCTACATTTTACCAAAAGAGACGCAAGTTCGTTGTCCTATGCGCTAGGGCAACGAACTTGCGTCTCAAAACGGGCGGGTGGTACGGGATGTGACCTGACCGGCCGCGAGCGCGACCCCTCTCTCAGTCAGTAAGCTGTTTCGCTAGAGAGCACGGTGTCGGATAGAAACTTTAAAAAAATCTTTTAATGAAAATGACGTTTTTTTTTGTTGTGTTCGGTCATTTATTTTTATATTTAAGTCAACTACCCATGGTTTGAATGACAAGACTGTTTACCCTTACAGCCTGTATACCTACCTCTAGATCACGTCTACGCCAACGGTCATTGGTTCTCTACTACTCAAGGAGTCATAATGAATATTTACGGGTCACAGTGGCACCCTATATATTTATATACCTGTATATACCTACATATTAAAAAAATATATATATATTTGTAATCACGTTCTCAAAAACAGCTCTAACGACTTCAATGAAAGTTGCAATAAAGGGGACGGGGGCGAAAAATAGATCTAGCTAGGTCTCATACCTGAGATAATTCTTTTTCCCTATTTTCACCCGAGCAGAGCTCGGTCTCCCAAAGTTTAGAACGAGATAGCTACCTTAGAATAATGACATGGCAGCATGGAAATAGTATGTACAGTCGAACAAGCCATTTGGTATACAGGCAAACTATATTCATTTTCTGCCAAAATTAGTTTTGAGTGTGTGTGTGATTTAACTTTTTGAACTTATGGCTTAGAAGAGTGAGTGACGTACAAGGATTGTTGACTACTGAAAACACTCATAAAATTGTTAAAAGTAATGGCAGTTTATCTGCCTATATACTAAATAGCTTGTTCGACTGTTCTATACATGGAATTAGTATGTACTATCATGGTAGCATGGAATTAGTATGTACTATACATGTAATTAGTATGAACTATCCTTCATATACTATTAAATGAGCATTCTCTATTTTCACCAGAGCCGAGGTCGGTTGCTGTTGCTAGTTACATTATCTTAGAAACTTTCAGGAGCGACCACTTTTTTACACGATTGCAGCGAAGCCCGGAATGGATGGACTTGGACACTACCCACCCAATGTTTTAAAGATTGTGGTAAGTTTTTTTTTGTCAGTCTTCTATTTTTATGTTTTTTTTACGCTTATCTTCCAAAAAATCAATCAAAACCAGATAAGTGCAGTAAGTACACACTGTGGTAGGTACACAGACACGTGGCAATCTCAACTTACTACACAACGTCGGACAAAAACCACCAGTAAACAAAGCACATATCTTGTAACCGATACACTTCTATAACAAGTAGTAGATACTATACTTAAGTACATTCCTACACGAACAAAAACAAACTACGATTACACTATCAGCTGAATGATACGAGTATAACCAACCATTTGGCTTGCACTGATAACCCTGCACTTAGTGCTATGTCACCTCGGAGCAAACTTTATCTGTTTTGCAAAGTTGCCAACAACAGCCTTGTAAGTGGTATCTTATAACGAGAATAAGAGTGACAATTATATAGATAAAGTGAAAATTAATAAATAACTCAACCAAATTACCATTTCACTGATATGAAGCTGAGAAAGTCGTAAATATGAGATGTTAAGGTCGCGTACACGGTTCGCCTCGACACGTTTATTATTATTTAATTTGTATCGACGATAAGTTCCCGTTCGAACTAATGTTGTCCTTTTGTAAATGTTTTTACATGTATTTAAACAGGAAAAATGCGTATTTACTACTATTATCCAAAATAAACAGTATTATCAATAATAAAACTTAAGTACTTAATGAATTTACTAGTGTCATTATCCGTTGTGTACAGTTGTTATGTATGATATTATAGGTATAGTAATTAAACATAATTATGTATTGATGTTAAGTTGATTTTAATCGCTTTATCTATATGATAATTGAGATAAATATATCAGTTGACATTAGTCATTCCCATGACTGCGTCATGGTTGGTAGTTATTATAATGTAATTTAAAATAACCTCAGTTTGAATTTAATCACGTATCATTGTTGTATTCAAAAGCTATTGCATGTTTACTGGGCGATTTAACGGAATTTGCCATAATTAAATACTATTATGTGTGCTATATGCATATAGTATACAGAATATATATGTTTTGCTAGCAGCGCCCCGCGGTTTCACCCACATATGTCCTGATCCCGTGGGAATATCGGGATAAAAAGTATCCTATGTGTTAATCCAGGTTAAAAACTATTATGTGTGCCAAATTTCATCCAAATCTGTTCTCTAGTTTTTGCGTGAAAGAGTAACAATCATCCATCCATCCATCCATTCATCTATTCATCCATCCATACTCACAAACTTTCGCGTTTATAATATTAGTAGGAAGTAAGATTTATAACCGAATGGACAGATGAAATAAACACTGACTTTAAAAAAAAAATCAAGGAGCAATAAGTGATCCACATTTTCCACATATTTTAGAGAAAATCTCAGTAAAACCAACTTACGAAAAGCAAACATAAGGTATGCTGGCCCGGCTAACTTTATTCGTGAGTTCAACGAAGCAAACCGAAAGAAAGCAGAAACAACTGCAAGCGTCACGTCATGCGTCCCTATTTGCATCGCATGAACTAAATCTTATCAGCTTACGTTTGCATTTGTAGAACCGTCGGAGACAGGCTTTACAACGACGATAAAACTGCCACATGATAAATTAAATTTCTCTGCCGTGAGATTATAAACAACAAAATTATTGGTTCTATTTTAATATGAGCTGTTTTATTGATACTTAACATAACAAATCATCACGCCAGTATTCCCCGAAGCGTAGTATTATAATATCTGTGCCCGAAGGGTTAGGTATTGCCATCAATCGGGCACAAACCAACAGGTATTATTCTTGTGAACAGACTCCAAATTCTAGATGGAAAAACTCAATAACACTTTGGCCAACCCGGGAATCGAACTCAGGACCTCATGTTCACCAGTAGCGCTTACGACCACTAGACAAGGAGTGGCGTGATGTTATGTTTCATAAAGGCTCGTGGAGACCAGCGCGCGACGCGTCACCGGTAATTGTTCTACCGTGAAGTTTTCTCAAAAAGTATTTTGTTAAAGTCGCGCCTGTGCGCGCCTATTAAAACCGATCAAATATCTTATGAATTATAATTATAGTATTTATAGTTCCTGATGACATTAGCGTCTCACGAAACGTAATTACAAGTTATATGCAAACAATGCATTATTATAATAAAGTAGGTTCCTACCTAATTATTAATTAAAAGGAACAAATGTATCGTGCTTGCTAATTGCAGTCGTTATCAAAAAACAAATACATAAAACGGTTTTGTATGTCAACAGAGTTGTGTAAGGACTTTGTTGACGAAGGCGAAGCTTATCAAGTTATTAATAAATAGTGTTTATAAATAAAAAGTAAGTAAATGTTCCTCTCTATACGTATGTACTTTCTGAGTTTATCTTGGTCATTTACTAACATCGGTCACATTGGTGAAGGAAAACATCGTGAGGAAGCGTGGCCTTATCTAATGTAGGTACGAGTAACTACGACAAAAATTAAAAATGACCTTTTGTAGTAATTTTTTTTTTTTTTTAATGTCCTTATTAATCACTTTCATTAGATACATGACATGACCTCATTCATCCTTTTTTTTTAGTTAATGCCTTCACTTTTAAGCTCGTGCATTCTCTGCTATCTAATTATGTAACATCGGGTTTTCGTAAACGATTAAGACTAATTTGTTTCATTTTGACAGTTCAACATTTTTGCGTTATTTACGTTGTTGAATTAGCAATCTCGTTTCAAAACGATTCAGATTGTGATTGATCGTGTATTACGCAATTATGGTGCTGTATGAGAAGAGGCCTTTGCCATGTAGTGGTACAATAATAATACCAGCCGGTATTATTAGTTTTATATGGGTAAGTGTATCTATATATCATAATAATATTATACAGGTTGTTAGTGTAAACACCGTTATCCTTCAAACCACTGGTTTGATTTCATTTATAGAACGTAAAATCAATGGAAAAATAAAACTTTTTAATTAAAGAAAATCTACATTTATACACAAGAATATTTCACCCTACGCGCAAGGGCAACGAACTTGCGTCTCAACACGGCGGCCGGCGGTTGGCGGGGGCGGGCGGGGCGCGCGGGACGTTACATGACTGGCCGTCAGCTGCTTCACAGCTCTCTCGAACGCGTATCCATGAGTATCGGGACAGTGACGGATATTTACTTTTTAAAATCTTTTAATGAAAATAAGGATTTTATTTGTTGTTACTGGGTCATTTATTTTTATATTTAAGTCAACTACCCATGGTTTGAGTGACAACGGTGTTTACCCTTGCATACTGTATTATGTAGGTAGGCAAGTAGGTAATTAACTAATATATAGTAGGTATATGTATATGGTAGGTATCTATCATGAGCTATCGTCACTTTATTATGGTAATAACCATCAATTATGTTGTATTGTTATTACAATAATAATTGAATTGTTCATTACATAATTTTCTTTAAGGAAAAAAATATTAAATAACATTAACTTTATTATATAATCGCGGTAACATAACATCAGACATACCTAACTTTTAAATTTGTACGTGTTCTGGAACAAAATATAAATATGACGCCGCAGCAAGACGCGCCGTCTAGCTTTGTTACGAAGTTACTAGACCACGTCACCAAAGAGGTCGGATAAGAATGACACTGGCTGGTAATAGTCACTCTAGTAGATCCACGTTAAATCTGTTTTTTAAACTCGTAGACTAATTTGACAGGTGCAAATGTCAGACTCCAAATGTAAAAAAACAAAGAACAATCACTTGAAATGTCAAATTTGTCTACGAGATTAAAAAACAGTATACAGAGCCTCGCATCGATGGTTGCGCGGCTGGTGTCTTCTGGTGATCGAGATGATGTCACGAGCCTCTGTGGTACTCACGTCCACGACGAAATGCTATTTTCCGACACAATCCCGATGATATAAAGCTTCTAAACCACTAACAAGATGACCACGACTGGTAAAAGCTATCGCGCCGTTAAATAAATAAAGTTATTTAAGCGCCAACTTAAGTACGTACTTAGAAAATTCTAGAAACCGATTTTGACTCCGATAAAAATAAAACAGTATGCGTCAAGCGTTTGAAATAGGCTTTTTATCGTAAGTATTGAATGCACACAAATGCATTTAAGTAAACAAGTGTAAGGGTATGTGCACACAGGCGGCTGATAAGCGTCCCGTCCGGCCAATGTATATAAAAGATAGTCCGTAAAATTAAATGTTTTATAAATAAAGGTGTCAAGATAAATCTTATCTTAATACCTACTTTGAATACAAGATGATATTTTTATTTAAGTATATTTTGATATTATGCTTCATAAAAAATACGAGATCTATCTCGTTGTTTAGCTAATTCCAAGTAATTTTATTTATATTTTCTATTTTCTCTATATTTTAATCTGATAAATAATGTTTATTTGGACGGAAATAGGTTATCTTATTGATATGAAATCTTATGTACTGATAACAGACATCGAACTGATTTGTGACTTTGTTGCACCGAAGGCGAAGGTGCGATAATGTATGTCTAGACTCTATGACAAAATTCAGCGTAACAAAAACTCATAAGCGTCTTAAAACCGCTGTCACAGACGCGTATTTCCATAATACACTCCGAGCTATGCGTGTCGTACATACCTATTACATCGCGATAAGCCGCGGCCTAGTATCGCGGTCGCAGAGGATAACGCCCGCGCCAAGGCGAACCTATACCAACAATAAACATGTCCGCTCGACCCTTACATAACATGCTGAATGTTGTACTACGCTAGCCAACTACAAATTATCTACATTGTTACAGCGAAGCGATTGAGGCTTGAGTGATGGGAAACGAGCGATAGCGGCATTTGAAGTTATGCTACTACAGTAATGAGATGTAGTTGCGAAGAAAATAGTGGTGGGATATTTTGATGATTTTTATTCAGATTTAAGGTGGATGGTAGCCGGCAAATCCCGCTATCGCTCGTTTATTAAATATGATTCGCGACCGTAACAAATATGGTAATCATATTTAGATCAATATACAACCTTAGATCAACATACAACCTGATACTGACCAGCAAATTGCAAAAAACATAAGTAAATTTGAATTTCGCGGGCTACCCTGACGGAAATTATAGATCACCTAACTGCCCGGTAACGAGTTTTTATGGGGAAATTAGCGACAGTAAATTTTAATGAACGACCGTTTTAAACCACATATTGATAACAGATTAAGCAATTACCGCCCATTTTAAACCTTATTAACCATTTAACTATAATTTGTAATTTAAAAAAATATATATTTACAGCCTCGTCACATATTGTCTTATTTGGCACGCCTCTTTTGCAATGTAAACTTTAATTAACGACCCTATTTGGTCAAGTACACAGTCCAATTTCATTTAAATGTGTAACATTAAGACTAAATTGAGCATACAAAGTTACAAACCCATTTAAAAGGTCCGACACCTCAATCCAACCATTCAAACGAGTTCCACTTAGCATACATGCATCCGGCGACCTTAATAACTAAATAATATAATTCAGTACTATAAGCAAACTAGTTAACACATGGTACAAGGCAATAGACAACTAGTCTATCGGTCATTGTACCTACAGCTCTTATGTAACTGTATATTATCTGAAGCACTCATCAAAATGTAGATATTATTTCGTGATATCACATCAATGGCTATTCATTTGAGTATTAGCGGTATACTTACCAATTACTATAACATTATTAGAAGATAATAAAGGTGGAACAGTTACGAACACTGATATCAGTCGTTGCCCACGCGCAGTTTGGTTTTATCTACCACTACAAAGCATAGGTATATCGAGTCTAAAATCATCTTGCCGGGAAAGACAATTTATAAATGTCTATTATTTTCAATGCATCCCACGTTTTATGTATCCTTTCTATACCTATTACCCAATGTTACCAAAATAAAGAAAAAAAAATGGACTACTTACACTGAGTTTCACAATTATGCAATTTCACCAATTTTTCGCTTACCACATTGATGCCAAATGTGGCTCCGATAAATACTTGGCCACTAATTAACCTCATAACTCTGTTTATCTGCCAACGAAAACGATGCTTTTGTATTTTTTTTTTTACTTTTGGTAAAAAATGCTGTATTCATTGCATTGATGATAATAAATTGTTTACTGATGCGTCACATTTTGAATGCCGTTGTATACTCTTCTAGTGTTTATTTGATGCAGCCAGTTTCTTTTTTTTTAAACGTACTAAAAAAATAGGCAGACTGGGGACTGCCGGCAGAAGTGAGACCTTAAAACTGGTATTAGTGCCATCTATATTCTATAGTATGGTACTAGCGAATCCATAAGTTTACCCCCTACCAAGAATCGCTCAACGCGCCTAAAGAAGTTCTCACTTCAAAAATAATCCTTTAACGGTGGTATAAACATCTATTCTAATACACATTTGAAACACATTTATCCTCAAGCAGTTAGCCTTCGAATTAGAGAGAATATTAGCATTCCGTTCCCATAATAACGAATCCATTATAACATTGATATGCAAATAGATGCAACAAATTGTGCTCCTAAAGGATTTAGGATACAGTTTAAGAGCCCCTATCAATTTCGCGGTCTAAAAACAGAAAATTCAAGTTTTTTCGGAGCCGATGTCTCAATATCCTTAAGATATCTGTTTTGTTTTTAAATGCAAAATTATTCATCACCTATTTAACTAGTAAGTTGACTAATAAAATTAAAACTAACTACTCAATATAAATTACGAAAAATAAAAATCTAACACACGTTTTTACGTAAGCGTGAAACACCTGGTTTTTCAATTGCTTTCATAGCTTACTGGTAGCAAATATCAATCTGAGAAAAATCCTAAATACTGGACATATAGTATATTAGTTAGGCGACTGATCATTTTTCCCAAGTTTATTGAATTAGTACTTGAAAAAAAATGTGATCCACGCTGAAAAAACGCAATAATACCATGTGCAAAATCGTCGTCTACGCGTAAGAATTTGTTACATATTAACAATAAGTCTTCAATATTTTAAAATTTTAGTTATTTATCTACCAAATTCAGTTTTTATATTTTATTTTTGACTACTAATTTAATTATAATAAAAGATCTAAATAATGCCTTATAAACCGATGCGCTCGCTCGAGGCAATCAGTCGCGCCCGAGGGCTTCTCGACGTCGGACCTGTGTCGCCTGTGACGTTCGCCGCTGCCGCCGCTCCCGACGTAATTCTCGGAATCGGGCGTACTTTTGTACTAGAGCTAACCAGTTTTGAGACTGTGAGTACCTATATAATGTATGGTGTAACACTTTGTGATTTGCTAATGATATTTATACATATTAATGTTTTGTATTATACTTACAGTAAAATAGTGTTTAATTTTTAGAAAATGGGTCGAATAATTAAACTTTATTATCACGGAAGAATGAAAGGTAATAAAAAGAAAAAAGTTAAAAGAATACGGAAGGCACGTGCAGTTCTTAGGTAAATAATAATTTTTGCCATCATCTTACTAATTAAGAAAATTGTTGTAGTTTACTATTATTTCTTCAATCTAATAATGTGTTAATTATATTAGTAAAGAATTAAGTAGGCAGAAATCTGCCGAAAATCAAATATTACCTGACATCATCGATGAGCGAAAAGGATCGGGACACACGGTAATTCTTTTTTACCCGACTACGGCGAAGAAAAAAGGAGGGTTATGATTTTGACCGGTATGTATGTATGTATGTATGTATGAATGTTCATCTGTTCCCTCTTATCTTCTAAACCACTCGAGCGCTGGAACCAAAGTGACTTTAACTTAAGTTTTCACTTTGCGTCCAGCGCTCGGTGTGGTAACACGTCGCGTTCTGGTTTGCAATTGGTCAATCGTCATCCTGAGGATGCCTCGTTGAGAGGTGAAACACGTGTCGATTTCTTACGGGGTTTTTATGACTACGTCTAAATATCTATATCTACGTCTATTGTATTTTACTTTAATTTTTTACATAGTAATAATTATAGTTACATAAATGTAAATAATAAAGGATTAAATAAATAAACATAAATGTAAATAATAAAGGACTAATTAATCTAAATAATAAAGGAGTACAATAACACGTGTAATTAGTTTCAGACTTACCTTATATACGCTGGTCACACTTTATAGTTTGCTTTTACTTCAGTGAATGCCATACTAGGTAACCATATTTTTATAGGGTACCTAAACATAGCACGTCATAATCACAAAATAAAATCCATCCAGTATTACTGTATTACGGAACCTAGTAAGTAAAAACTCCTAATAATAGCAGTTACGGACCAAGATTATTAGTTCGCGTTGTACCGTGAGCACAGCGCACACTACGACTGTTAGTGATACGTCGACCGCACACAGACACACTGCGCTCCGATAGTTACCTAAACTCGTAGCGCGCCGAAATTGATAGGGACTCTTAATAGAGTTATCGTCGTATGCGCATGATGGTATTATACAGATAGTTGGTAATACGCTTCTTTTATTTTTTAACCTTCAGACCATTTATCAGTGATTCATTCATTACATACCTACGTAAATGGATACCTCAATAGATTTACTCTCCTGCACAGTTTTTATATTTTTTATATTATAAATAAAACAAACAATGTAAATACTTTTATCATACACAATGCAATAAAAATATATTAACTTGCAACAACAACTCCAAGGTCACACTTTGTTTATCATATAATATTTCATGATGCGACCGCATTTGGCATCCAGCAACACAGTATCTACCAACAATAATAAATACAGAAATCGCCAGATGACTCACAAACATAAAGAGAAACCACTTCATTCATAAAATCAACATTGATGTAGAAATTACTAGAATTTATATTATAATAACTAGCTGTTGCCCCACTTCGTCTGCGATCCAGGATGAAAAGTAGCCTATGCCCTTCTCCAGGTCAAGGTCTACCCCTGTGCCAAATTTCATCCAAATCCGTTCAGCAGTTTTAATGAGAAATACGCTTTCACGCTAAAACTACTGAATGGATTTGGATGAAATTTCACAAACAAACTCACTTTCGCATTTATAAATAATAATAATATGTAAAATATATTTTACATATTATTATTATTATTACAAAAAATTCGTCCGCATTGGTGTCAGCAGGAAACGTGCCAAAAGGGCATTTTACGCAATTTTTCGCTTGAATCAGCATTGGCATGCTGATTCTTTGGCCGAAACATTTATAAATTGGTTAGTATTAGGATAATAATAATCAGCCGGTATTGTCCCATTCCAGGGCAAAGGCTTCCTTTTCCTTTTTCCTTAATCCTGAGCCAATATGGACCAATTGACGGAGGACGGACTTGACGGAGGGCCGTCAAGTTCGTCCCGCCATCTAATCTACGTCTACTGCGATGCTGTTGGACGTTTTCAGGGACCCATGTTCCACCTTCCACCCATGACCCACCCACACAATGCATCCGACATGCGGCAAACGTGTCTGGCCCTAGTCCCATTTGAGATACGCTGCTTTTTGGGTCACGATTTGCGTCTTAGAGCCCAGTATCGTGTTCCGTACCCGGCCGGTAAGTCGAACTTCAAGGATACTACGCTCCATCACTCGCTGGAAAATCTCGAGCTTAGTCCTTTGCTAAACTGTCAAAGACCAGGTTTGAGCGTCGTATAGAGAGAATGTATACTAGAACTAGAATTTATACACCGGATAAATTAGTGGAAAGAAAGGTCTGCAGATCAGAGTAATCGTAAAACAGGTAATGCAATACGCATTACTGCAAACCATAACAAATCAAGTCGAAATAAGCTTATACCTACATAGCAGTAGCAAGGGAATAGAGTGAAATGTTAACCCTATAAGGCTCAATTTTTTTCTATGGCTGATAAAAATATATGTGATGTAGTTAATGATTAATACTCAGGGAAAACAATAAAAAAAATCAAATATTTTACTAGAAAATCTGTTTTTTATTTCAGTTCCAGAAGTGGTACACTGAGCCTTAACTGTAATTTTTTGGCATTGAACTAGAACATTTGAATAATTTTAGGAACATGTTACCAATTGAATTATTTTGAAGTGTGACTTAACAAAATAAAAACATATTCCAAAATAATTATAATACAGAATAAATTACCATTTTTTATTAAAATAAAAATACTTATTGGTGAAAATTTCGAAGAAATTCTGTCTCTTTTCTTGTTGAGCGATGGCCATCGCATGTACAGACTATTTCCTAGGTCTTTGAAGTCCTTTAGCTTTAGTGGGGTTGCGCCTGCGGCTTCGCCCGCGTGGTATGTCAATAAAAAGTAGCCTATGTCCTTCCCCGGGATGCCATCTATCTCCTTGCCAAATTTTATCGAAATCCGTTCAGTGGTTTAGGCGTGAAAAGGTAACATACAGAGAGACAGACAGTTACTTTCGAATTTATAATATTAGTATGGATTAGTATGCTTTAACTCCAGAATTCAATTCAAACTATATATATATTCAAACTATTAAATAATATAGGTGTGGTGAAGAGGCGAAGCGTGTACCGGGATGATGTATATCTCAGTTTACGGCTATGCTCGACGCTCTTAATCCCAAGTATTAACCGGAGGCACCGACCCGCCACGATTTATCGTCCCGTACCACGACTAGGCGGGGCCAACTAACAACTAACACTGTTGTACCTCGCAACCTGATAGCTCGTTTTGTATTTTTCTACAACTCATGGTGTATTACTATAATACTATGTCCGAAACCAGTCACGTAGCTTGAATTATGTGACGTGAACACATGAATTATCCTCAGCTTGTAAATGTCACGACAGACATAGCTAGCTACACTGCTAAATCCTGCACTAAACTGTAAATATAATGACGCACTAAAATACGTAAGCGTAGAAGTAGTTAAAGAGCTAACCCAGTTTAAAATTTGATCCGAGGGTGTTGGCACAGTGTTTCACGAGAGCCCTCGCTGCGTTTAAGCAGTCGATTCCCGTTTTATCCGCAGCCGCCAACTCCTCGGGGATGCTGAAGGATTTGGCGCATTTACAGACGAACAAAAAAAGAAAGGAACCAAAACTTGGGACTACGAAAGACAATCCAAGATTTCCGCCGAGCGATTTCAGCGAAAATAACATCCTCTCATTGACTATTTATTTTGTCTTACAAACTCTCGAATGAAGTGAGGGGTTCAGAGGATTTGAAAAAGATGTCGCGTGGTTTACAAAATTACAAGCGTTGCACTCGGTGGCAGAAATACAAATCATTGATCGGTACGATAGTGTGCAGGGCAGAATTAAATAATGGATGAGGTCTATGACCTATAAGTAATTCATAGAATGAGCGAGTGAACGTGAGGTGCGGTGTACGGCCCGATATGGCAGGTGCGTTATGTAAGCGGCCTGCACCGCAGGCGCACGCTTGTGATACCAAATGCCACTGCGCTATTCCTATGCTGGCCGACTAGCGGCGAGCTCGTGCCAAGGCCCCGCAACAATTGAAAGTAGATGTCCAATACTTAACCTTTCGAAACAATATTGGAGTAATTGAAACAAAATAATCGATAGAAAACAAATAATATACAAGATTAAAGGTCAACCCTTTAAAGGGCGAAATTGCGCCACATTCATAACAGGTGCCGTCTGAACTAAACGAAACTTAGAAGCCAGACAAATTTATAATGATATAGCCCATTACCTCTCGCAAAGTCATAACGATAACCATAGATATAGTCGTTACCGTAGTACGTATGCCCGAAGGACTTAAAAGCGGACAATTTAAAACATAAATTAGATAGTGCAGTGTCTAAATACGGGAGAACACCGGGAGGCAGCCGACTACCGGGTGGTTAGGGACGATGAATAACGAAGCGACAAGGATGGTGTATCGGGAAAGGTCGCGGAATGGAGCGAGACAAATGATCGGCCGCGGGTGCAGCAGCCAGAAGCAGTGCACACAGACATCGATCGATTAGCGGCCGAGCCACCCGCCCGCGCCGCCACACTGCCACAGCCAATCTATCGACTTGTATGTTCCATTTTATTTAAATTTGTGAACTGCCAAATTGTATCGATCATAATTGATAATCAAATAAGCATTAATTATTCAGCTGCCGCTCTTGTTTCCGTCATGATTAATATGTTTTGTCTGTTTATACTGGCTGACTCTGACTGGGCACAAAATATATGGAAACCAAACACAATGCAACATTTGTCATACCGTACAACGTTGATTTATTCTGTAAAGCATGAAAATACTGTGCAATTCATAGAAAACGAAATAGAAAGGCAAGATAGTACCTAAGTAATCCATGCAAATCTATTACTAATATAATCTAAACTTAGATACAAAGCCATCGAGGTTCAGCTCACGTCGTCGTCGACCGGTGATCACTTATTTAACTTCGAGGTGCCGTGATTCCATAGAATCGTACCGGAGCAGACACCGCTCGCATTTTTTATTTATGAAATTTTCTATTGGAACAGCTGCGGTAATGGTATAATTTCGATGGAACTGATCTGTATTCAGCAAAAATATCTCGATGTGTCTTCAACTTTCCGCACCCCGATCGGCTTTGCAGACCGTCCCGCAAATTAAAGTTAGATTGAATTTAAAATTATCGCTCCCTCAGAACAAATTGGAAGACCTAGAATCAAAGGCGGATCTCGTATTACTGAAGCATCTCTTTTTTATTTTCTACTCATTCACTATTACGGTCTCCCTTTCAATAGCGGGATCAGCTAGTTTCCTTTTTACGGTTCTGTACCCAAAGGGTAAAACGGGGCCCTATTACTAAGACTCCGCTGTCCGTCCGTCCGTCCGTCTGTCACCAGCCAGTATCTCACGAACCGTGATAGTTAGACAGTTAAAATTTTCGCAGATGATGTATTTGTTGCCGCTATAACAACAAATACTAAAAACAGAATACAATAAATATTTAAGGGGCTCCCATACAACAAACGTGATTTTTTTTGCCATTTTTAATTATTTATAGATAATGGTACGGAACCCTTCGTGCGCGAGTCCGACTGTCACTTGGCCGGTTTTTTAATTTTTCCTAAAGCTCTTAGGAAGATGGCTTTCAAAGAAATTGGCTGTGACTTACAGAATTCTGGAATTTGTAACGGTCCATTGAATTTAGAGGAACAATAGTGTCTGACTCTTTGATAAAATATCTAACCTTCATATGGACCTGGGCAAAATGCTATTAGTGAAAACGGGTGCCCAGACACGATGGTAATTGCCTAGAAACTAGGAAAAAAAACTCGCAATTAGCTTGTTATCAGAAAAGAAAGTTTAATGTCGCTGTCAACGACTACATAAGTGTTGCTTAGCAAGATAGCTTGTTGCAGGAAACGGAGGCAAGAAGTGGAACTTGTCGCTGTCGCCCAGGAAGTGCCTCAACGTATTATGTGAGTGATAAGAAACCCGATGATAACACACAAGTCTAAAGCAGACATATTCTTATGTATTTCAAACGATAAAGCTATGTTTAGATACATTGTAATGGAAAACTACGTGACAAAGACCTACCGATAACGCCAAAGGTACGTTTAATCTTATCCAGCCAGTTAACAAACATGGCCGTGCATTTAATAAACTCACAATAAAACATGCACTATTTATTTTCCTCTACAACACGGAGACGCAAACAATATAAAATAACTTATTTGTACGACTGAAAACTTCGCAAACTTTACTGTCTCAACCAAGTTTGAGGATTAATTTTGCCTACGGATAACTACGGCATCGCGGAGCCGTCGCCGGAGAACAAAGCTCCGGCTAACTCAACAATGTGTTTAGTTTCCAGATTAGAGCAATCCCGTCCAACACCTAAACACGGATTTTAGATAACATTGAAACTCCGACCGCACTGAATATAAATGAGATTTTAGAACGCCGTCTTAGGGCTCTCGTGCATAATTACTAGACGTTACAAACGTTCAACTACATTTGAACGCCGATGAATAACTTTAATGGACAATTCAATCTAGGTGGCGAACTTGAAGAGACTCAAGGGAGTTTTGTTTACAGAAAAAACGAGAAAATCTATATCGGAAAAGGTCGGTCGGGCGGAACGTGAGAGGCAAGACAGGCTTGCGTGAGGAGGGCCCCGGGGTCCCGGGCGTCCCGGCACGCACCCTAACTTCCCAGCTGTTTGCGCCTATTACGATTTCAATGTCAAGTCCGATCAATACGGCCGGGGATGTAAAATTTCGGCTGGTCTCGGCGCGTTCCGGGAGCTACGAACGACGCCAGCCGCGGGCTTACTAACCTACCGTAATACGGGGTGCGTGCTCTCTGCACGATCAATAGGCGCCAAGTAAGGCTCGGCTCGTTTTATAAATAGTCTTGAACTTCACCTCGGCACCGCGTCGAGATTCGTGGGCGAAAGTGTGGAAATATCTTTCGTTACGTCACGAGGGCGGTTGTGTTTTGTACACCTATATCGAAGACCGTACTTTTCCCTTGTCTGAAATGAATAATCTCAATACCAGAGATGATAAGCCGCTGCAGCTGTAACACAATGCCGGGCATCTCATTATGCAGATGAGATGCACAATCCCGACGGAGAGAAAGTTTGAATATCTCAATATAACGTGACAATCGGCAACTGATGTGAATATTTTACTGTTTCCATGTAAATCGCCCTTCGCCGAGCACCTACTGCCGTGGATGGCGCGAGGAAACCGCTAGAAAAATGTCAGAGGGAGCTCGAATTGGAAAAACAACTGCGGTGAATTTCTCTACCTAGACTGTAAAGGCACTCGAAAAGCCAATATCGCCGAGCTTTATACCTCATCAGCATGCATACAGACACAACTGAAACTCGTAATATTCGGATTTGTAAATTGAAATCTGGCAAAAAAACGGTGCGCCCGGT
Organism: Lithophane semibrunnea; assembly: GCA_947363905.1. Classification (NCBI taxonomy): domain Eukaryota; kingdom Metazoa; phylum Arthropoda; class Insecta; order Lepidoptera; family Noctuidae; genus Lithophane; species Lithophane semibrunnea. Next base: position 7,007,016 of record OX376185.1, read on the forward strand.
AAATAAAGGAATTAATTAGAGGGATATAGAACCGATGAGATGAAGTAAAATCAAGCTGGAGGACTATTACAGTGAGTGAGGGGAGTAAAAACGGTGATATTAAAGGACGAAAACGAGCGGTTCATTACTGGGAATGTTGGCAATAACAATACGGCTAATGGTCCTGGCGCGATCCTCTCAATTCCCGCTTTAACTTGAATCTCTCCCTTCGCAACAAATCCCTGGCAATTGCAACTTACTTATTTTGATAGTACGAATGTCCTGTTCTATTCTTTGCATGAATTATCTCTGCTATATAATGAGGCAGAGTCAATTATATCGCATTGTTGGCTGACAACGTATCATTGTAATCGCTGGAGTAGTTAGTCATGGTAATTATCATGTATAATTACTGTTTTAGGTATTGTTTCGTGTTGTCGATACCTCTACTACGTCTTACATGTTCGTAGAAGTGAATCGTGACCTGCGGCATGCAGAACTGTCATAACTCGACCGACGTGGTCCTAGGTCACGTAAGCCATTGATATGTTTCACTGGTTTTTATATTGCTCTATAAAAAACTGTTGCAATAGTTATACACAAAGTTGCCGATAACAAGAATAGGGTTTCATTTTTTATTATTGTTGCTCTCTGTTTTATAATTACAATTAACAAATGCAGTCGCAATATTTTATATAATAACGCAAGGATAAAATATAGTAATAAAATTATGAATTATGTGACGTCTGAGTTCTACATTAAAATATTGATTAGTATTATTTTAATAGCTGTGAATAAATTATCAAGTTGTTATTATTTTCAAGGTTAAATTATTTAAAATTCGTAGTGCATCATTATAAGTAACGTCTTTATTAGGCTAATATTACATTGACGTGGGTGGGAGCAGCTATGAAATAACAGCGCGATTAAATCAAGCGCCTCTCAATTTAAATACGACTATAATTATAGAACATTTAGTAGACGTTGATCGAAGATAGATAGACACGATTACAACATGGCCGTGCAATTTATACTAATTTATAGGAGCAGGTAAACGGTTTGTCGCAAGATAACTGGTATAAACGCTATCCCAAAAACCTTTGTTGCGCAAATGCTCTCATATAAAGCACCAACAGTGTGATTAGCACCAAAATATTCCGAAAATGTACTTTCGAAAGGCCAACGGGTAAGGGCCAGTTGCTCCACTTTTCCACAGGAGCTTCGTGAAACTAAGAACATTATCGCACAATAAATCGCTAGTTCGTATGTCTGGCAATCACTTTATTCATAAAACTTGTATGATAAGATTCTGGTTGGTCGAGCGTGACCGCTCGCACTGGGCGCGATCACGCAAGTTTATCTCGACTTTATAATAATTAGTTAGAGCAATAACGTATCCAGACCACACCTCGCAATTAGGTCTTGATTATGTGAATAGCTTATGTGGCGGAGTTATTAAAGTAACACATAAAACATTCTTTATAAGGAAACTCGATGATAAATACGTTGTTGATGTTAGGAGCTCATGTTATGTAACAAATCTTGAATCTTTATGTGCGTCTATTATTAGTCTTTTGCCGTCTCATGGACGGTTAGACCATCTTTAAGAGGTCATGGACGGATAAGATCATTGTTGTAAGGATGGGTATGGAGTATTGACATTATGGTTCTGTGGTTCGCTATAGTTCTTAGGGTAAGAACTTAGAAGCCCATGCTTTGGTCACGATTTTGATAGGTGATCAATGAGCTTTTCATAGGAGCCTTCTAACCAATACATGAATTGATGGTGATTATTTTTCACATCAAATAATAAATTCACGATAGTCATTGATACCAGCTGTTGTCAATTAAAACAAATGGCTAAATGAGGTGTCAAATCGTAATGAAAATTGGCGCTCAATTTATCAACGCATTACCAGGACCTCATCATTTGAATAGAGGTTGGCAAAAACAAAAGCATTTGAGCCGAAGCCAACAGGTACGCGTATGAGTCGTAACAAATGAAATTACACAAATGGCGACATTAAGCCTCGTGCAAACTGGCGCGATATCGCGGGCACGACAGGCAGCGCAACCCTTGTCGCGCCTGTTTGTGGGAGACTTTAGTACCATAGCAAACACGACACTTTTAGTCTCTGCCATTTGCGATTTAGTTACTTTTCGGAAGCTTGATACAGAGCGACTAAACGTGATTATTTTTCACATCAAATAATAAATTCACGATAGTCATTGATACCAGCTGTTGTCAATTAAAACAAATGGCTAAATGAGGTGTCAAATCGTAATGAAAATTGGCGCTCAATTTATCAACGCATTACCAGGACCTCATCATTTGAATAGAGGTTGGCAAAAACAAAAGCATTTGAGCCAAAGCCAACAGGTACGCGTATGAGTCGTAACAAATGAAATGACACAAATGGCGACATTAAGCCTCGTGCAAACTGGCGCGATATCGCGGGCGCGACAGGCAGCGCAACCCTTGTCGCGCCTGTTTGTGGGAGCCTTTAGGGCCATAGCAAACACTGCACTTTTAGTTTCTGCGATTTGCGATTTAGTTACTTTTCGGATGCTTGAGCGACAGAACGTTGGATGTCAGTAGCGTTTGATGCTGAATATTTTTACCGGGACCGAATGCAGTGTCCCCAAAACGTGATCGATAGCCGCATCGATCGCCCATTGATGCAGTTGCTAAATTGCCAATCGCCGTTGCTAAAAGTGGCATGTCTGCTGTAGCCCTAACTAATCAAATCACACAATATGGCGGCGGCATTAGTCGTTGCGATTCTATGCGCTAGAGATTTGCAAGCGGCGCGGCGACGTGCACTGTAAGTAGGTCGTGCGCGTGCGTTGACCCCACGCCCGACTTCAGGGTTAACGCCAAGCCAAGTGCTAGTAAGTAGGGTTGCCACTAAGCGGGGGATAAAAATCTTCATGCTTTAATGACCTGAGGTTGAAAACACACGAGAGGTAAGATGATACCGATGAGCCAGAGAAAGGAAAATAAACACTGAAAATTTTTAGAAAGAAAAAGGCGAAAAAGGGATAACAAATGAAACTCAAAATTCGAACCCTCAAAGAACAGCAGTTTGCATCAGAAAATGCCTCAAAAATTTCTACATGGTAACAGCGGGCCTCCTTTTTGAAGGAACATAAATCTTTTGGGAGCATTCTAATAAAAAAAATAACTAAGGTTAAAGAATCCATAAATTTAAGATCGCTTCATTTTTTGTCTACAAACCGGGTTTCTACTTTTCAGGACAGTTTACCATAATTTATAACAACAATGCTATATTTAGGTATTTTCTGAAGATAAATGTCGACAATTAAGAATAATTTATTAACAATCTAAAACCATTTATTATGAAGAAGTATCGATGCAGCTGAAGCTGATGAATCACTGAATTTCGCATTAGGTCGATGTTATATTTCAATGTTTCTATTTGACATTTTGAACTTTTAAAGTGCTACCAACACTACATTTTGTAATTGCAGTTGTATCAATAGTTAAATCAGTCGAATGGAATATATTACTTCAGTGTGTTACGCATAAGTCTCGGTTAAACCAACATTCAATCGTCAAGAACAGCGGGCGGTACAAATATTACTGTCAGGACTTAATTAAGAGTCCTGGGTCCGAACGTTGACGGAGCCAACCTACTCACGAATACTCACGATCTTAAACGACTTGTCACCGATCTCTGTACGCCTGGTAATGCACATTATGTAACTTATCTACGCGCTTGTAAATCTTACGATATTTCTGATATTATTTATTAATTCGCTAATAAGCCAGCAATTTTGGCCTGAAATCATGCTCGTGTTTTCCGAACATTATTGGCGTAGTTATCGCGATAATAATAGCTGCGCGGGTTCATTGACCGCTCCAGTTCTATTCTAGTTACATACAACTGGTGCTACAACTTTGTTTCTATGAATTTCATGCGCTGAAATGTTAGAATTTTGTACGCATCGGGGCAGAAAATATGCAATTTAAAAAATTATAATTCTGACGAAAAATCTTATTCAAAACGGATTTAACTTTTATGAGCGAAGGAACATTTTGTACATATATAATATATGTCTACACCCGGTATACAAATTTTAATTCTGAAAAAAAAAAACCTACTGGGAAGAATTAACTTTTATGAGTAAGGTACAATTTAGTAAAACGTGTTTGATTAATTTTCTTTACTTCTGTTTTTCGCTGCGCGTTTTTGCCTCTGGGATCGGAAAAACGCTATTTTCATTTTACAGCGAACTCTAACTATTTCTGATTATGAAAAAACCTGACGAATAATTCAGTTTCAGAAGTTTCTAGGGATGTGTGCACGATTACTTTTTACCAAGAATATTGTGAAAAACTAACTGATTGATAGTTAGGTACGTAAACTTACATGAGCTCATCACAATCTTTAGTTTACATAAAAAGAACTTCACGAGGAAGATAAATGGGCGAAAATACCTACTTCAACGAAACATGCGAATATTTATTTTGATACTCGTAGATTAGTGGTGAAACTTGTTATTTCATTCAAATTCGGATTTTTTAGGAATAAAAAGTAAACTCGACCTGATTCATTATAACCGTATTTCAAAAAACATGAAAAAAAAAAACAAGTAAGTACGTAAGTACTTAAGTAAATTAATTATAGGATGTTTAGTTGATAAAAGGCGTGGAGTTCATTCAATCTGTCATATATGGCGCACGCGTCGAATCTGCGACGCGTTGGGCGTGGGCGCAGCGGGCGACAGCGACGCGAGACACGTTGCGCCCGCGCAACCGCGTGGGCTACGTGCGGTGCATTATCCACGGATATTCAGCTCTCGGCGATGCACATTCTATTTACTACCCAACAGATTACTCACGCATCTAATAGTTTTCTGCTAAAGAAATCAATTACTTCCAACTCTTACCTATAAAAACCAAAGCTAAATTATGGGGGCTACTGCGAAATATTAAACCGAAATACTCCTAAATGTACGCAAACAAGGCGCATGTTTATCAAGATTTAATTCAGCAATACGATGCCAACAAAAACCGGCTCCAAAACCCTACCATGTATGGCAATAGTGTCCTGCAAGTGGATACTTGCGATAACTTTATAAAAACTTGATCACAACTACACGAAACGGTCTTGCAAGCCGCTGGTTGGCTAAAGTTCGCACGGTTGCTGCCTTTTATAGGTCTGGTAGCCTATTCCAGCTGTGTCGAAAGCTAAACACCGAGAAAATGCAAGATACACTATTTGTTGCACCATACCATCACGGCATGCTCGGAAATTCCATCTGATTTAAAGAGATTCGTTCGTCATACTTAAATAGCAATAATTTATCAAGCATCTGTAAGTAATTACTTTTATCGAGTTCTTACGAAACGACCGATATCTGAACTAGTAAAAACTTATTGCACGTCGTGCTATGATTCTACAACTTTTTGCATCGAAGGAAAGTTGTACCGCGAGACCTATCCAGCCCTATTGTATCTATTAACCAGCTACTTTCTCATTTCTTGCCATTTACGGTCCGTTGAGAAAATCGAGATGCATTTTGCAGTATATCAGCGCATGATGAAGAGACGGAATGACAGCATAACTTAGGCCCACTCACGGTCGGGCTGAGTCATTTATCGTGAGGCGTATAAATTATTTTTCAAAGGCTATAGGAGTATTTGTCTTAGACAAAAAACATAAAACAGACAGGCAAAAAAGGTTAAGCGACTGTTGCGCTCGCTGAACAAGACGATTTAAAGAAAAACGCGGTGTTAATCCACATGGGAAGCCTTGAGCGTGGTGTCGAGTTGCGGCCGCGGCTCCGTCGGCTTTAGTTACATGGACGACCGCGCGCCCGCCACATCTCCCTACGTGCTCTTCGAATAACTGACATCACTCCTTATTACTACGTACGTCCGAATTTTAAAGCTCCCGTTTGATCTCGGCGATAAAGGCCATCTATCACACTTGAGGAGTCGCAAGCAAATGAAAACCTACAAAACATTTTATGAAGTCGTTCAGCTCGTTAGGCCATGTCTGATCACGAGATGCAATATAAAAGTACGCATATATGCACGGTGGACGTGAAAATTACCGCTGCAATAAATTCATAAACCCGGTTTTAGGTCTTACGAGCAACCGGTCGCCGCAATCAATATGCGGGCAGACAGCGGGCCACCATAAATAGAAGAAGTGGCCTGGGATTTAATGATGCCGCTCCGCGAAAACGTGCCTCGCTTGTCTCCGTTATCAATCATGCTTACAGCTCAGTCCCAGTACCTATCTCCGTATCGTTTCACTTGGTTATTAGATTCCAGTAGGAAGAAACCTATATTTATTTTATAGCATGCCTATTGAATTTTATTGCCGGACTCGGAACGGACGTGATTTATTTTTTAAAGATCGAACTGAACCAGTCCGAGATAAGTAAAAGATCATGTAAACGGTGTTGTTGAATGTTGCTTTAGGTATACTGGGGGTTATACAGGGGGTGCGGAGAATTATGAAGTTTCCCCTGTCGAGTAAACGGGGAGTTCTCACGCGAAACGAGTCGGCTACAAGACAATACCGGTCGCGTTATTTACGCGATAGATAAGTGAAGAAAATGTTTTAAATTATCTCGCGTGCTTCAGTCGGTGCACGAGCGGACGTTAGCAGCCACAATAGTAGCACTTCGCGCGTCAGAATAGCACGAAATAGCATTTAAATTACCGTGGCTGATTATCTATGTTAAAATACTATCTAAATTACTTTGAATATCCTTCTGGTTGGGTACGAAAATCGTGACTAAAGACCGGTCGACTCAACACTTTTTTAGAAAAAAAAATCTTTATGTACACAGTAAATACTTAATTGGCAAACTAGCTGGTTAATTGAATTGAATTAATGGTAATTATAATACCAATTATAATGTTCATTTAACTACATTCTCAGCAGAAGCAAGCAAATTGCTTAATAAGATGCTTACTTAGTGCTTTCTCTACCGTTCTAGCTTGCTAATCGAGCGATTATGTTATCATAAAATGCTAGAGGCATGAACAAGCTTTCAGCTAATATGTCCAGATTTACCTGCCTAATCAGCTGGAGAAAGTCTGACTTAGCAACAAGAGCTGACAAGATAGACTGAAATCTATTAATACTCCTGAGTCGTGATCCCAACATTCAAAGCTAATTACTGATACTGACATAAAATAAATAAGGGCTTATTTATTTTCATGTCCATCACATTAAGGCTCCCGCAAACAGGCGCGATGCGACTTTAAAAGTTCGTGCAGACTAGCGCGACTTGTGGCGCGAGAAGTCACTTTTGTCAATATTGTTTTGTTAAGGCTCGCGCATACAGGCGCGACGTGACAGCGTGACGCGAAAGCGTGACGCAACTTTAGCAAAACAATTTCTGAGAAAACTTCACGGTAAAGCAGTTACCGGTGTCGCGTCGCGGGACAAGTCGCGCTAGTCTGAACGACCCTCTATGTGAATTTCACTTATAGACCAACTGAAGGAAAACATATATTAGCATTGGATAGAGTACAATAGAAATTGATAGGAATTGCTACACCAACATTACAAGTACCTGATATTGTAAGTTTTCAATGGATGAACTGTCCTTACATAGAGGAGTAGGTAGTACTTTAAACTGCATATTATGTCTAAATGACAATAAAACAATTTTAACGAATACTCACCTCTCCCAGGAAGCATCATTGCATACCGTCAAAAATAAAGACAGAGGACGAAAACGCGTTGACAGTCTGTTTAAAAACATATCTAGAAAAACGCACCGAACTATATGCAGTCACAAGTCTAATATAACTCAGTAACTGCGTACAGTCAAGCGTATGTGTTGAGTGTTGTAATAAATAACAAACAAACGTCGGGCAAAAATAGCAGCGAGCACTACGGACAGGGGAATGACCGTCGGTTGACACACAACTGGCTCAAGGCCTGTAGAGATTAGATACCAGAGCCGCATAACAAATACACATAACGACTGACAATTGCAAAATAATCCGTGGAGAGAACAATTCAGTGAGGAATGGTGAGCTAAAGTTGATGATTTGCGGATTTTTGAGCGATCCGTCAAAGAGATGCCTTTTTTGGTGACAAAAGGGCATTTTGGAAATTTTTGGGCGAATATTCTTAGATTCGAGAGCCGCAAAACAAACACACATAACGACTGACAATTGCAAAAAAAAGCCGTGGCGAGGACAGTTCTGAGATAACTGGTGAGCAGAAGTTGATATTTGAGCAATTTGTCAACGGGATCTCTCTTGGATGCAATTTTTTGGGCAGGGTCAGGAGAAGACAGTTTTGTAGATGTCTCGCCTGTAAAAGAGTGCTTTCAGCTCATCATGAAGCAAGTTAAGTACCTAATACAGTTATAATACTCATTACTTAAAAAAAACCATTAAGTATATCAAAAAAACTGATTACAGAGAAAATAAATAATATCGCTAAGAAAGGCTAAATCGCTTTAGATAATTATAAACAAGAATGTGTAATGTATAAAATAATCACATTACATAATACCGAACAATCTCCTCGCGTACAATTTACGAATAACTTGAATGTTCAGGGTAATTTTAAAACTACATTAAGCATTGAGCACTCCCAAAAAATACATTGGGACGGGTCCAGATTTGTTGAGACGGGTCCTATTTTAACAAGATGAAGCCAAATATCACTTCAATGTTTTAAAGTTTGCTAGCAGTGGCGTGGGGCCACACTTAGGCACTTTCCAATCATAATTGTTATAAGTTTCTTTGATTTTCGCTCTCATTCTTGAACCGGATTTTATTACAAAAACTTCCAATCTATTCCACTATTCGCCAGCCTAACTGGGGTAACCAATAAACGGTGTCAATCAATACAAAATAATGGCTTCAGGTGCATTAAGAATTAATACAGCAGCCGTACATTCATTAAACATACGTGCATTCTCTAGCAGTCAACTGCTTAGATTTATAAGTGTAAGCACTGACAGGACAGGTAGTAAAGTCCCCATTACATGAACATCAATTTCTCTAACCAGACTGCTACAAAGTGCAACACGACATTGACTTGGTACTTCACGTTTTTTATCTCATTCTTTCAATCAGAATTGTATGAATAAAAAGATGCTCTTATAGTTAGCGTTTACTGATATATTGTGAGAAATTGCCATCAGTTAGTGTTAATTAGAAATGTATACAGCACTCCATACAATAAGACAATAAAGTTGATCGCGCATAGAAATTAGATGCATTCATTTGTTTGGCTTGTTAATCAGATAACGTGTGTTAAAATTTTTTAATTAGTAGGATTTTTGATGCTGATAATACGTCATTTAAAATGCATGTAATTAAATGCTATCTATATTAAATTATATTCGGAGATAAAACGCACTAGATTCGTGACAATGATAATGTTTTTTTTGTGTTATTTAAAAGAAATAATAGAAAAAGAATAACATTTATTTGGACACAGTACCTACGTGATACAGGTATACAAAAAAAAAAGTGAAAATAATGTTTTAACAATAATGTGTGCCTCACGGCACGGCTGCTCCAAAAAGGTTCATTTCAGCATTTATGCCAGACAAAAAATGCTGTCAGACGATTTACCTACAAATCCTACAATTAAGTTCCAATAGAATTGAATCAATCAATTCCGCACAAATAATTCGTCAGATCTTAACGATTCAACTAACGTTGAATTCAAACTCGAAGGAATGTTTGCAAAATCAACAGCATTCCTAATGGTTTTTTATCAAATCTACTTATCCACTTTAAGACCCCCGCAGACAGGTGCTACGCGACACGTAGAACAATTTCTATAAAAACTTCACGGAAATTGTTCTATCGAAGTCACGTAGCGCCTGTCTGCGGAAGTCTTTACGCATACGTACTGAAACCAATCAATTATATTTTTTGTGGGCGTGTTAACTGCTAATCGATTTCGTTTCGATTCAGTAATGTTCTTATGAATATTTTACTAACAGTTGGCAACAAAATTTACCAACATTACGGTGTTATTATATGGGTTTATGCAATACATTAGCACACAAGCAGTAATAATAATTTCATAAATTTTAAACAGTTGCTTGAGTAGGTTGCTAAGTCATGCCCACTCTAAATATCGTAGCGAAGTACTGTCGCTTGTATTAATTTTATTTTGTTTGGAACGATACCATAAAATAAATGTAAATAAATGCTTTTTTCGGTCTCTTGTTGTTGTTGGCTGGCTGAACATTTAAGAAATACTTCCAGTCGAATAAAAAAATAGTTGAATATTTCAATTAATTTTATAGTTTCAGATAAAATTCACATATAAAACACCTTTTCTTACCACAGGTTATTATAAAACCACATTAAACCGAAATAACGATTATTTAAAACACTAAAAAAGTGACGTTTTACTTTCGTCTGGCGGTTAGACAAGCGTCGCATAACGGCATAAACCACCCAGTGGTACGATTAAATTACAGAAAAGTTACGGTTTATTCGGTAGAGAATGTACCGACCACCCTCGGCGCCACCCGTGACGGCGTTTTATCGCGAAAAGTGTCACCCTGTGTTTTTATGGCGCCGACAACAAAAGCAAACTTTCACCTCAGCGACGCTTTTGTGCAATAAAAATATTTTATTGGGCACCTCTACGACCTGTGGCCAGTTGGAAGGTAGATCGAGTAGATCTCGTTGGGAAAAGATTAATTACGTAGAAACTAATGTTCGTCGACAAATCCCACAATTATAGAACTCGCATATTTTTGGTGCTACCTTGACGTCAGTAGTACTTGGCTGCTAACGAGACATTTTTCAATAAAAAACCATTATGATGTGTGAATATTATCACTCTATTTTCACCCTAGTTCACTTAATCGCTTTTCACTGTTAACAGTAGTTTCGTGTTCCGTTTTATACATCGGAAAATACATAAAGATCCTATTTCAAAGAACTGTTTAAGTGTTTACGCTAGACGTTAGAGCTCCCGAAGGAATCGATCCTATCGTTAAATTGTTATTTTCTCTTGTCTATTGTGTAATTCGGATTCTCTAAGTGTAGGGGTACATACCTTGATTTGATATGAGTTTACTTTGTGCTTCGGTAGAAGATTGAAAGTAGAAAAGTCCAGTCTTCGGGAAAATATGCCGTTAGCGCCAGCACCGGCCCTGTGAAAATAAAGAAAATTGATTTAGAAAAAAAATACATCAAAGAGTTGCATCTCGGAATCTTTCTGTAAAACATTTTAACGTAGCCCGAGGAAAAGCCATTACTGGTTTTAACAATATGTAATCGCGGATATTACAACGCCAGACATCACGTTTACTCCATTCCGATTTGCTGTTGAGCAACTAATATCTTTTCCTCTCCGATCCCGAAGTCTTCCCAACTTGTAACCCTTTTACTGCGGTGATGAATCGAAATCCAATTTTCTGTGTAGGTACTGCCCTTTGCGACAAGCACATTTCGTGCCGTCAGTATCGAAATGGTTTAATGCCTAATCGCGTTACATGGATTTACAGCGAACACGCAGACTTGCGGATTTAAAGCAGACGAAGCGCAAGCGACATTTTTAATCAAATGACGTTTTATTTTATCCTCATTTTATTTTTTATCCCAGTCGAGAAGGGCATTCTGCATTCGTAAATAGGAAGCCCTTGAAACAAATCATTACCATACAAAACTACACCTTTATAAATGTATAAAGGAAATCGCAAACAACAAAGACAAACAAAAAACACACAAACTCGTTTAGCGCTTAAACCACTTAACATTTTTATAATACCATCAAGATATTACAAGTATGTAAAAATCTACATAAAAACCTTTAGATCAGGCCCGTAATACGTATAAAACAATTAAATAAAAACGTAAAAAAAATATTCTGCGTCTGAGTTAATAAACTGTAAACTAGTACAATATGCATCGTTTTTTTGCGACGTGAAGCAAAAAGCAGTCTCAAGGTAGCGCAAAAAAACTTGTTTTTTCACTGCCAAGGCCAACCGAATTAGATACCGGCTTTCGTATCTCGACTCGGGCGCGGGCGTGTCAATACCAACTTTGTTTACATTCGGGTATAGATAAAAAACCGGCGATTATAATGTTGACGTTGATGTTTTGTGATTCTTTTGGCAGACTTTATAAGCTATCGAAGCATATTATGAATGATTAATCGATTATTCTGACTGACTGATTGAATACTAATGTAATCACTGTCTACTAATTTAATCAGTACCTATCGTTTAACAGTCACGAAGTAAGTAAGTAGTAAGTAAGTAAAATTTAATTTGTTTAAACATGGTGTACATGATACATTGCATGCAAGATAATACAGATACAGAAGTTCTAACATGTTGAGCCGCATATTGTGGCGTACAAATTGGTAGGAAGAGATGGTGCATAGACCGATAGACCGTGATAATATTCATCAAAATTACATTATAGAAATTATGTAGATACTTATTAAGTCATCATTATTCATTAAAGAGTACAAACTAAAGCCTTCAAAGTTTTTATTTTTATTTTCGTAAGTACCGTGCCGTGCGCGATGCATTTTAAATATCCCTTCATTGTATACTAGGCATTTTGATTCAAAGACGAAGTTACCAGTCGACTCGAATGTCTCAACGGAAGTGCGCTCGACTTAATATGGGTGACCTTGGACGTACAATAGGTTAGTTTAATTTCATGAACAAAAAAGCGCCGACAACACACTGGCCCAGTTACGTAACACGAGTGCTTTAGTGTCTCATAACGTTCGTGCTTGTTAATTAAATTTTAAGACATAAAATTAATGATAACGCGTTCCGGAATTGTAAACAGGAAAGGGAAATGCTGAAGGTATTTCGGCTGATAACGATGAGGCTTATTTGAACAAGTCGTTTAACTTTTTTGCAATATTTATGCAGTTGTGAATCGCACGTGAGAGACTCTCAACTCTCTCTCTTCTTCAATTGAACTCTCACTGAGAGTTCAATTGAAGCTTTTAGCAACGACTTCATTTTGACAGTTCAACAACATTTATTGCGTTATTACCGTTGATCAGGCAGATCACAATGGCAGACTTACAAATTTTTCTATCTTCATGAAGCAGTGGATTTGCGATATCCTTCAAAATCATTCAGATCGTGATTGAAAGTGTGTTTGTTGCCTACGCAATTAAGGAGCAGATCCTTTGTACAAACCTAGATACTTACAGAAATAAAATTATTTTAACATTTTTATCAATGGAAGCTGCAGTCGAGAGAAAAAGAGGAAGTAGGTAAAAAAGTTGGTAAAAAAAAATCCAAAACCTACCAGCTAAGATCAAGCCAGAATTGCAAGCTGTGTCAAATATGTAGCTAAGGGGCCGTATTGCAATCAGAAAGGTGTTCTACTCCAGACGGTGCCTTATCTCTTTGGTGAAAGACACCTATAGAAATTTTTGCAAGAAGACTCATACCAAATAAAAAACAATTCAGTGAAGCATGCCAAAACTACACCTCCGCCTTTTACAATCAAATTACTATGAAACTACACCTCACTGAGGTCACACCATGTTTACGAAACCGGGCTCACGTGGACACGTCACTGTTGACAGCGCTCTGTCTTTTTTTTTATTTGGTCTGAGGAAGTCTCCTCCTTAATTCATGGAATGCCTTGACAAATTCAAAATTGAACGACCCAAAATCTGCATGATTATAGCAAAACGTGTATTTCACGTAGGTATTTCGCTCGCCACTCACAACACGCGAACCCAACGTGAATCCGATTAGATTTGGCATAATGATGTTTTTGAAGGCAAAAATAAATAAAAACTGGCCTTATTTACGATCTGTGTTAATATTTTTGCTCTACACTGTATATTTTTTAAACGAAGTGAATAACAAAATTATAATCCGTTGATGACTGGAGTGGTCGAATACCTACTTTATTTGATCAATACCTAAACTACACACATGGCGCAGCGGCCGATCTACAATATAAAAATCTCAACGTAATCTCACCTTAGGTGAGGTGAACTGAGCTTGAAGCAAGCTGTCAATAGTACCAATGCCTAGCATCAGATGGAAGACACTTCAAGCTCACTTCACCTAAGTTTTCACGGTGAGATTTCTGCAGAATACACCCGGGCTGAACCATAAACTTAATCAAAATAAACTAGTGTACCTACTTTTAAATTCACCATCTGTGACCATCTTGATATTCGAATGATAATTCATTTATAAGACCTTGTTTACAGGACCAACATTGTCGTGATATGCAGCGAATGCAATATGGCGGTGTGACCTTGGCTGTTGAATAAAAATAACGATGTTTATGTCGAGTTGATTTTATATCAGAAGTGCGGGCGGACGCAGCTCCGTGTGTGTGCGTTCGACCAAAATACTCGACACGCTTGCGCTCGCGCACTTCCATACACAAGTCTCAGTGTTGGATTAGGTTAGGATACAGTCTTAAAAGGCAATGGCACTGACGATAATTAAATAGGTAATTTTAGTCTGTTTTAGTCTACAGGCTATTATTACCCAAGTGCTTTTAGCACTAGCCAAGACTGTTCTTTTAAGACATTGTTTTGTTTATCAAGTCGTCTTAAATTAACATTTGTGATCAACAAATATTGCCATCGCAAGGCTAACAGGTAGGTACACAAAGATATTCGGTGTTTTGTTTTTTTACATTAGTTGCGAAAAACTTGAGGAGAGGGGGGCCACTAGCCGCTTGATTTGTTTGATTTGATTGAAGGCGCGACGCGACTCTAGTAGAACCATTTCTATGAAAAGTTCATGGTACTTAATTGTTTTACCAGAATCGCGTCGCACCGTCGCGTCGCGCCCGTCTGCGGGAGTCTTAATGATAGATATTAGTTTGTGTTGTCACTTGCCACGCACGATTAAGACGATAAAATAAATTAAAACAATTTTTATAACACTCCATTTTTAAAAATTGGAGACAATTTATACCGGTGGTATATTTTTATAAAGCACAAACACCAGTTTTATGGTACAGAAGCTGTTTGTTCGGTTTAGTACTGAGATAAGTCGAATGTCTATTGTGATTTGAAAGTAGACACCTCAGCCTGAGTGGAAGCTGGCAGCGAACCGGTTCAAGACTTTCTCATTCATGCGGCCCACGTACAGCGAGTACCGACCGGCTTTACTGACACGAACCAAAATGTAATGAAACATTTTCTTGTACCTACCCACCTTATTATTAGATTAGAATCACGTAAGTACGAACTAGCATTGTCTGCCGCAAATTGATGTGCCTCGCCATGAAGTTTTTGTACGTGCATGAAGTAACACAATGATTTAACCCTGCGAGGCTGCCAATACTGGGCCATAAAAAGTATAACAATTGAACTGGCTGAATATCATAAAAATAATTGGAATACTTATTATTTTTTCAATCACCGTCAGCAGCATCCAGCATACCGCCAGTCACTTCTTTTTTAAATTTTGAAATCCGTTGTTCTTATTTTGAATTCCATGTAAACGCAAAGTAACTACTCGTTTATTTGGCGCTATAAACAGTTCCTAATTTAAATAAAAACTACATTAAATAAATAGTACATACCAACGCATATTGTGCTTTAAATTGTGACATAAATTGAGCATTGTGCTCCATCTGATACAATCAAATGATTTTTATGGTAGAGCGCTACTATTTACATTATATGACCTCTAGAAGTACCTACCGACACCGAAATTCCGAATGTTGATATGCTAATTCTGTCCACCAACAATGGCGTAGCATAATATATCTGTATTCTCACACCGTCCAAAATATTTACTAACACTCATTTAAATGAAACCATGCGTGTACCAGCGATCCATTTAAAGTTAAAGTTAAACGCATTTATTTTGGTCACGGCCCAGATATTTTCACCCTAAACCTCACAGACCTTGAGACGGAACAATTAACTAACAGTATGGCGAAGGAAACTGACTGACGCATAAAAACAAAGACACTCCAAGGTGCCATTGGGCGTCATTCAAACATGCGTGAAGCGAACGTGTCTCGAAATTTCTTACGATGGCCGTCGCTTACGTAATTATTGGTACCTACTTAAACAACGTTTAACATGCAATGTGCAAGCAATATTGATTTATCGGCGGTTGCTTAGCAGACATGCTCTCAGTCAGTATTAAACGTCAAAGAAATATTTGAACGCATCTCTGGCACGTAGATGGGGCTTACACGGTTTCTAGGTAGGCTTTAACGATTCACTGAGTTGCAAACTCATAGTAACTGCTTGTTTACGCCCCGGTAACCAATAAGACGCTTGCGACGTTACGACTATGGTACAGTATAAATAAGTAACAGTATTATGTCTTCATAGAAAACGGGCAAAGCAACGCGCTTCGAAATCTCAGTGTATATCAGTACGCAACAGTCTCGACTTCTCGAGTGCGCGGCAGTTACGCTCGGACGCGGAAGGTTTAACTACCGAGCGGTCGTAGGCTGAAGGCTCAGACTCAGACCAAATAAAAAACCTTACATAGCGCTGCGAAAAATACAGTGAAGCATGCCAAAAACTATAACTCCGCTCTGTGCTTACACGCTCACACGTACACATTTACAATCAAACTGCACCTCACTAAGTGTACAATGTTTGCGAAACCGGACTAAGTCACCGTTGACAACGCTATGTCTTGGTTCTTTATTAGGTTTTTTACCCGACTACGGCGAAGAAAAAAGGAGGGTTATGATTTTGACCGGTATGTATGTATGTATGTTCATCTGTTCCCTCCTATCTTTCAAACCACTTATCACAATTTGACAAATGAGGTATCGTTAGAAGCGTCGTGATTGTCCGCTGGTTATAGGCTATGTGAAGTCACATTAAAATACAAATGGCGCCCTCTAGAGGACATAAAGTGAGGAACTTAAAAAAAAAAATGGTTTAATCGTACCATCTTGGGTATCAAATGAAAGGACTTAATGAGCACATTTCAAAAATATATATATTATAACCCCAAAAGAATTAAAAAAAAATCAAGTAATAAAAACTAAAACCCAACTACGACTTAAAAGGTATAAACAAGACACCACAGACAGACAAATTAAAAATCCGGAGTCACACGTGTTAGCCCTAACACGTGTGACTCCGGATTTTTAATTTGTCTGTTAATACCTTTTAAGTCGTAGTTGGGTTTTAGTTTTTATTACTTGATTTTTTTATTTTACCGTAGGTTAATTATTTCTAGGTCGCTGGCGAGACATAATACTGTTTCTTTATTATACTGTGACTATTCTAATGCCCGGGCGTGGGCCAGCTACTGCGACCACTCACGACCAGTCGAGACGCCGGACAGACGCGGACGGACAAACTGTCCGACCAAATCGTGGTTGTATCTCGTAGTGGAACATGGACATTACAATGCTTTATGTGTATATCAACAGGCCCCCGCCCCCGCACTACGAATGTAATACATTACTTACGTATCCGTAACAACAACTACATTATTATTAATCTTGCGCATATAACGTGGGAGTTAAGCCTTGTGCAGACTGGCGCGACGCGACACCGGTAATTGTTATACCGGTGTCGATGTCGCCTCGCGCGACAATTCGCGCTAGCTTGTACGAGCCTTAATACGTTACATCATTTACCAAAACACTTTAATATCTCAATTTAAATTAACAAAATGCTAATTTATAGTAACATTTATTAACAAGTTCCACAATAATAACATTGTGCTAAAATGTAAATCGTTGTAAATAAGTGACCGTAATCGCATTTTACAGCTGTGTACAGTAACATTATGTACGAGTTTTACGGCTGCTTCGAACAATTGTTGTTATGAATTCGCTTACCCAAGGTCAATGGCGATACCTAAAGCGCAGTCCACACTGGGAACGAAACTAAGTTCGTTTAGCTTCGCGTCTTTTCATACTTCGGTTTATAGTTCGCGGTGTGTGTAAACCGTGTGCAAACACGTAGCTACGTTAGCGAAGTTAAACGAACTTAGTTTCGTTCCCAGTGTGGCCTGCGGTTAAAGGCTCGTGCAAACTGGCGCGCCTAGTCGCGCGATGCGACGCGAGACCAGTAAATTTTTCTATCGTGAAGTTTTCTCAGAAATTTTGTTAAAGTCGCGTCGCGCCTGTTTGCAGGAGCCATTAATAAACATTTAGATTAGGTACCTACCTAATACTTGTTTTCGTAGTGTTTTGCAGAACAATTTTTCCTAGAAATTGTTCTACTAGAGGTGCGTCTCGCCTGTCTGCGGGAACTTTAACAATAGCGACAGCCACTTAAAAAGTGCTATTCACTTTTTTAAACAAATATTATTCCCGTCGCAGACTCTAACGAGCATAACAATTCAATTTATAGCGATGTTCGCTTTGTAACCAAAGCCCAAGCCACACCTACTCCGTATTGACGCGTCTTTTTTCAAATGTAACCTACCATTAGGTGTGAGTTTTAGCGGTCATAATGATGCATCATCGTCGAAACGTGCGATGTAAACAACGCAGACCTTGGCCTCGGCGGAACAATAGGACCCGACGGCCCCACTAAATTCGATTACCTAACAGTCTCGGCTATTTCGCTCACGATTTTTGCCATAAAAGCAAACTGCGCCGCGCCTTTGCCGCCATAATTATTTAACAAAAATAAAAACTTTAAAGTAGATATTTTTATGTTTACAAAACACCGGCCAAGTCCGAGTCAGACTCATGCACGACGGGTTCCGTACCGCGTTAAGATCGAGCAAAAAACGCCGAAAAAATGTATAAGGGAACCCCCTTTAATTATTAACTTTATTTAATTTTTATTATTTGTTGTTATAGCAGTGATAGAAATACACAATCTGTGAAAATTACAGTTCATAAGATACCGCCCGCTGACAGACGGACGGACAGACCGCGGAGGCTTAGTATTAGGGTTCAGATTTTTTCAAATACGACGTAGTTCCAGCGATTAGCGCGTTCCAACAAACACAAAAAAAACTCTTCAGCTTTATTACTTATAAGTATAGATTTATAAAATTCGAACGTCGAACGTTTTTGGACGTTAAAGAGTTAAATTGAAAAATTGGATGAGAGATGTGCTGGGCCAAACAAACGGGCAATAAAAATAATTAGGCTATTAGTTCAATTGCACGCGGGCGTGGCGTTCGATCTACGGCTATCTTCATTATGTGTTCTTCATTAGGGCTGCCTAATATTATTATTACTTAATATTTTCATATTAAATTATGTAATTATTATTAAATTATACAATAATTCGGTTGTATAATCACATAATTATTATTTACAAAGATAATAAAATTATAACGAATTCGAAAAAATTCGACATTTAATTTGGCAACTTTGTTTCACTAAACGCAGTGTTGTTTGTCGAGTGATTTGTTGATGAACACGGTCAAACAATAAATGCTTATAAAATATACCTCCGGCTCCCAATTCGATCGTCTCTATTTCTCTAGTAAATAAAATTAAGCCTCGTGCAGACTGGCGCGACGCGACAGCGGTATACCGTAATTGTAATTGTTATACCGTGAAGTTTTCTTAGAAATTGTCTTGTTAGAGACGCGACGCGCTGTCGCGTCGTGCCAGTCTGAATGAGGCTTTATTCGGTTGTAAGTGCATCAATCAAAATCATCAAAACATAAACAAATTGCTTACGCAAATCTACTCTTGCCGCGGTTTTGTGAAATCGGTTTGTCTAGTACGGATTATCGATGGGATTCGATTTCTGAATGAAATCAGATTTTAGATTCTATTTGACGTAACTGACGCATGCCAGGTAAGTATCTCACAAATTCTCAAATCGTTTCAATTTCATTCTACTGTAAACAGCGAACAAACGTGAAATAATTTCCAGTGAAATGGCTATCAACACAGCCCTGTTACACACAGTATGTAAAAGTTGGATGACTCACTCAAATCAGGCGTAACGATGAACAACAGTGTTTTATTTCAGGCCTGTTTGATTCATCTAAATAAATAAATAAAATTGAAGTGTCCGCTTGTAATGTTAAAATAACAGCTTCATACTAAATGCATATGAAAGTATATATTTACGGTACTCAGAAAAAAAAAACAATTTTAAAAATGTTTGTGTGTCTGTCTGTTTATTCTGGCTCATCTCCGAAACGACTGGACAGATTTAGATGGGACTTTCACTGGCAGATAGCTGATGTTATAAGGAGTAACTTAGGCTTTTATTTCATAAAAAGAATTTGTGTCCTACTGTCCACGCAGGCGAAGCTCGTGTGCAGCTAGTTGATAAAAATAATAAATACCTACGATAAAGTATGGAACGTAATTTATGTTCCACTGTTTACTTATTTTTGCCCGCCATGTTATCTACACTTCCATTTATAGATGTTTACGTTTCAAAGAAGGATAACTCACGCAGAGTTAATTAGAAAACTGTTTTGAGGATGTAGTATTTTATAAGTTAATTAAGTAAGTCCATAATAGGCAGAGGTGGGTCGATTTAAACTTAATGGCGGCTCGGAAGTTAGCTACTCGCTGCGCAGTACCCCACCCCTCGCCCCCGCTGACACATGAAATTGTTACTGCGCAGCGACTCGCCTCATGCTCCGACTTTCCGAGCTGCCATTAGATTTAATCGTACTGTACCTATACTACACCCACCTAACCCTTAACCTAACTCTGCCTAACCCTTCAGGGATTCCAGTCGTGATCTTATAGGTATTTGTTGTGTTTATACCGTTATAATCTGGGGGCTGACTGTGAAGTATTAATGCCATCATTATTCCACTGCGAAAAAAGGATGGTGCTAGCGGCCTTGTATAGCTCCGTCTCTCACTGACACTGGAAAAATCATGGCATTAATACGTCGTAGATAGGTGGTGATATACATAATAATTATTATGTCCTCATTAAAATATTATCCAAACTCCTATTATGGATCATAATTTGAATATTAATAAACATAATTTTAATATTTTTAATGCATTTGATGACGTATATATTACAGTACGTAGATTACATAAGGAATTAACATTTATTTACCATTTCGTGGTCGACTATGTTTTTACTAATAACTACTTTAGATTCACAATGTTTGATATTTTTATAATGAGAAAACCGGTTTATGGTGATTAATCATTATATTGTTATTAAGACAGCATACGACACGATTATATAAAAACCTGTACCGTCTTATCACAAAAATGCTTAACTGGTTTTTAAATAAGTTGACTATCGACCAGCCCCCGTTTCGCACGGTTTTTATGACTTGACAAAACATCGAGATTATTTTATATTATGTAAGTTTAATATTAATTAATAATAAATAACATTTAAGGCGGGCACAAACAGGCGCGACGAGACAGCGCGACGCATCTTCAACAAAACAATTTCTGAGAAATCTTCACGGTAGAACAATTCCCGGTGGCGCGACAAGTCGCGCCAATCTGCACGAGGCTTAAACCTTCCGGAATAAATCCTCTAGATGATGGCGAAAACCGCTTGAAAATCCTTTACGTAGTTTAGAAGAACAATGCAGACAGATACGAAAAGCGACTTCAATTTATAATTATTATGAAAAGTCTCGTTTTTTAATCTTCGAGATTAATTTAACGTTTCAACTGATTGTTGTTTGTTTTTCAACATTTGCACTTATCAGATTAGTCTATGAAATTAAAAAACAGACTTTAGGTAGACAGGGTCAAATTAAATTAGCTAGCGAAACTTCACACACGTGATGTGTATCGACGTCTAAACAGAATAAAATGAAAAAATTTGATGATTTTTTGGGGTCAAGGACCCTTTGTTTTTACTTTTGATGTTACTTGAAGTAAGATTTGAGAAAATCCGTAAGTATTTTTTTTATTTTATATCAAAACCCGCCGGAGTTACGCCAGCTAGTTTAATTTGACCTGAATACCTACTTAATTAAGAATTGAAGTCGCTTTTCGTATCTCGTCTGTGTGACCGCGATATTATTCTAAAATACGCGATATTATTATAAATATTTTCTAGCGGTTTTCACCATCATTTAGAGTATGTATTCCTGAAGGTTTATGTTAATTAAGATTAAAGTAACTTCCATTTAATAAAAAATGTCAATGTTTTGTCAAGTCATAAAAACCGTGCAAAGCGCTGGTCGCTAGTCCACAATAAAAATATGTTGCTATAAACTTAATCTTAAACCTTCGGATACTTTGCCAATATTTAAATGAATCGCCGCTATTCTCAGCTAACAAAGGAATATAATTATCTTTATGCACAAAAACACTGTTTTTATATTCAGAAACCGTGTTTACAACCATTTTGTTGGATGTCAAAAAAATTAACAAGTTAAACAATGCATGAATATTTATTCGAATTATTCGAAATCATCGAGAATCGAGAAATCATTACGGATTCGAGACAGGTAGCGTCTATACAATACAATATATAGTTTACTAGCTTCATCTGCGACTTTGACCTCGTGAAATTTCTTGTTCCTCCGACTCATACTCATCGGACCGCGTCGCATTCGCATCACATCGCCCGCCCGCGCTTGTATGTACTTCATTTTCGCTTATCATTCTTTCCGACTTTTCTTCTTTTAGCTCGGCTCCTAAGGGTCGTAGCGTGATGTTAAATAGCCTATAACCTTCCTCAAGAATAAGGGTATCAAATCCAAACAAATTTTTCAAATCCGACTGGGTTCCTGAGATTGGCGCGTTCAAATTCAAAGAAAGTCTTCAGCTTTAATGTAGTATATATATATGTATACTAGCGACCCGTTTCTGCTTCCCACGTTTTTACGTTTTGACAAAACATCGAAATCTATAACTTTAATTTGACTATACCTACTTTTTTTTATTTATACACATAAACCTTCTGGAATAAATTCTTTAAATTAAACGATGGTGACAACTTCATCAAAATCTGTTGCGTGGTTTAGAACAACGCGGTCTAACAGACAAACGCGAAAAGCGACTTTATTTTATAGTAATGTAATGTAATGTATAATAATATAGATAAGTACAGATATAGCCTACTTAGAGTTAAGGCTCCCACACACAGGCGCGACACGACTTTACAAAACAATTTTAAAACATTAGAAGTTTTCTCAGATTTTTTTTTGGTACCGGTAATTACCGGTTTTGCGGTTTTAAATGTCATAATATTATGATAAGGATGTGGAATGTTCTCAACAACAACAGAGTTTATACCTACTCGTTAAATGGGTACTTCGTTAGTGGATCCTAAAATGCCAAAGGTTCGAATATAATGTCAATATTATCAGAAAAAAGTTGGTAAAAAAAAAAAGTTTAAGAAAAAAAAAGTTTAGGGGTCCGTCAGTAAATTCAAAATAAAAGCGTTTTACTTAATGAATAATAATGAAAAAAAAAAAAATTGTCTGTCTATTTGTTCCGGTTAATCTCCAAAACGGCGGGACCGATTTTGACGGGACTTTCAATGGCAGCTGATGTTATAAGGAGTAACTTAGGGAACTTTTTTTTTTTAATAATTAGGGTCCACGCCAGCGGATAGCAGCTAGTTTGTGTATAAAATGCGAAGGTTGTAGATTGTTGTAGTAAGATGGAACAAGTAAGACAAGTTGTTTTTGGGTTCGATATTTCCGCGAATCTTTTATTAAATTCTTGTAACTAACTTGTAAACACTGACCGTCATTTCTGTGTGAGACACCTTTATTTTTAAATTAGTTTCTGTCTGGTTACCTGGTACTTTGTTTATTTATTTTAATTAAAACGTAATTATTGATCTTTTTATAAGGTTTTAATTTAAGTTTTTTAAAGTTAAAACTTCTTTAGGCACGTTGAGCACTTTTCGGGTAAACAAAAATCATGGGAACTGGTGTCATCGTCACCGTCACGCTTGAAGAAATGTTTTTAGCGCCATCTACCGTCTACCGTTTGAATTACGTTACGTTGAGGTTACGCATTGTTGCTTATTTTTCACTTTAATCGGCAGTCCCCTACTGCCCCGCATTTTTTTTTGGTTTCGATACTTATTTCCGCGGATCTTTTATTAAAATTCTTGTAACTCGTAAACTATCATACTGCTCTGTGAGACCCCTTTACTTTTAATAACGCTTCTGTCTGGTGCTTTGTTTATTTTTAAATTCAAAGTAAATATATACCTTTTTATAAGGTTTTCCTTAAAATATACCGCAAATAGGTAGGTGCATGCTTAATAAACAAGTGAACGCGCAAGCTAATGTACATAAGTACCCACATTTTATAAATAGATTTAAATCCTTATCTCTGGTTACATTAAAAGGTAAACAAACATGCACTTAAGTTATTCTATTAGCGAGCAAGACAAAATTAACAATAATAATTTTCATATTACGAGTGCGCAAACGCAAACGTAAACGTTTAAATCACAAAACCTGTTGCAGTGTGGGAAACGTTACGTAATTATCGCGACACAGCACAAATGTAACAGTGGGTTCATTGCATTTCCTTGTCACAATCACGGTCATTGTGAATGTTTATTTCTGACGTTGCACGGACGAATTACAGTACTTAATAAAACTTTTTGAAGTGAAATCTTCTTTAGGCATTGACCGATTTTTGGTATGGGAAAATGTTAGGGGTTCGCGTCACCAACATGTTCTGAAGCATGACGTGTTGCCCTTGGCCAGCAATGTAAGCTTATATTAATTATGCTATAATATACATATAATTATTAAGTTTTGACCTTACTAAATTAATTACTATTTAGATATTTTTTTTAAACACTGTTATTTCATAGTTATATATTTGCACTTTTGTCGGCAGTCCCCATGACTGCCTATGTTTTTAACCCTTCATTGCAAACAAAAATTATAGCTTTTTACTGCAAGGAATTTTAAAGTTATCTGTCTAAAATTTGAGTTTCTATTAAGTACTTAAATTAATGCTTTTGTTAGTCAATGGTGTGTAAAGTCAGAATCAGTGTCCGAAGTAAGTCTCCGAAGTTGGAGCTAAACATCAAACATCCGAAGCATCTGCATCGTAGCGAAACTACGAAGGAATCGACAAAGTTATATCCATCAAGTCCGATTAGTCTTATTCAGAATTCTCAGTCGAATGTGAAAATGATAAATTGAAACCAATTGTTATTCACAGTTGGGAATTTTGCTTTAAATTTTCATGTGAGTGAGTGAGATAAAATAAACGCCTATCAGTGAGGTAACCAGATTTTTGTATATCATGAAATTACAAAGGAAAAATAAGTTTTCCTAACGAACGGTTATGTTTAAGTCCCATGTAATAGGGGGCGAGCCTATTACCATCAATCGAGCACAAATTCAGACTCCGGGCTGCTACTGAGAAATCCCAGATGGAAAATAAGGTATACTGGCACTTTTTAATCTGTAACCCTGCCGTGCCGTTACAGATGGTCATATAATTAAACTTACTAGCAATTATTATTGTAATAATCGCATAGTAATTATTATTGATTACAAATTACATGCAACGGCAATCGTCGCCATTAACTTCATCTAAGCCCTAAGATTTAAAGGAACTTACCTGGTTTCTGAATTAACCGGTTTGTGCAACGAATTACTTTTAATATGTAACTAGACATTCAAGTTTTTATTTTATGAGGACTAAAAATAAACATCATAACATCATGCCTATTTTCTCCGAAAGGTTAGGCAGACGTGCATTTATAAATAGGTACACCGACATTTCACCAGTTTTGTTGAAGTCCCATAGATTGAGGCTATTGCTAACAACCGAGCACAAATCCAGACTCTGGACTGCTACTGAGAAATTCGGTCTCTGATAGAAAAACCTATTAGCTCTTTACCCGACCTGACGGATCCAGGACCTCATTCACGACAGTAGCGCTTGTGACCACTAGATCAACGAGGCAGACTTGGACTAAAAATTAATACTAAAATTAACATTTGCAAGTATGATGAGTTTTACCAAGACGATAAATGACTTAAATTTATGACAAACAAAAACGATCTCTTTTTTGCGCCGGCGCCGCCATGCCGTTGAGTTGGTATGTCCATTACACATTGTTTCTTGTTCCGACTAATTTGCCCTTGTATAATTTATTAAATGATGAAAAAACCCGTAGATAAGAATCTATATTATGATTACTTTTTTTTTTTATCTAGGTGAACTTTTGTTTGAATGTTGAGATATCAGACTTGCTGGAAGATCGAACAGAAAATGGAGCAAATAATTCGTGTTCGTTCAAATGTCGAATATTCAACTTAATAGCGCAGAATTAAAGTAGGTAATAAGTATGGCCATGAAAAATAAAGAGATCGGATTTATTTTGAGACTAACTAGTTTTTAAACACGAATTAAACTGCATCATTTGAATTTGTTTTAATAATTATTTTCCTGTTCAATACCAGCAGTGAATGTTTGCATAAATGACTGGTCAAATTAATATTGACATGACAGCTGCCAAAACCGTAATCAACAACTTGTAACTCACTCTCGTGCACTAGACGGCAACGACCATGACTTTTGGTCGCACTGACCAGGTAAACTATAAAAAACCGGCTAGTTGGTCGTTACGATCAAGTGCGCGAATCGTATCGGTTAATCGGTTTCTATAGTTTACCAGCATGCGTAGCATGACCACAATAGAAACGGATTTAGTCGACGGAAGAATAGACAAAGTGACATTAATATGTGCATCTGTCATTTTGTCTATTCTTCGGTCGACAAAACCCTTTTCTATTGTGGTCATGGTCATATATAGGTAGTGCTAGTCGGTGCGACCAAAAGTCGTGGTTATGGCCGTCTAGTGTGCGGGTCCCTTAGGATAATGTCGATTTACTTTAAAAAAATACTTCAGTTCACATTACTCATCGTCAGCAGCAACCACATATTGTATTTCTGCTCCTACATAATCATGTTTATGGCAGGAAATATGAGTGTACTGTTACTACAATGTAGCGACAATTGTTATATGAACAAATGCTTTATGTGTAACACATTGACCTTCCTAACCATGTATTCGTTGGGTATGGTTAGTGTTGACACACATAAAATACTATTTTATTGCATTTCAAACGTGCTGTAAACTGCGCTGTGGTTTATTCAAAGTGTTGGCATATTTACGTTCTTCGTGTCTGAAGGAATTTTATATATTTTATGATAATTAGTACCCTTGGCAACTGGACACTGCAACTAGCGGTTCGCGTGGATATGTATTCAAAAATATTCTTGAAAACGCTACACGTAGGTACTTAATGCCACATAACATCGCAATAATTATAAAGCGACCAAACCCTTCATGAAAATTTAAATGCATTTAATTCCATGGTAGGGTATTAATATGTCTGGACTTTACTTTATTCTAGAATTATTTCGTGATTTTGCATCAACAAGATGCTCTGGCAACAATTTATGTACACAAACTTGGCAACCCGCAGCGCATTTTTAAACAGATATCAAATGAATTGAATACAATGATAATAATATTAAAATGTCTGGTGAAACAAATACCCAGACTATTCGATTGCACTTAATACAAACAGTCGACATAGCTGTTAATAATAGCTGTGTAATACTTGATACGATATCAAGTTAACGAGTCGACGCAACTATAAATCTGCTGTGGACGTCATTCTCGTGGTACAGCGAGCAATTTGCAGCGAATATATTGCAAACAATCATGGCACGACCAACTGACTAGGCAATGAGACAGGGGACAAACTTAGAATTTATTGCGCGTTGCGTTTGTCATTCAGTATTACATGTGTGTGTCACGCCCCTTCTCTTACTGAAAAGTCTGTACTGTGGCGTTATTTTTGCAAATTATTTTTATAATTATGTTTGGATAATATATGTTACTTTTCCGTTTATTCTTGCATTTTTTTTAGTGTAAGTACTTGAAAATAAATAATGGTAGGTTGATATTATTTATTTAGGTAACAAATCATTTTATTCATAAATTAATAATCGCTGTGTCCAACAATATATGAATAGTTTATGTCCATGATACCAGTTCAAAATAGAGAGAAATATATTCATTATAATTATTTATGAGTTTATGAATTCATAAGTAAATTATAACATCATGTACACACCGTGATACACCGTTACGTAATTAAGTTTTACAAGACATTGCTGTAATTAATTTTATCTATGATCGTAATTATGGTAGTTATAACAAAGCTACTTTCAGAGTCAAAAGTCAGACAGGGATCGCAAAGGTGGATGAAATATTACTACATCGTTTTATATATCTATCGTAATTTTCCCCTGGAGAGATTCCAGGGGAAAATTAAACAAAACGTAAAACAAGATTCTAGGTACTTACTTAAGAAAAACAAATTAAGTAAATTGCAGATTCAAATTTAATTCCAAACTATAACATTTTAAACAAAACATCCGTAGATTTTAATTAAATATTTAAAATAATATCATAAATACATAAAGTACTTATTATTTTTATTAAAATGAATTCCAGATTCGAAGATAAAAAATATGTAGGTAACTGATTTGTAAACAAATAGAATGGAACTGATTTGTGTACTACATTCATTAGTGAGTTGTATTTCCATATTATTAAAATTGCTATTTTTAAATATTTATTCAATTAAATTAGCATTTTAATGAAGTTGAATTGTGTTACTTACATTACATGAGTAACGTTTTTGTTTGCCAGATCATCTGGTAATTAAATGAAGGAAAATGAATTATTAATTATGTAAATAGAAACCATCAGCTGCACTCCAGATGATGTTTTTGTTCACTTCATCAGTTCATAAGGTTTATTTAACTTAAGAAAGAAAAAAAAGTCGGGAGGTGTCGTGGGAGTTGGGACACCCGGTTGGAACGAAGTTCCTTTCGTTGTATATTATGTATTAATACAGAGCCATCTAGTATAAGTTTTTACTAAGTTAAAAACTTATAAAAGATGTCTCTATATTCAAAATAAAAACTCACTTTTTCGGGCATAGCGCTTGTTCGGTGAGTTTGTGATGATTTCTATCAGTCAACTCCTACTGCAAGCCGCATTAAAGAACTACGTTCCAAAAAATGCCTGAGATCAGGAAATTCTACCTTTCTATTTTCCGTATCGATCTTCTAATTAAATACGTCTACTGCATAGTTTAGTTGTTAGTAACTTTATTATATTAAATTCATTGTGTAATCCTGAATGAACATTTAATTTCAGTACGCTATAGAAACTATTAGGTACCACAGTCTACCAAAAGTTCTATAATTATGTTAATATTGTCATCAAGCTCCTTTTCTAATGGCGCCAAAAAATTTACAACCGTTTTGACTTCCAAAAAGGTTCCAATTTTAAAAGTACTGAGTTAGCCTAGCCCTCTTATTGTTATATTTTGTAAGCTCAAGGAACACTAGATAGGTGACTGCAACAGTAGATTTGACCTTTGCGAAGGGACAATGAACGCGATAGGTGTTCGAGCGCATTGAACTACTGAACTTTGCTTACTGCCGCCGATTGCTCCATCCAACTCACGCTCCCTTCTTTAATGATATTCTCTCGTATACCTGTTACAGTAGCAATTTCAATTTAGTCCAATATTTTAAATATTTAAATGAGCACATAATTAAATTACCTACAATCATCGCATTATAAATCGCCTTTCAATGAGTTCCCAAGCGCAATTCATTGAAAAATATGAAATTCGATTTTCAAAAGCAATTTTACCTAAGGAATTGTTTTCATTTAATTGGAATGAAAATGCATTTTCTGAGAAAACAATACGTAAGTATTTAAATATTTACCTATGCAGTTGTGTGTTTGACCAAACTAAAAGGCGGAAACTTCTCACAAAACGTGTTGCGAAGTCAAGGAACAAAGAACAATTGGATAAGTACAGGGTTTCCGAAGCGGGAATGCAACGAAAGTGATTGCCTTCGCAGTCGGTCGGCACGGTAACGTCGTTCAATCCTCTTATATTTAGCCCCGGGAACATAAAGCTTCGTTTACAAATTTAATTGCATCGACGATCGCCCGCCACGAGACGCAAATAGCCACAACTCGTCCCTGAACCTACCCGAACTTTCTCCCGCTCGCTGCAACAGAACGCTGTGAAAATATTTGTTAGTTTGTTTTTAAACGCTCAGACTTGCAGCGTACAACTATCCCACTAAGTGCATCGATGCACTACAAGAAAGGGACAACCCTCTCTCCGTCTCGTTCCTTCGCGAAGCTACATTTTGTTCTTTCATTATTTTTATTGTACTCACAATCCGAATCGGTAAGAAACTTTCAAAGTTTCATGCAAAACTGTCGCTTACATTATGTCGAGGATGGTCATCGTGGTCTGGCGAGAGCAGAACTTCCAAGAGTCATTTTGAGAATTTAATGGATAAATTATGCATAGTTCGCTCTGAATTGTCGCGAGTCCGCTCGACTGCGTAATGAACTTAACTGCAGTACTGACCATGTACGTAGGGCGTCGATAAAATACCACATTTCATAAACATTTTCCAATGAAATCGAAGCAGAAACCAATCGTAGAAGTACAAATTGGTAATGAACGCTCGAGACGAAAGCGTCGCGCCTCGGTTCAATTTAAATAAATTGTTAAATAGGATGAAGTAGAGAAAAGGACGACTTAAAACAACAAACACGCTACACTTGGAGCCATTAATAATTTTCGAGCAGCAAAGTGCATCCTAGGGTAGCATCGATCATTTGACTCAGACTGTTTCATGAAACAGAACGCAGAGGGGAACTTACGCCCGTGTATGTACTAAATGTCGTGTGGAGTGGGACATATTGGTGCGTGCCCACACGCGTATTCACCACACAATGCATACAATGCACACGTAAATACATCTTCGCCCGACTCCACTATGCATAATCACGTGAATTTGCAAGTAAAATGACGAGACACGGCTCTTTTTAAACTTTGCAAATGTAAAAACACAGCATTGTCTCGGCTAAACCGAGTTTCGTTCGGCAAAGGTGAGTATCGTGTTCCAAAAATTCGATACAAGGTCGACCGCAATGAATGCGTGACAGAGTGGGATATTAGAGATGCACGCAAATGGGGTTCGAGTGGGTTATGTATTTGGATGCAATTTATGCAGGCATGCGCCGTTGCGTCGATCACGCCCTAAAAACGGCGCTAACGAGCCGTGCCGGCTACCGGCGCGGCGCACCGCGCGCCGCCGCCGGCATGGGAACGGAAATCACCGCCTCTTACTGGCGGGAAATCCAGACACACTTCAGACAATTGACCACGACGACGAACAACAGAAAAACAATGTTTAATCTAAAAAAAATACGGCGAACGCACGGTTGTTACTGGTTGCCATGGTAACAAATTGGACCACGTACAAAGTGATGCTTTACATTCTTACTTCGGAACATTCTACGGTTTAAAATGGAACACATCAAAACTGCGCTTGTGTAAATATCTTCCACAGAAAATTCACAATAGACGAGTTACGAACGTAAGAGTAATGAATAGTAATGCATTAGAAAATAATGTTCTCGCCTCTGAGAAACAATAACGGCTTTCAAAAAAAAAAAAAAAAGGTATTATTTATTCATTGCAGCGCAGAAAATCATGCGCATTTATGTAAGAAATAACTGCAAGTGTGTCGAGAATGCATTGACTCATTAGATAAACGCAATTTAAAACTGCAATAGGTACAATGAGGTTAGTTGTGTTTGTTGCAAATATTTTATTCAGCCGACATACCTATTGCCTACAGTGTTTATTTTGTGTTACTGTGTATTAATTTAATTTTAGATTTCCAATAAAAATGTACCACAATCATTTTATTCTGGCGCCACTCGCCAGTGACAATTCCTAGCAATTCTTTTTTTAAATGTCATCCCATCAATGCGTACAGTCAGTCACACATTGTTCTGAGAAATATTTATTGTTTTGAAGCTTAATAGTTTCATTCCACCAATTATTTAATTTTAAGTCAAACGTCTTGCAAGACGTGTCTAAATTGGATGGAGGAGTTTCAATAAAACTTGACACACACTTTAAGACGTGTTCAATGTGGTGCATTGATATCCTTTAGAGGCCTCCCCTCCTAAAGTTTGCTTCACGCCCGACTGGCGACTGACTCACAGTGGTCGCGCCTCAGACATTATATAGGCACCATGGACTGCACTTAGATGTAATTTAAATAAGTACTCAGAGTACACATCAGCTTTACTTCGAATTTTGACAAGCATTAGCCAATGTTTACCATTTACGTTGCTAATTATATGGATTATCGAGTGTCCGAAATCAGAATTTTATCGTGCATTTACGTAGGTAACTAGATTTTTAAATCGGTCACTTATTTTTCTTTTACCGGTGATGGTATTGAGTTATTGAGAGATATTGTAAACGGCCAAAATTATTTACTTTGTAAAGTATTATATTATTTTTAATTACTGTGAATGTGAAGATTATGTGGATCTTTCTTTTCTTTTTATTATTTATTTTTTCTTAATTTTAATTAATCATAGTTTGGCAGTTTGAGTAATTTATGCGGCCTAACCAAATGTCCTTTTTTTGGTATTGTTCGTCAAATCGTTGAGCTCCTTAAATTCGGAGTTGAGCTGCTCGATTACCTACTGACAAATGCGTGCACTGACGTCCAGTCAGATTGAGTGAACCTGTCCAGGTCCACTCAATCTGTGTGGTTCTTTCCTCAAAAGACCATTTCAGACACCAATCTACATGGTCTTCACATAATCTGACCAAGATTATGTCTGGACTTTTTAAAGAGACTGTGACCTCTGAGTTTGTTTCGGCCTTTCTTCTCAGAGTAGTCAGATAGGAAACGCCGACCTCATCTAGTTTTAAAAATGTGATTGACGTGTAAAAGTGTTTGTACAAACCTACTTACAGAAATAAAATCATTTATCATTTATTAACTAATAACAATTAGTGTTTATTGGGAAATCTGTAACGAAACATTGTCATTATTTCTCAGGAACAATAAATTATTATAAAATCATACAATAATAATTAATTAGTAAAAAAGGAATGCGTGCAGTCTAGTGCAGAATCATTTAAGGATGCGTTGTGCTTGTGCTATTGGGTTACCATCAATCAACAAATATTTATTTTGGTAACGGAATGGAAAATACCATTACATTTATATACAAATATGAATGAAAATTTACGATTCGCAATACTAGCAAGGTCTTAACTGGTGTTTACGTCGGGCTCGGCTCAAGGCCACGATGTGATTTTAGCTTTAGCCAATGCTTTTTATATAACTAAAACATATCGTGATATTAATCAAATACATACATCATGAGATTATTAATCGTTATAATAATTATATATGTAATCAGGACTACTATAAGAAATGAATGAACTTAGAGGAACTATTAAATTACATTGCATTGACATTTTATTTAATTAAAATAACATACTTATCAAAAGGTTCACAAACCTTAGGTATTAAATACCTTAGGTATCATATTATGAATAATGTATTTTGTGCCTAAATAAAATAGTACCTAAATCTTACCGTAATAACCTCACAAAAAATACTTCAACTTCATTCATTCATTACACCTCAGTTATGAATTTCATAAATGTTACTTCACGCATACCTACCTAATATTGCGTGATTCTTAGATAATAAGTATAATAAATAGTAACTACATTATACTTTAAAACTTAATAATATGCTGCCAAAAATCTAAAAAACTGAGTTTTTTCACAAATAAAGTCACGCCCACTCATTAATATTTTACGAAACCGGTTTTTTAGACCAGTTTTTTCATAAAAATGTGCTCAACTAATGTAAACTGCACTTTTTTTTTTAAAAGAAGAACGGGTATGTACTTAATTTTTATTTATTAGACCAAGAAGGAGTTTAAATTATATAGTCTATATAGCATTATTTTAGTTTCTGTAGGTACTAGTTTAAAAAAATACTTAATACGTGTCCTTGGTATTAAAATTAGAACCGAAAAATTAAATTATTTCGATTAAAAGTTAAAGGTTACTTTTTTAATACATTTTGTATTATTCTTTTTTGTTATTATGGGCGGCCTGTCTTACCATCAATGCTCACTATAATTAAATTTTATACAGTAGTAATTAATGCTAAAATTATAGCGTCTACTAAACACAATAATTGTACGTATGAATATCATGCCGTTAAAGGTTATTATTATATTTTAGTAATATTTTTTGCACAGTTTCTTTTTATATTATGCCTGTGACTCAGACTCTGATAAGAAGTTGTTCTCATTTAGTAAGTACATAACATAGCTCTTTTTTGTGAGCTTAAAAACTGAGCTTTATCCTTCCAAATGCCAAAAAAGGTTTTCGTACTCATAACATCCCTGCCATTTTTTTGTTGTTACGGAAACTATTTGTTAATTTTTTTGGCTATAAATCTTATGTAACTTGATTGCACAAAACTAGGCTGAAACGGAAAACAGAACCATAGCTGCATAACCAGTAACAGCTCACTAACCTAGGTAACGAGCAACATTGAGGAAGTATTTAACCTTAAATTGCTCGGAATGCAAAATAAGTAACCACTGGTACTTGTAAAATAACAAAAATTCTAGACGACCAAAGTAAATAGTAGGTATTCAAAACGACAGCTGTACTTCTTACTCAATAAATTCACGCAAGATGTCTTAAGTATGTGTACACAACACAATATTATGCGACGCACCTCAGACGAACGCGGAATGCAAATGGCTTTATTTTAAACAGGTATGTAATTTCCTCCAGTTATAGTGTAGCAACAGGAATACGACATAAGTTATACACAATGATTTTTATTTTTTTACATAGGAGTGTGGTCAACAACTTTTATTGCAAGATTTTATATACAAAGTTACAACTTTTTATTGAAATTATGTTTTTTTTTCTATAAGTACCTACGGACTTAAATAAAGACTTACAATAAACACAAAATTTACACAAATCGGTAACCCAATTAGGCTCAATTTACATTGCCACGGAACGAGATGGAAGCGAGTTTTTGAAACTATATTTTACATAGCAAAATTAACTTTATGTAAATTGTTTATCGTATAAACTGTACATAATATGAGCGTATGCGCGGGAATTCTCCAGTAAATGCGCGATTTATTCTATAAATTCTATTATTCGGCTCGTCTAAAGTTTGTAAGTTACACTATTGACATAAAGTTCATTATGCTTTGTAAAAAAACATCGCTTCGCATTCCGGTCCGCGGCAATGTAAATTGAGCCTTAGATTTTGTATTCGGTTTTTAAATTAACCTCCATCCGTCCTGGATAAAAAAGGTATTTATATATAGGTATAATTTAAAATTGATGTCCGATATAAAGACTGGAGACATAATGGACTGCATTTATGCGTTAGTAACATAATTGAAAACAAAACGATGCGCCGGCGCATACTAACTGCTTCATTTGTTATGTTTGAAATCGATTTGAGACATGTCATTGGTAGTTGTTGCCTCGCCTAATGACGTAAGATTTATCATGACGGGACTAACTGTTTGTTTTATTTTTTGTTTAAATTGATGAAGTAAAAGTAAGCTTCTCTAAATATATTAAAATAAGTAACAGATTCTGAGCGATTCGTTTAATTATTTTAATACAAAAATGTGGTATAAATCATACGACTGATTCTTTTGATTCGAGTTCCAAATCAAATGAATCAGTCGTATCGTATGATATTTCTAAAAACATGCGGTTTTTTAACAGCTCGTGTAAGTAAATTACGCGTATAAAATCACCAAGGTTATTACGACAGTCTTTATTAGGTCAAGCTAAAATAACGAACGAATAAAGAGAGCTTGGATTGTTGGATGTGCCGGAGTTCGCCCACGATTCAATAAAGCAAATACCCACGATCACCTACACTCGATTAGATAGAAGAGTCGCACGTTGATGTGCACGCGACTCTTAAATCTGCAGAAAATTTAATAAACTTTGCAGTGTTTTCAACTTTTTAGGGTTCCGTACCTCAAAAGGAAAAACGGAACCCTTATAGGATCACTCGTGTGTCTGTCTGTCCGTCTTTCACAGGCAATTTGCTCCGAATCCACTGGACCGATTAAGTTGAACTTTAGTACACAATATGTATTTCTGTGACCCAAAGACGGACGTGTAACCAAAATAAATGAATTTTGAATAATATGGGGGTAAATTAGAAAATTCAAAAAAAAGTTTTGCAAACTGCACCGTGTGATATATCAAATGAAAGGGCTTGTTGCGAGGAACTCGAATATTTTTTTTTTATAATTTTAAAATAAATACTTTTAAAGATATGAAAATTGATGAAAGTTTACCATTAACCCTTATTTCCGAAACTAATGAGCCTAAAATTGTATACTTATAGATTATAGGAAACCTATAAGAAGTCTATGATCTTAAAAAAAACATGGGAAATTCATCCCAACTACGGAACCCTTCATTGTGCGTGGTCCGACACGCACTTGGCCGGTTTTAATATTTTTTTCAGATCCATGCTGAAACTGAACTTTCTGATCGATTTAAAATAAACTGCCTGACTGGTTAAATTAAATATTTAATATCACTCACTATGCGCCCGGATTATAATTAACCGCATTGTATTAATATACTTCTACTGATTTAGTCATAATGACTAATAGTTTATACACCCTAATTCCTTCCTTTTCATTGAAACTAAAAATAAAATTTGTAAAGTGAAGAGTTATGCGGAAATTGCAGTGTCCAATTTAATTCACATTCAATTAATAAAAAAGCACAATTTGCTGCGTAAAATATTAAATGAATTTATCCTTTGGATTGCTCTGTAACTAACGTAGTCATAATAACAAAACAATGCCTCTGTTTTTATTTGGTATTCAAAACCTCAGTTTGCGGATAAAATAATTGATAAAAAACCGGTTTCAGAATAAATGTTGCAACGTTCTGTTTTGCCAATTTTTGGTACGAAAACAACAGACTAGTGTTACATAAAACTGTTATGTCCTAAATTTTGAATGCATATCAGTGATATGTAACTTATATCAACAGACAACACAAGATAATAATGATAAGATTACCACCATGACACAGTGGTTTATCAATGCATAATCTGTCAACGTCGAAAAAGAGGAAATTAATAAAACTTGTATTTTTTTAAACAAAATACGTATTTCTTACCAAAACGCTAAACAAAATTAATCAATCGGTTACTTAGCAATAAGGAGCGCTATTCATCTAAACTCTCATATCAACAAAGGATACTGTTGTTCATTCATGCAAGTGTTTTTCTATTTATAGACTAATACTTACAACGAGTAAGGATAATGACGATGGTTGTTTATCGGCTAGTTAATGGTTAAAACAATTATGTGTGCCCGCAACACAGGATATAAATAGTTTTGTATGCGACTGTACTTTTATTGGGAACGGAATTTCAGTTTTTATTCATTTTCATACCGTGTAATTAAAAACGAGTGAGTTTTCAACTTGGAATACAAAATAATTTAATAATGCACAATTATATATCTTGTGTTTTTATTTAATAAAATTATCAAAACTCGCCGTCATTATCATTACACTAAAAATAGTTAAGTATAAGTATTAAAAATTTACAAGCATGATAAGTTGCCTATAGTTAGGTACCTGTTTTTAAATAATCTATGTCTAACATAGATTCTTTAAAAAAAAATGTTTTTTTTTTTTTTTCAATTCAACTCCTTTATTAATTTTGTGAACATAGGGTAAACATTTTGGTGCGGTAAGCGGTGCAGCCCGTGCAGCGTTGTAAATGACAAGCAACGTCAGGTGTTTCCTTTTTTAGCGAAGACAACACGGGAACAACAATTTGGGCAAGGGACAGCTGCCGTAATTTCGGGGAAAACGCACTTTTGCCAGGAAACGGAAACCAGCTGGGCAGCGAACCGCGGTTAATGTATTAAGCCGACGAAATTGCATTTTTAAGGCTCCACCAATTTGGGCGCGAATTAAAACCCAACGTTATTCACAAAAAACTGTTGTGACAGTTGAAAGCTCACTTAAACAAATTGTTGTTTGCAAATTGCGTGCGGCAGAATGTCGCCTTGGCATTTTTTTTTTAATCGCTTCCGAAATATTTCAAACTTCATGTACTTGTATGTATGTTCATCGATATTTTCGTCAATTGTGGACTGATTTTGAAAATTCTTTTTCATTTGGTAGAGGAAGCTTGCGCGGCGGTCCCATAAAAATTTTATTACCTAACTTTGCTAATGTAGTTTTTGAGTTAGCTTCAATAATACGTACTTTTCCCACTTGGTTTATATGGACGATGTTATAATAAGTTGCTATCACTGTTTAACATAGCAGGTGCAAGGTATTCAGTGTGGGGTAGGTACCACAAATAAAAAGTGAAAAATAAAAACTTATTACAAAAAAAAAAACAACTTATAAAAAAACACTAGAAAGTGAAAAATAACTTTTAACTTCGGAAGTCGATGGCAAATAACAAAATTCAAAACTTCCGAAATTAAAGTTATTTTTCACTTAGTAGTGTTAACTTTTTCGCAAAACGTTACGTAAATAAATGGCAAAATCCAATTGAGAGAGTGATTAAGATTTTATTTGATACGTTCTAATTTCAAACTCGTTTTATTTACATGTGGCCTTAATTTAAATAGGATTAACAGTTACATGTTTTTTATGGGTGTATCTATTGTTATGCTACAACTACAAGGGAGTTTTTGTAAGTACATTACCCACACATAAAAAACTGCGCAAGGTTATTTAATAACAATAGCACCCAAATATCAATCATGGGGATCAGGAAGTGACTGGATGTTTTATGAGCTTTAAGATAACAATATAACCAAATATTTTAATGGTTTGTTTACTAATAGAGTTTTTATCAATGACTCATCAAGTCATCTATTACGTTTTTAATGCAAATCGACATGAAAAACCTTTAAGATTTTTTGAGATACTTATTTGCTAAAAAATGTATGGATTATTCTCACAGGTAAGCAGAGTTTGTAGGTTCTTAAAAATAGTTTTTATAAAGCAATCACTTTTTTACAAAAAAAAAAAACAATTTACTTACTTACATCGAAAAAAAAAAAATACACGTGAAAAATAACTTATTTTCGCCAATCGGTGGCAAAAAACTAAAATACAAATCCAAAGACACCGAGTTCCGAAATTAAAGTAATTTTTCACTTGATATTTTTTTTTTTAGTGTAAAATCATTTATCCACTCAGACCAATTATTTGGTCTGAGCCTATCCCCCACCAATCCTACCACTTGCTATGTAAACAGTGACAGGAAATATATTATTATATTTTTTTATAACATTAGGTACTTACCTATTAGGATTCACAAAGTGGATTAAATACGTAATACCGAGGCTAACTCAAAAACTACCCAAGCAAAGTCAATAAAATTTATATGGGAGAACCGCGCAGGCTTTTTCTGCAAAAAAATAATTTTCAAAATCGGTCCACATTTTTAACCGACTTCTTAGAAAGGAGGAGGTTCTATGTTCGTCTGTATGTATTTTTTTTTTGTTTTTTCTTTTTTTTTAGTGTATGTTCATCGATATTTTCGCCAATTGTGAACTGATTTAAAAAAAAACTTTTTTTAAATCGGTTCCCGAGACACTAAATTGTATTAACTTTGCTTGCGTAGTTTTTGAGTTAGCTTCAATAATTACGGATTTTTCCCACTTTACTCTATCTTTATGTAGACGATATAATTATGTTTCTCCGTCACTGTTATTACATAGCAGGTAGTGGTATTCGAATTTGTGAGGGGTAGGTACCACACTAAAAAGTGAAAAATAAAAACTTTTCCAAAAAAAAAACAACCGACTTAAAATAAATAAAAACTTTTTAGCCACCGACTTCCGAAATTAAAGTTATTTTTCACTTTTTTAGTGATTTTTTTTGGAATCTGTTGTTTTTTTTTTGTAAAAAGTTTTTTATGTCGAAAATATATAAAGCATACAGACGAACATAATTAACTGCTTCCTTTTTTGAAATTGGTTAAAAACTGGTGTGTTTCGTCTAGTTTTCAAGCTTTGAATTTCTTGCTATCTAAACACATTGGAAGCTGTCTATTGTCGAAAGCTTCAGGGTAGCCCGCGAAATTCAAATTTTCTTACGTTTTTTGCAATTTATTTATTTATTTAAACTTTTCGCACTAAAAAAGGTACAAAGGCGGACTTAATGCCTGAGGCATTCTCTACCAGTCAACCAAGGGTGGTGAAGAGATTAGATGGCAGGCAATTTGCAGGTCATTATCAGGTTGTATGTTGATCTAAATATAATTCGCGGCCGTATGAAATATTTATAATAAAGAATTATAATCACAAAAATCATCAATACAACTCTCATGTTCAAAGTTCATGTAATCCTATTTATTTAATGAAATCATGACATTTTGAGGATTATTCTAACATAAGTAGTAGTTGTATTGCTGATTCTAATGATTATAATTCTGTAAAGCCATATTTGTAACGGTCGTGAATCATGTTTTAATCTACATACAACCTGATACTGGCCTGCAAATTGCAGAAAACGTAAGAAAATTTGAATTTCGCGGGCTGCCTTTGCGGATCCACTGTATTGCTATATTTATAAAATCGTCAATTCGAAGATTTGTCTACATAAACTTACCTTTTGAAGTTGTGTTGTGCTCGTAGGTAAAGTAAAGTTTTTATCACCTGTGTTAAAACCAAACATAGGTAGGTAGGTGCATGGAGTGCAACTTGCATCTTATCTAAATTCAATAGCGGGGCGTAGGACCGCCAGCCCGCGCCGGCCGGTTTCCGCGCCGCGTTCGGCCGCCTCCACCGGCCCAACCAGTTCTACGCCAATTATGTGGGGCTGCTATTCGATACGATATAAACAACCGACAAGAAATGCATTCAATACACACACTCCTGTGTAGTTATTATACTCTTTGATGTAAGTGTACCAACCTACACAAATAAAATTCAATGCACTCTGGAATCTATAGGCTTATCTAAGTGTTTATAATTTGTAACGCCATGGCAATAAGTACCTACGACTGTTTATATAACACCATAATAACACGTAAGAAACTATTATTTCTCTCGTGTAAACTTTTACCAGCTTCCCAAGTTGTTTGAGCATAACTGCAGATATTTCGTAATCCTCATAATGTGTGTGTAAGTCAAAACCGATAAGAAAATTATATAAAACAAGTTTCTTACCTGATCCTGTCGGAAATAATTTCTGGCTTGGATATCTTCTTAGCGGGCGTGATGCCGTGCGTCGGAGCGTGAGTGGGACTAGCTGAGGGCTCGGAGGGGGCCGAAGGCGGGGAGCAGGAGCCCGAGCTGGATAGGCTGAAGGCGCGCGAGCGGCCGTCCGGAGCCGCCGGCGTGCGCCCGGACCGCGTGCGCCGGCGACGCTTCTTCTCCTCCTCAGCGCGAATAGCAGCACCCGGAGGCGCCCAGTCCAGATCTTTCTTCAAATGCCCCCTCCCGCATCGGCAGCCGCAAGCTTTGAACGCCAGATCGTACCCTTTCTTGGTCCATAGATTCTGATGCCTCTGGCGTTCAGACCAGGAGCGAGCTCGACCGCAGGATTTGAGATAAGCGAGAACTCCTCCTTCCCATTGTTCAAAACACTCTCGGTGCATATACCGGCCGGCGGCGCACGTGTCGTTGTTGCATAGCACGCGCACGGCATCCTCGATGCGTACGGGTTCCCGGGGGCGCAGGCACTCGCCGGGCACGCAGCACCCGCGAGCCTCCTCCGCCTCGCGCTCGCCGGTGGCGCCTTGCCGTCGCGGGGCCATGCCACGATCGACTTGCCAACGAAATCGAACGTGCCGCGCGGAAGTAGTGGAGCGCGTCACGCGAGACACATGCTTGCCGGAGCGCGCGCGACCGACTAATAACCGCGAGTGAACGAAAGCGAAATTTCAAGAGCGCAGCGCGTCGCCGCGCCGCCGCGCCACCCGCCTGCACGCGGGGCTGACCTTGCGCCGCGGAGGGGCGCGCGGTGCAGCGAGGGGCGGGCCGATGCGACGCGGCGGTGGGGAGAAAGTGCCGAGCGAATTTTCACTTTCGCGCGGTAGCGGGTAGCGGGCGCGGGAGCGGGTGTCGCATCCTCTCATCTATCGGTGTTGCTGAGTTGCTGTTGCTGTTGCCAATGCAGCATTGCAGCCCACCCCACCCACTGTCGGTAACTCGGTACTGAAGTATTTTTTCTGTTTGTTCGTTGATGTTGACATGGCTGTTGGGTGTCTTTGGTGATGCAGTTATCCACTAAGTTCCACAATGACAGAAAGTTGGTCCGCCATTATAGGTATGCAACTATGCATCATACAGCAGTTTATCAGTCAGAAAAACAATACTTACTCATTTTAAAAACTTGTAGATCAGCATAAAAATTCGATTGACACTTCAGTTTTTTTTAATAATATTTATTGAGCAATATAAAATAAGTAAAATAACTGAACGGATTAAGTTTTAAGACTTAATAAAAAAAAAACGATATTATTTGAAATGTTGAAAAGCAAGGCATCTTGCATAAATATACTTACAGATTATTAATTTGTAAAAGTACCACCAGTGCCAAATCTCACTATTTCATGAACTTAGAGAGTAGTATTGCTGATTCTCATGTTTTAAAATTCTGTAAATCCATATTTGTTTCGGCCGCGAATCATAGTTAGATCAACATACAACCTGGACAATTGCAAAAAACGTAAGAAAAATTGATTTTCGCGGGCTACCTTAGCGCATCCCGCACAAACTGACGCGATATCGCGGGCGCGACAGACAGCGCTACCCTTGTCGCGCCTTAAGCGCCTTTAATTGACTTTTTTAACTATAAAGAATCTATATTAATAAGTACCTAGGTTCCTTATAGTTTATTATGTTGACAAACAGTGCGATTTTCTTATCGCAGTCTCAGTAGGTACATCAGAGTTCAGTCTTGTCTAACATAAAACACATTGAGGAGTTGTTTACTTAAATAC
Source organism: Lithophane semibrunnea (assembly GCA_947363905.1). Lineage (NCBI taxonomy): Eukaryota > Metazoa > Arthropoda > Insecta > Lepidoptera > Noctuidae > Lithophane > Lithophane semibrunnea. Next base: position 7,049,757 of record OX376185.1, read on the forward strand.
TGATAGGTTTAATATTATTATAAACATTACTAGATACAGATACTTAATAATACCTACATTGTAAGAAGATAACATGCCATCCATAGATGTATATAGACTTAGGTACGTATCTCTCACACCTAACTAAACTTTAGATAAGTTGATAATGTTTTTGTTTACTTACCATAGAGAAGTGTCTTGCTTGAACCACATCATCAGCCTATAGCAGTCCACTGCTGGACATAGGCCTCTCCAATTGCACGCTATTCAATTTGATTCTCGGCAGCTCTCATCCAGCTGCTACCAGCCATCCTGCCAAGATCGTCGCTCCACCTAGCCTGCGGGCGTCCTTCCTTACGTTTGCCGATTCGCGGTCTCCACTCAAGAACACGTCTACCCCAACGATCATCGGTTCTACTCTACGGCTAATATGGCTGGCCCATTGCCACCTCAGGTTGCACAACTTTGGTTCTCTGCCGGATTACCTCTTGAACCACATGAGTAAAGAAACGGCTTGAACGGCGTATTTAGTTTCATACTATTTTAAGGAAGCAGGGGTTTGCATGGAGCAAAGAATTAGGAACATATGGACATTTGGTATTTAATAACTTTAACTAAGTAGTATTTCGACTAGATATATGTAGATATTTTCATAAAAATTCTCAAAGTCCAATACTTTCAAAAACGGCACCCAATATGGAGGTGCCGTTCTTGCAAGGAGGTGCCGTTAAGCAAAAGTTTGCTTATAGGTAATATTCTATTTTTTCCCCGTTTTATGATCTTTTTTATGTGTAACATCTTCCACTCGCTTTACTGCAATCTGTGCAAAGAACTTAAGACTTACTCACCTATTCTACGGCGAGAATCCGTGGGTTGGATGTCGTGAAAAGCGACAGAAGTGTGTAACAGGAAGCCGGGGAAGCGCGCACTATTTGATTTGACCAATGAGCGCGCACGGGGCTTGTGTTGGCATTCAGATGGTAACACCCATTTTCCGAGAAGTTGGTACTGTCAGCCAAGATATCAAATGTTACACATCATATGCGTCTACTGTAAAGCCTCGTGCAAACTGACGCGATATCGCGGGCGCGACAGGCAGCGCAACCCTTGTCGCGCACTTTGGATGCGAATTTGTATCTAACTTAATATTATAAACGCGGATGGATGGATGTTTGTTACTCTTTCACGTGAAAACGGCTGAATGGATTTGGATGTTTGGCAAACAGATAGTTTATAACTTGGATTAACACATAGGATACTTTTTATCCCGATATTTCCACGGGATCGAAACTTACGCGGGTGAAACCGCAGGGCGCAGTTAGTCGTACATAAACGTATAAACGTACGCGGCTACACATCAAGCTATACATTTCCAGCGTAAGCTGACCTCGAATTGTGCTGAAATCCTGTATAATGCAAGATCCGCATAAACTGGAAATGTATAGCTTGATGTGCAGCGGTGTGTACTATCATTATGAAGAGCCTCTGCTTAACCCTTCAGGGAATACGGGCGTGATGTTAAACGGCCATGTTGAAAGTCGTACCACCACTATTAATTGTAAGTAAGGGCTGACATATACCTGGTTTTCCCCACATTTTGTTCTAGTTTCAAAGCTTGCGCTCGGGAGATTTCCGGAGTCGTTTTGTGCCCGGGGCAAACCCAATTGGTTGAGGAGTGAGGGTTAAAAAGAAAATAAGTCGACAATAAAGGGTTGTACGAACTAACGCGATATCGCGGGCGCGACAGGCAGCTACCCTTGTCCTAGCCTAAGTCTAGCCGTAGCCTTAAGTCGTGAGAGTTTCCTCTAACCTTAGAGCCGCATTTTATCATATTTTGTATAAATATCAAAAAATACTGGTGAAGCGATTTTATTTGCGGGAAGATTATACTGAACGGGGCATGAGAAGGCGTATTCACACCCAATTCAGAGGAGTAAGAAAAAGAAAAAAAAAAAAAAAAATGTTACATAACATCATTGGTAGGAAAGAAGTCATCAAAGTCAAGATTATCGACGCCCTGAAATATCTTCGCGTCACAATGTTGGGGAAAATATATATGCGACCATCGCTCAGCATAACACGTGTTTTCACATGGGCGAAGCCACGGGCTGCAGCTAGTTGTAATTAAATATGCTAGAAGTAGAAAGAAATCATAATGAAATACATTTCCACTTTTCCCGAGCTAATAGGACAGATTTACAAAGTAAGATAAAAATCATGCTAATCCTGCGAATAACACGTGTTCCGTAGGTACAGGGAAATGTCACCATTGGACTGAAGAAATAATTTGTAAATAAAAGCTCATTGTTATCACCCTAAATCACAGTGTTATTTTATTCTAAACTTCTAAAGAATTAAAAAACTAAGCTCAAAGAATCAGAATCCGTCATTCATGTGAATCGATGTGACCATTCTCAAAGCGCGCACGTGTTTAATGGGGGACGCTTATGAAAGGACCGGAGGAACAAAATCGCCTTGTTCATGAAACCGGTCCAAGGCTGAGGGCCCGAGTGCCTCAGAGGGAATAAAGAAACTTGTGGTGTAACGTGTGACCCAATTTTATTTCTACTACGTTCCTTAAGAGCCAGGTGATAGGTGCATTTCACTGGGAGGGGAACTCGCAGGAACACGTGTATCGGAACACCAGCCGAATTATGCCCTTACAAACATACTCTTGCGTGGTTGTAATATAACTTCATCGGCAATAGAGACCTTAGGTCTACCAAATAAGGACCAAAAATAATTAGTCCTTTGAGAATAAACATATTGGCAAAGGAACTGCGTCGCAAGTCGCAAACAAACGAGTTTCAGCAATATTATTACGCAGCTTTTGTCTGTAGGGCCGCCATCTGTGTGACCTCTGAATAGCCATTCGATATTATATATTCATAAATAAGTATATATACCTAAATAAGGATAAGTACTGTGCATCTGGCTTTTTATACTCTGAATGGACGCTATCTACTTGCATGAAGCACATATTTTACCAGAAAAATGCCAAATAAAGGCTAATATCGAAATTATTTTGCATCTGAATGGACATTTTTTACATAGACAATTTATTTGCAAAATAAAATAATTATTATTTGAGTATTGTGAATTCTTGCAGCGTGCGTTATAAAAATTCAAATAGCGAACACCGTGGAGTTTACACAGGTAAATAATTAATGTTACCATTTAATAATAATTTTGAATTTACAAAGAAATCATTGTTGGAAACAATAACCGTAGGTACTTCGTTGGCAAACTCGATTAAAATAATATACGGAATGATTCAATTCATGCATAATGTTAATATCGTTGTAATAAAAATTGACCTTTTATAAATGTGTGTTTGTGTGGCTATGGATGCATGGTATGTAGGTGTAAAAACGACAGTTGTAAAATTTTACATGGAGCCCCCATTTCCTTTCGTGCAGTCAAGCGGACGTGCAGTGCAACATAAAAAATACGTGAGTATGTTGGTCAAGTACAAGTACTTACATCGTTGTTTTATGGAGCTGGGTTCCGTACAAATATTTGTGATAAATAGAACTTGTTGTATAGTGTCTTGAGTAATCGTGAGGGCGAACGCCCCATCCGCCGTATCTTCGCGTATCTTTTAAGAAATTCTTGACCTAGTCTAAGGGTTCTCTTTCTTAAGGGACCGGTTCATATCTCACCCCATTACTAGTATCAAAACTAGTTTTTACAAGCTACTAGTTTATAGTTTTTTTAATTAACTTTGCTTTGATTTGTTACTGCAGGGGGTGACCTTCGCAAAACCGCAACATTGGGCTTAATTTTGGCAGGTGACGCATTATAGTGATGTTGATTTTGATTTTAATACTTTGACGATATGTCCGTTGAGTATCGAAGAACCAGAAGAGAGAACTAGTTTCCAAAATATTGTCAATAGATTGGTGTGTTGGAAATTTGGAATCATGAAAGGAAACTTTTAAAATGAAGATTAATAGTATTGCATTTAGAGGTGCCTTCAAAATGGGTGACATCTTTACATACCAAGACTCCTCCGTGGCTCGGAAAGCACGTTAAGCCGTTGCTCCCGGCTGTCATTCGTGGATCTTTGGAAGTCCGAAATTCTGACAACCAGTCTTACCAAGGGGTCCCGCTCCGCCCAGAGTGGCAGAAGTAATTTGATGATTTCCCACCCACAAAAAAAAGGGTTATCGTATTACCCAGTTACTGGGTTGTGGAGCTTAAATAGGCAGTCACTCCATGTAAATAACTGGTATTCAGCTGCATCCGGCTAGACTGGAAACCTACCCCAATAATAATTTTATAGTTGGGAAAAGGCTAGGCAGAGTAAGACAAGACAACAATTCTATACTTACTAAAAATAATTAATTAATTAAAACCTTTTGTTTAATCCCACGGACCCTTAAAACGTCCCTTTTTATTTGACCCACATCTAAGGGATAATTGTCGAGGAATAAATTATTTAATTATTGCCTTTATAGGTCACTGCATAATGCTGGCAGGTGCACGGATGGATGCACCTGCAGGGCGGTTCAAGGTCTTGGCAAAATGCGTCTTAAATACTTACATACCTACTTACTAACTTACATGTCATGACGAATTCGCAAAAGTATATATATCAGCATGAAAAGCAAAACAGTATTTTGTATTAAAAATATTTTACTTTTCAGCACATACCTACGTAAGTATGTATTTTTGTAGGGGGTAGTGGGTAGTCGAGTACGTACTTATTTAAATTGCATTTACCTAAACAAATTGTCAAAAAAAAATAATAATAATGCAATTACAGTTTTTGCCAATTTTCAGTTTTTGCTATGATAAGTATGTATGTTTTGCTATATTATTATTTAGGATAAATCTGCGACAATTTAATTTTCAATGTCACATCAAAAGATAGAGCAAACACGTGTGCATTTAGTGAGGTATATACCTAGTTTGATTGTAAATGTGTGCGTGTGAGCGTGTATGCACAGAGTGGAGGTGTAGTTTTGGCATGCTTCACTGTGGCTTAGTTCCATCTCGGCAGTTCCCAACTCGACACCCACGAAATTATTTGTCATGCCGACTCATGCCCACGAAAACTCTACATAAGTATTTCTATCTCGGCACCCTGTCATAAATCATTGTTAGGTAGGTACCTACCTGCACAGACATCAGACTTAATAATCAAGTTGATTTACTCACTAGATACTGTGTTTCCATTTTTTAATGTGTACTTATTTAGTAATGATTTATGGCAAAGTGCCGAGATGAGAATTTTTCGTGCGCATGAGAAATAAATTCATGGGTGCTGAAATGGGAAGGTGCCGAGATGGGACTAAACCACTGTATTGTTCGCAGTTTTGATTTTTTATTTGGTCTGAGTGTCACATAAGTACTGAAAGTTTTATATAAATAGTAAATACCTACTATGCTTATTCTGTTATCTATGTGTAGCACTTGAGTTTGTAATGAAACTGTATTACTTACCTAATTTTGTTCTTAAAATAACTTGTGTTGTTATTTCGGGTGTGGGAACACGTAGGTAGTAATGTTGGTTCCTATAACTACTAGTACTGCTGCTACGAACTTGTTTATGTTGGTGCAATTATTAACTAACATCCTAATTCCGTAACACACGAGCAATAATAATCTGAATTAATTGCTCCTTATTTTTTCGGCGGTTACAGTTCGATTCAAACTTAATGGCGGCTCGGAAGTTAGCTTTTCGCTGCGCAGTACCCTCACACCTCACACCCGCTGACACACGAAATTGTTACTGCGCAGCGACTCGCCTCATGTTCCGAACCGCCATTAAGTAACTAAACAACGTTAATAACGTAATTAATGTTGTCAGACTGTCAAAATGAAACAGATTAGTTGTTTATTGGGGGATCTGTTGTTTATTGGGGGATCTGTTGTTTATTGTTTTTTATTGCAAAAGTCTTATGTAATTTAAAATAACAATACAGGCAGTAAGGGTAAACAGTCTTGTCATTCAAACCATGGGTAGTTGACTTAAATATAAAAATAAATGACCGAACACAACAAAAAAAAAACGTCATTTTCATTAAAAGATTTTAAAAAGTTTCTATCCGACACCGTGCTCTCTAGCGAAACAGGTGACTGACTGAGGGAGGGGTCGCGCTCGCGGCCGGTCAGGTCACATCCCGCACCCCCCGCCCGTGTTGAGACGCAAGTTCGTTGCCCTAGCGCATAGGGCAACGAACTTGCGTCTCTTGTGGTAAAATGTAGATTTAAAAAAAAGAAAAAAAAAATTGTAATTTTACATTGATTTTACGTTCTAGAAATGAAACCAAACCACTTGTTGCAAGGATAACGGTGTTCACCCTAACACCCTGTATACATACATATTCGAAAATAGGTAAGTACTTACCTACTTTACCTACATAATATAATGTAGTAAGTATGTATGTATGTGCGTATGTAGGTAATCTTAAAAAATATTCAGCACATAACCAGAACTTAAAAATGTTAGCCACAGAAAATAACAAAGAATTAAACTACCTCGCTATATGCAAATTGACATAATTATGTCCGGAATATATTATCGTAAATAAAATACGATACGATTAGTATACTTCGAAATTGACAGAATTCTCAACAAAACCTTATCAAATTATTGATGCGAAATAGTAAAAAAGACAGGATGTAGGAAACAGTCATTTCAGATTACGAAATGTTTGCAAAACTCTTCGAGAACAGTCTCAGGAACGCATGGAACTAAACTGAGACCTAAGCTTTCCAAAAATTGTATCAAACAAAAATGAACCATAAGTGTTGAACCTTAGGTTTACTTTTGTTAGGCTATCTAAACCGAGGCAAAACGAGCCGAGAGAGATAGCCCAACCGAGGCGTTTGTCCCTTTTTCAAAAATTGAAAATGTTAAAGATGGTAGAAACATTTTTTGGCTTTTACATTAGTTTTAAATAATTTTATGAATAGTTTTACAATCTGTACATAGAGTAAATAATTTTATTTAACTAAAATAATCAAAATAATATTGTTTTGTATGTATCATAAAAATTACTCTGGTAACAATGAAATCTGCCATTTTTCGTAATAAGTACAGAACATTAATTTGAAATCACTTCACCCGGCATAAATAAATTATTTCAAAACTAAGTTTCCTGTTTGTTATGCATGTTTGGTCATCCTATAAGAAAGAGATAAACAGCTTCAGTACCTATAACATTATCTCTCTCGTTTCGCGTTTTTGGTAAATACGAGAACTCAGTCCTGTTTGTATAATAAGTCCATGCAGGAACGTTAACAAAACAAAGTAAGTACGTACAGTTCGATTCCAACTCAATGGCGCCTCGGAAGTTCGTTATTTGCTGCGCAGTACCTCACCCTTCACCCCCGCTCACCCATGAATTCGTTACTGCGCAGCGACTCGCCTCATGTTAAATGTCATGTTTAATGTTGTAGGTATGTTGTCAAATAAGATGAAATAATAATAATACCAGCTTATTACTGTACCAATGCAGAGCAAAGGTCAGAGAAGGCCCGAGGGTTGATCACCATCACCACACTTGCTCAAGACGGGTGCCGATTTCAGACATAAGTAAATTACTACAAGGCTAGGTTTTCTCACGATGTTTTCCTTCATCGATGTAAGTAATGTCCCGGATAAACTATGAAATGACATTAAGAATTGAAAAAGTAAAAATTAGAAGAAAGTATTTATAGAAAATAAAATAAAAACAACAGAAATTACTCAACAGGCAAATATTTTAGCGTCATTATTATGGTGTCTACAATAGCTCAGGTGTTTAAATAAAATAGGTGCATTTCCGTGCCTTATATAACAATTATACGACTTGTATAACGAAGAATTGCTTTCAATACTTGATCATTGTACCGTCACACTAATTAACTTTTATAAAGAGGAAGAAAAGTTAAGAATAACCCTAAACTGCTACAGATTGCAGCGTCCGAAATAGGTTGGTATCACTTCACTACAATTTATGAATTTATATAAATATCTAATAATATTAGCTTAATCAATATCATCATCAATAAAAAAAAAATATACATATATTATAAAACAAAGTCCCTCCTGCCGCGTTTGTTTGTCTGAACGCGAAAGCTCAAAAACTACCGAACGGATTTTTATACTGTTTTCACCGATGACGATGAACGTACTGATTTGAGTGAGGAAGGTTTGGGTGTATAATTCATTCGGGTTTTGTGTAAATTGGCTGAAATCCACTTACTCGATGCAACAGGCTACTATCTACGACATTAGAACAGAAAAAAATAGGATAATATAATATGCTTTGCTACCCGTGCCACAGATAATATAATACATTCATCGCTTTGGATGATTCTGTTAAGGTGTTATAATTGTGATTTAAATAAATAAATAAATACTACGTACGTACCCGTGCGAAGCCGGGGCGGGTTGCTACTTGAAAATAAAATTATCGAACCATTCAAAACGGCTACAAACGCTACGCTTACTGTGTAGGTATCTCTACTGCTAGCATATTTGATATTATGAAATTCAGAAGTTTCAACCAGACTTCGTTTTTAGTTGTGGTACCTACCCCACACAAATTCGGATACCTACTTGATAAGTAAATAACAGTGACAACAGTAACAGGGCTAACTCAGCAACTACCTGAGCAAAGTTAATAAAAAATTTATGGGACCACTGCGCAAGCTTCTTGTATCGGAAGAAAAAATTTAAAAGATTTTTCAAAATCCGTCCACAATTGACGAAAATATCGATACACATAAAACAAAGAATATACATATATTCGAACACAGAATCTACTCCTTTTTGGAATCGGTTAATAATTTCAAATAACTCTGCTTGCTCATTCAAAACCAGGCAACACTAACACCAGCAGACGGTACGTACTGTTACTGCACCAAAGTTGGTATTATTACTGTTTTTCTTTTATGCAATTCGAAAATACACTTACATGCCTGTTGTAATAGCTGTAGGTAACTGAAAACTGCATACAAAAATAACAAACAAAAGGCCGACCTTTAAAATCAATTACCGACAATTTATTGTTCAATTGTTAAATCAATATCATCCAAAGTCATACCATTTAATTTATTACATCGACAATTAAAAACAGTCATTTATTGGTCGCATATTTAAATATTTAACAACATTGTTTTCGAGAGAATTTCTCGGATCAACCTACGCAGTCCACACACAAATATGTTGGTTAAAGGCATCCTGCACAACCGGTGGACCTTGATATCACAAAGGCACCCTCGATCTGCGAGCTAACCTTGGGTTATTTTTAAACCATACTCGCTGCATACGAATCCCGTCGAACGACTCCTTCCGAGTATTATATAATGCGCAATAATAGTCTTTCTTTTTGTATAGCGTCTCCTTGAAAAGCGTGTGGCCCTGTCATTTCGGTTTTATACCCTTTGTTTTGACTCTCACATATTTTATTTCTTTTCTTTGAAATGCAAAAGGAAGAGGCAATGAAGGGTTAGCGTTTTTGTGTAGTGAATTATTTACGGTGCGGAATAATGGGCGTTCGAGTTTGCCGCGAAATATTGGCTACATCTGCGGTGTTTTCGAAAATATGACTGTAATCGTTCGTTTTCGGTCATCCAGAAAGTTGTTTCAGTTCAGTACTCCCGCTACATGCAACTATGAGCACAATTGAGATGTGCTATGTGCCTTTGTGTGTTCGCGATGCATTAACTCCCCGCTATTACCACGGTACTATGCAGGTCCCCCCCATTTTATTGTGTTGTTTGTTCACTGAAAGAAATTGGATACCTACCATATAAAAAAGATACTTCGGTAATACCTGAACTTGAATAACTTGTTTCGCTTAATACATTCGTTGTATCACTCTTGTTGGTCACTTTGCAAGAAAACTGGATGTGAGCATGATTGTTTTATTATTTTATAAATGCTTGCACATTATAAAGTTGCATCTTGCATCTGACCGACCATCCGCATGTTACGGTTTTAAATAAAAATAAAATAATTTGTCTAGTTTACATTTTGATGTCGCGTTTTCAATTATGGCATGGTTCTTAAGTATAAACTGAACAAAGCGAATGTAATAGTTTAGTCATGTCATTGTCAATGAATGATTAATTCGTCCTCTTTAAATAATAGAACTATCAAAAGCACTTAAACTCAACTAACACAATAAGTTAAATGTTAATGTACGTGATTCATAGCTATTGTAGCAAACCTAATAGAAAAGCAAACCTAAAGCTCCCACCAATGTCAATAAACCCTCGGAATGCAAAAGCAAATTATAATCGAGATTAATCAGCGAATGAAATCCTTTAAACTTCGAAAGCTATGCTCCGAATCCCGGCTATGTTCCCATATCGTGTTCGAATCAATAAAACCTCCAATGTTTTTCTACAAAGCACGTTTCTCAGAACAATCTCCCTGCTAAAGTTTCAACGTGGTTGCATAACCGTGGGTCTAACAACGCTACACATTGTAGACGATTATTGACCTGACCTTAATAAATTTCAAAGAGAGAACTATTTGGTTATCTCTATAATGCCATAATGGTCATTATTTTTTAAATTTATTTATGTTATCAACAAAGGAGTCTCGAGCAGAAAAGTAAAAACAGTATCGTGGCGCGGTACAATATGTGTAGCAAATTAGGTGCCATATGTACGACGTGGCTTGCATACTGAGCGCCATCGATACTGTATGAACTGTATCGGCATTGTTTATGCGCTCGATCAAGACAAGTGTTCGCGCCATGTTCTTTATTTAAAAAAAGAGTACAACAAATGTAGGTGCAGTTAAATGGACAATGAGGTCCACTTGTTAAAGCGGTTAGCAGAAACATGTTATCGATTGCATCAAAATACCAATTTGTTTTATTTCATTAACGTTATTTAATTAAAGCTGATTTTATAAAAAAGGGTTTGCTGAAGTTTATGGTGACTCGTTGCAATAAGCGAGTTGGTACTTTTTGCACCTGTTTGAGATTATAAACACCGGCTTTTGATAATAACAGCAGCACTGTTAGCGAATGGGAGTCTGTATTTGCTGAGGCCTCGCATAAGACCTTAAGAAACTCTTGAAAACTGGAACGAACCAATATTTAATCTTTCATTATTACTAATGCAGTTATATGAGCAGAGATAAAGATCCGTCCCGAAGGACCAAAAGAGTCGCCACCGACTTTGATGTAAGTACAATGTTAAGTATATGTTTTGTGCAGGGGCATAGGTGTGCAGATTCTGACCTATGGATAGCTAAGTAGCTATCATCTTACCTACTGTGTGAGTGAAAGTGTTGTTTCCGGAATTCTCTTTAAACCCACACCTAACAAACCTAAGCTCTTGTCATTATTTATTTACTTATGTGAAAGACTTTTTTACATGGGACTTAAACATAACTGGCGAAATGTGGGTGTAGGTAGGTAGGTACCTACAATGGCATACCACTGCTTAACCCTTCGGGGAATACTGGCGATAACATTATGTTTATGCAAAAGACTTTTAAATTCAAATAAAATTTCGCAACTCCTAAATTCTAACCCGCACATTAATTGCGTAACGCACGATCAATAACCATTTGTTTCATTTATTTACGTTGTTGAGCAGATGATTTTTTTAAACCTATGAAGCAATGGATTAACAATATCCTTCAAAATTCTTGGATTGTGATTTAAAGTGTGTTTTGTGTGTGTACGCAATTAGAGTAATTCGTCAAGTCGTCCTACATGCCTACGGCCCATTTAGGACGACTTGCAGAAAATCAAAGGAACGTCCTAAATGGGCCGTAGGACGAGTTGACGAATTACTCCGCAATTAGGGTGCCGAATTCACGAAATAAGACCATTCTTTGTTTGTTATTGGACATGTTTATCAATTCAGTATCATAATTGGTACAAAATATCAAAGAAATAAAGCTCCTTTGTCTCTTATCGGGGTTTAATATTCTCACGGTACACAGCCACATGTTTTTCATTGCGTTTATTTTTGTTCTTATTTGACAGTCCTCCTTATGACATCATGCGACTATAAATTGGAGCAATTTTTGAATCAACTCGTGTTGGCAATAAAATTGGATTTGTTTATTTTGTTTTTTTAACTCATTACAGTGATCTGTTGTAACAAGTGCAGCCATTTAGGCTGCTTGTCCATTGACGGGGAGTGAGGTAGCGGAGCGAAGCGAGGTAGTGCGGAGCGGAGTTATGGACTGTGTGCGGAGCTAGGCCGAGTTCACGCAACGTGTAATATGAGCGGAGCCTGCAATACCCCGCGGCCGCTTTTTTCCGCTTCCTAGCTCCGGTTCCCGGTTTCGTATGAATTTTTACTAAACTACTTCGCAAATCCCTTCCATTGAAGCGGAGCGGGGATTTTATGCAATTTATTAGCACAGCTCCGCTCCGCTCCTATCCGCTCCAGTGGACTGTTAGCCTTTAGCGATGTTAATTTTTTGCTCCGAGTGAACAAGACTACTATTTCAACGCTTTAAATGTCACCCGATGTATATGGCCGGATAAAAAAGTAATACAGGCTACTTGTGCGCGAATAAGGACATAAAATGTCTACTAAATATCCTTGCCGAAATCAACATAGGCAGTTTCATAATGCAAATGAGATTTTTATAGCGCTACGGTGAATAATATTAAAGGTACCTCAAGTAGAGTAATAAAAATAGGAAGTGATTAAAAAGATATAACATTTTTTTTATTAAAAATCCCTTTGATCTGCCGTCCATAATCACTATGACAGGAGAAAAAATATGACATCAGTAAAATTATAATGGGCCGCCTCGTAAAGCGCATTTGAATAGGAGAGTTACATATCAAAAATTTTCAGTGATCCGTGTTTTACGAGTTTGTCGTAAACGTGTACTTAACAGGAAGAATAAAAGGGCCCCTTCAATACGGCTGTGTTTAAAAATCTATGCGAGCATGCGAGGGGACTGGTTCGTAATCAGTTCGCGAACAGTCAACGTTTACGATGTTTCCACATTTTAATATCTACATAATATGTTATGGATTTAACCAGGCCTTTCAAAAGCACCCATAAAAATAACTTGAATCGTTTCAAGAACCGGTCGATGTTGCTGTGTGCAATCAGAAAGAAAATTATGGATTTGTGCGTAACTTCCGCTGGGACCACGATTATATAATAAATAAAATAAAATTGTGAAGCCATTATAAATCAAATAAAATCAGAAAGCTATTAAAATTGATTGAGCACGAATTCGTTTCATTATGCATTTAAAAATGAGCAATTGCGTAGTTTCAATACGCGAAATAAATACGAGAGCTATTTACGCTTTAAAGCAACTACATAGAACTCTAGCATTGAGCGAACAAAACCTCAAAAAATCCATTGTATTACAGTCATAAATATAAAATGAACTCAGTCCCTCAAGTAACCAGATGCCCATTGAAAAACATAATAAGATTTACTTATTTTGAACTTAGCTATAGGAAATACAGGTGGACTAACAATACGATAGGGTCCCTTGAGGCATCCCTCTTTGACTATTTTAATAAGAAAAAAAAATCCCATTGCCTCCCGAGCGAATTACTTTGAAACGAATAAATAAATGAACTGAAGGATCACGAGATTGAATTAGAAAAAGAATTCGTGTGTAATAAAGAAATCTGTTCATTCATAAAAGTTATGAGGGTAGATCACAATGAGGAAGTCGAAGTGTACGATGATCTGAGCGATGACAATGACAACAGGTATCGAACCGGAAAAGGGATCAGTTTTCCTTTTGATGTCACATCAAAAAGGTCCTTTAAAAGAGAAGCCAATATTGGACTTAGTGAACTTTTTGAACTCACAGAAATTAGGTTAATACATACATATATATAAAAAAAATACTAAATAATTAAAGGTATATATATTTATGAAGTAGGTATGTATGTAAATGTATGGTCATATTATTTGTTTTAGTTTATCAAGTGAATTGTTTTGATTATATGTATTTTACTTTCTCATGAATTTTACACACGGTGTCTACATCTCTTATCTACTTTCCTATCGCAGGTGTGCTGGAAGACCTGCCAGGGTTGCGGGTTAGTCCGAAAGGGATACCGGGACCTTGGCAACAGGCAACTGAAGGAACACGAGTGGTTTTAGTCAGTAAAAGTCTGACACCGCTCCGCCCAGAGCGGGAGAAGTCATGAGATGATTACCCACATTCAAAAAAAAAAAAAGGTGTGCTGGAAGAGATTTCTTTAGAAATAAGCCTCACCTTTGTACGTTTTGTTCTGTTCTTTTCTTCTTGTCTGTTTATTATGTGTAAATAAATGGTTAAATAAATAAATAAAAAAGGTTTTTGAAAATAAATGTCTCTTAGTCGTTTTCGTCAAGAACTTCTCCATATTTTAAAACCGCTAATCGCATCCGACTCTTTAATTTTCGTAAGACGTTTTTCATTGTGCAATTTAATACATTCCATTCTTTCTTTAAGCACCAAGCTACACAAAGCCAGCGGTATTTTTTTACATACAGACATTATTTCTGAGGAACCAACCCACAAAAATCATATTTTCGCCTCAGCACTCTCCCTTGTTTTACGGTTTTTTCATTGCAGCCACTTTACGAGCATCGGTGATGGGAGCCACTCTTATTTTATAACCGAGTAACAGTATTCTGAGACCTCAAAGATCGCGTGTTTGGTGCTAATTAAACGTCTACATGGCAGTTCGGATACGTGATTCGTCTGGCCGCGGAGAATAATGTGTTACTTACGTTGTTTTTATAGAGCCTTACCGCAGCAAAAGTTTCGCCACTTTAGTTTTCAGCGAACAAAAAGTGCATGACATAAACATATTGCATTCACGTGGTGGTATCGAGGGGATTCAAATGAAATCTTCAAATATAGCTCTTACGTCATCGGAGATGTTTTTAAATTAATACCGATTGTAAATCTTGTCGCGCATTAGAGATGTCGTCGTCTGTAAATTGGAAACACCTCGGCTTCACGCTCAGTCGGGGGCTCTTCTCGTTCTATTCCTGTTCCTGACACCACCGCCCCAGGACACGACGCGTCTTTGTTACAGACAACGCAACGCGTTGTAATTATTTCCACTTGTACTTTAACGTCATCGTCTCGATTAGTTAGAGCGTTAAAATTTAAGCCTGAATTTATAATATAAACATGACAGAAACAGAGTATGTTGTTTTTTGTTACCGTTCACAATTTTGATTTCTCTACTCATGACTGGATTTGAAATATGATCCCCATACTTCGTTGTAACAATCGTCTCATATTTCACTGTAATTATGTTGAATGACGATGAATTTCAATAGCTGTAAATATCATTACAAGCAAGCGATCAACATTTATGTTCCTTTTAATCAAACCGCCTTTCGAGCGGCTCTCACGAGTGGATATTTATCTTTAGTCTGTACAAACAAATGTAGCCGTGAAACCATTTCATCATTCAGCACATTGTCGTCAGCGGCATGCGAGATGGGCTCTGACGCAACCGCACGCTCCTTGAGGACAAAGAGTAACACCAACTTGAAAAAATAATATTTTCTCAGATTTGTGTTACCGTGGCTGTCACCGGCCTGATTTACACCGAATCTGTCAGGTATGGAGACAAAGGAGTCTTGTTGAAACTCGCGAGAGCATGATGTCATACGTTCAGGAACCGCCTTAGCCGCGGCCCCTAATTAATAGACCGGCTTTTACGGCTCGCTAGGGTAATATCATTCCGAGATGTTTCAAAGAAAAATAAGAAATATGCGTGTCAGCCAGCGTAGTTTATGGGCCGTTGTTTATTGTGAACGTTCCAAACCAAAGTCGAACTCAGAACCGATTCTTTGTTTTGTTCAGAATTTATTACGAGTAGGTAAAATTCGTGAAATCAATTCAAAGGCAGAGCTCGTTAAGAGCGCGCACCTTTCTATTTTGTGATCCTTTGTATCTTATTCCTGCTATCTTGCTAGATATTTTTCTTTGCATTGTTGTGAGGATTACTTTGTATCACTGAGATCTATAATATATCTATCTTATAGTTTATTACAGAACTAAAGGTCTATATAAAGAATTGAAAGCCTCAGACGAAAAATAAGAAAAAAACTGTTTCTATAGTCTGAGGTGAACTTTACTGGGAAATATCAAAGATGAATAGAACAAGTAACATGAAAGCATTCAGACGCCCACGCGTATAATCCTCGGACGGCCCGAACAGAGGCAAACATTTATAAATGAGGTACTATCAAAATCTAAAACGCAAATTACCTTCGGAGGTGGAGCTTACATAACATAACATAATCAGCCTATAATGTTCCCACTGCTGGGACACAGGCCTCCTCTCTATGAGAGGGAGTGGGCCGTAATCCACCACGCGGGCCCAGTGCGGTTTGGTAGATGTCACATGTCTTCGAATTTTTGGTTCTAAGACATGCCGGTTTCCTCACAATGTTTTCCTTCACCATTTTGAGAGCAGTGGTGATGAAATTATTTACACAAAGTAAAGCGCCTGTCGGGGTTCGAACCTGCGACCTACAACTCGTAAGTCGCGGCCGTTACCACTGGGCCACCACTGCTCACTCGGAGGTGGAGCTTGTCTAGACAATATTCACAATAAAACAGGCTTGATAGTACATTGTTTTATCAACAAATCGTAGTGACAAAGTATAACATGTATGAGATTTGAAGCAAGCCCAACTTTATCTTTTATATCTGTAAGTTGAGATCGTGCAGGAAAATCCGTAGTCACAGCTTTGTGCGATGGATCAAGATTGTGAGCCGAAATCGTGTGTAGGGTATTAAAAATGACAATCCAGAACGTTATGACTGGTTCAGATTGAACCGTCGGTGACAAGGTATGATGTTTATGTGTACAGTTGAGTGTTAATGGACATGATTGTTTGTAGACGGATCTATTAATATGATAAGAAAGCTTTGAATGAATGACAGCAACCGGAAATGAAACAGCTGCACCTACTTGAAGAATAAAGAGTAGGTATATACAATGTAGGTCTTTCTTTAGATAGAATACTTAATGGGAATAGTTCGGAGTCGACCATAAAAGCTACTGTTTTCAATAGGATAGAAATTCAAGACGAACAAAATAGCAAAATAAAAGGCGAAGAAGGAAACTCGCAAAATATATAGCACAAGCTTATTGGTGAAACAGTAGCGCAATATTTTCATGTAAGTGAGTCTTACCTTACATAAAATATTGCGAAGTTCTAAGCTGTCTCCTATTGTGTCCTCTTAGACTGCTACAGGATACTAGCCTTGATAGAAAGAAAGATATTTATAGATATTAGAAGATCGCAATAGCGTTATTGCGATCAGCGATTGCGGCTGTAGAGACATCTGCATCCGGCAAGAGGGTAATTCTACCCGTCATCATCTTCATCATCATTTCAGCCGAAAGACGTCCACTGCTGGACATAGGCCTCCCCCAAGCACCGCCACTTCAACCGGTTCTGTGCTTCTTGCATCCAGCGGATTCCCTCGGCCTTCGTCAGGTTATCGGTCCACCTTGTGGGGCCTTCCAACACTACGTCTACCAGTACGCGGTCGCCAGTCCAGAACCTTTCGGCCCCATTGGCCATCCGTCCTGCGAGCAACCCGTTATAGTAAACAACTTTCTCCATGAAACTCATTAACCGATTCGTAAAAAAAACAACAATTGACAATTTCGATTCATGTATGGAAACTTGAAAAGTATTTTTTTTTACGATTCGTATAATATGTGTTACATAATAAATATATGACATGTAGAATCACAAAATCGCCACCCCTGTATAGTGAGTTCTTCCCAATTTTTTCGAAGTGTAGTAGATAAGGTCTTTGAAGTAGATACGACTTACGACATTATTCAACAAAAATATCTAGTTTTTATTTGTCGAGACGCAACGACCAAGTTTACCATTAGCGAATTAAAATCTTTCACGTCAGTCGCAATTTCACTTAATTTGCTTATACCCAGGGAGAGATTTCAGTTCCTTTTATACAACCAATACAAATCGAATAAATGAATACCATTCAATGCTTTTGCGATGTCTAGACGTTAATTTGACATAATGTTTAAAGCCGGGGCTTATGATTTTGTACGTTTATCCGATTTGGGTAGGAACACAGAGCCCTGCCGCCAGACAACGAAAATGTTTCAAAAGGATTTAATGTGATTTCGGTTTTTGAGGTGTGATTATACGGATTCAATTTGTGTAGAGAGTTTTTGATGATTTAAATTTCATAAGTTTGAAATTTATTATTTATGAAATTATTGATGTATATATTTTATTATTTATGAAAGTTTGAAATTGCCCTGAGACCTGTCGCATACAATAAAATTGTAACAACAATTGACTTGCATCGCTGACGTGTGAACCCAAAATACTGTATCTCAGAAATACCTATTTCGAAAAAAGGGCTTTAATATGTTTTAGTACAGTGTTTAGTATGTGCTCATATCTCCTTCTACATAGACATACTATAAAATGAAAAATATAGAGATATGTAACTGCCTCGAAATAATCAAATGAGCGCTATTAAGGCAAACACTGTAACTCGAGTTACAGTGTATTGGACTTAAACGTCAGCGCCTAAACACTGTTACGATACGATGCCATTTTTATTGTTGTTTCAACTCGTCGATATTTCGTTACCTTAGATATAGTACCTTCCCCAATTACATCATCTACATCCTCTTCCGCATATGCCAATTTATTTGGCGTCAGCTCAGTACCTGCCTACCTCTTTGTCTTACATACGTCTCTCTCATCTGCTCTCATGGTCTAACGTGCGTTACGTTATTAATATAAATTGTTACCATAACTGTGGTGTCAAGCTTGTTGCTTCTTTCTTGTGTTGTATTTACAGCTATTTAAGGGCGAATCCAGGATTTATTTCTGGGAGGGGCACATGGGCCAGGCAAGGTATGGGCCTGCCAGGGTTGCGGGTTAGTCCGAAAGGGATACCGGGACCTTGGCAACAGGCAACTGAAGGAACACGGGTGGGTTTTAGTCAGTAAAAGTCTGACACGCCCTTCCGCTCCACCCAGAGCGGGAGAAGTCATTGGATGATTTCCCAACCTCAAAAAAAAAAAAAAAAAAAAAGGCAAGGTATGGTAGACACTTCTCCCATATCTTTCTTTACCGTTTTGAGAGCAGTGGTGATGAAATTATTTACGCAAAGTAAACGCATGTCAGGGTTCGAACCTATGACCTACAACTCGTAAGTCGCGGCTGTTACCACTGGTGTATGTATATATGCTGTTTATTATGGATTAATTATTTTTCGATAAAGATATGTCTACTTCTTCAGCGTTCATCATTGAAGCAATGTCTTGATAGATGGATTCAGGCCAGTCCATTCAGACGATTCGATTTTAGTTTACTTAAGGCGAAAGCTTCAGGGTAGCGCGCGATATTCAAATTTTCTTACGTTTTTTTTGCAATTTGCAGGTCAGTATCAGATTGTATGTTGATTAAAATATGATTCGCGACCGTAACAAATATGGATTTACAGAATTATAAACATAAGAATCAGCAATACAACTCTCTAAGTTCATATAAGTGTAGGTATTGAATGACTATTTCATGAAATCATGACATTTATGAGTTATTCTACTGCATTGTTACGGCCGTGAATCATATTTTAATCAACATACAACCAGACATTGACCTGCAAATTGCAAAAAACGTAAGTAAATTTGATTTTCGCGCGCGGGGGGCACGTGCCCCTGCGCCCCTCCCGTGGATCCACCCTTGCAAAAATTCTCATGATAGTTCATAATATAAAAATCCATGTCTACAAAGTAAAAATACTACTAACCAACCACACCTACCATAAAATGCTAAGTATCTATAAAACACTTCTAAGTGCTTCTACCTTAATACACTATCAGACTTGTCAAACTTACTTGGAACAGCATAATAAATTAATAACTCCATGTAGCTCTGAACGCTAACTACTCAGTAAAGTTCTGATATTAAGGAACTAAAATCCGTTTAGGGGATGTTGAGGGAAAATAAATCAGAGGCGGCGCCTGGTCGTTCATCGAACTCTCTGGAGTTAGGAACAATTGGTGCAGAGATGTAAATTAAATCGAGTGGCAGTCGCATGGCTTGGTTTTCGGCCGGGCACTGACTCGACAGAAGTTCAACTTTATTGTACAGGTGCGAAAATTATTGAGTCGTGTGAATCTATTGTTAGGCGAATTTTAAGAGACTAAGGGCTGATTTCACCAAAGTCAGATATCTTTTATACGTGGAATAAAAATGGCGTCTGACAGTTTTTGTATGGAAAAACTGTCAAAAATTCAAAATTTATTCGCAGGATAAGACTTATACTCGGTATAAATGTTTGGTGAAATTTGCCCTTAGTATTATTATTATACACGTGTTCATTTGGATGTCCCATAACTAAGGTTATAATTATTATGCTATAAATAAAAAATACAAAAAGTGCTAGAACAGGTGTTCTAAAAATACATAGTTTTGAAGATAAGTTTCATTGATAGTACGAGTAAATCATTTTCCTGAAAACGAATACTTCATATTAAAAGCTATAAAGTTAATAAAGTCATATGAAAATGCGACGTTATCATATTTCACGTAAGGGTGTTTTACATAAATAATCGTGACATTGTCGAATTATTTTATATGAAAAATTAAAAGGAAAAAAAAAATGAAAATTAATTCAATTTAGACCACCTAGTTAGTCCTAGTGATAAAACCTGCTTAGTCTAATAGGTTTGGCTAGACTACTTCAGGTTTGGTCACTTACATTTATATAGGTACATTACAAGTGGTTATGACATCAGTCCTTATCTTTTAAATCATCAGCATTATGCTAATTATTGTTTTAGTTCGGTAGTTACCTAAGGGACTGGTGAACTACTTATATTTTTATCTTTGGACAGCCGAACAAGCTATTTGGTATACAGGCAGATAACGTGCAACTACTTAAAAAAAAATTGTGAGTGTTTTCAGTAGTCAACAATCCTTTTACGTCACTCTCCTTAGCCATAAGCTCAAAAAGTTAAATTACGCACAATCAAAACGAATTTTGGCAGTGTGGCGGAAAATGAATATATTTTGTCTGTATACCAAATAGCTTGTTCGACTGTACCTACTATTAAACTACGAAATAATTTTTTTTTTTACAAGACTTCTTTGTTTATTTTTATTCCGCCCATACGCTACCAGCCACGTTTAGTTTTAAACGATTTTTTTCGGTTTTTAAAAAGGAAATAAAGGGTTTTCACGGACAAATCCGTTTGGGTTTTCTTCTTAACACATTATTCCTGTCCCCGGTACTCTCCTAACATCTTCGCAACGAGTTCTTTTTAGTTCTCTAACAAGTTTTCGCTATCTCAAACGTTTGTCAGCTGGAGTGGACGTGGAAATCTCCAGTTACCAACTTTTATATACGTGCTCACACATGCTTGAGAATACTATACGCACTTTGGATTGTTTTTAATGTAGTTTCTAAAACTTATTTTTCCGGCTGTCATTCGTGGATCTTTGACAGTCGTCACGGATCGTCAGAAGCCCGAAAGTGTGACAACCAGTCTTACCAAGGGGTATCGTATTACCCAGATGGGTTGTGGAGGTCAGATAGGCAGTCGCTCCATGTAAAATACTGGTATTCAGCTCATTCAGCTGCATCCTGTTAGACTGGAAGCCGACCCTAACATGGTTGGGAAAAAATGCACATCTCGAATAGCAAAACTAGCCAGTGTTGATTCATTTTCTCAGATTATTCACAATTACGTAGGTACTTCAAAATCACTTACGGATGCCATTAAAAAGTGATTAGCAAGTAGGAACTAATAAAGAGTCTAAATATAATAAAAGTCACAAAAAATATTTCTAAACTTGAGATCATTACCTAACACTAAGATCAGTGTTACGTATAAATACTACTAGCTTCTGCCCGTGGCTTCTTTCGCGTGAAAGTCGTAAGATGACACACCACAATATACTTTTTTTATAAAGTCAAAAAGTCAAAAAAGTCATTGGATAATCATCCAATGACTTCTCCCGCTCTGGGCGGAGCGGAAGGGCGTGTCAGACTTTTACTGACTAAAACCCACCCGTGTTCCTTCAGTTGCCTGTCAGGGTCCCGGTATCCCTTTCGGACTAACCCGAAACCCTGGCAGGACACCACAATATACTAAAGTTACCTCTAAACCGAACTATAAACCGCTGGTATTCAAAAAATAAAATTTGAGTTTTACCTACCCAAACTCAAATTTTATTTAAGTTACAATGCATTTAGGAGGCTTAGTCTAAAAATAATTGTAAGAATAATTATTATTCTTAAGTCTAGATACAGTCAGTGAAAAAAGATATTGTCCATTTCGGGATTTTAATTATTTGTAATCTGTTTTATCACTTCCGGACAAGTCATAGTAATTATTTTTGTGGAAGATAATTACAAACAAATTCTAGTGCAAATTTTTTTTTCGGTTGCTGGTGCTTTTTATTCCGCTACGTAATTACGCTGAATGCTATTAGGCATGTTTTAATAAACCATTTTTTTAAGTTGTAAAAAATTGAATATATTTTAACAACGCAAAAAGGGGATCTAAAGACATCAATCATTTTCAATATTTAGAAATTAGACTGAATCCTTTGATATAACTTACTAATGTTGTTGACTGCAGGGAAATTCGTTTTCATGTAAATGTTAGCCAGGCACAGGAGTCTAAGAAGGCTTTAAAATATAAAATGTTAAGCAAACTGTGCAACCATACGTCTCGGAGACGAAAATCTTCGTACGTTGAAGTCCTTTCATAACAGTGGCGACATTAAAAACCAATATTTGCTTTTGAGAACAGGTTTACCTCGAAATATCCTCATTACTCCGTGTAGGTGTGATCAGGCGCGGTGGCAGCCCAAGGTTTTGGGGGGGTCACCATTGGTGCCGAGGAATATTTTTAGGAAAATGGTTACCTAATTGATAAGTACTCTAAAAACTTTTTTGTTTATGCCCATCGGGGTCACTGTGTATAAGTACCTACAGTTTTTAGTTAGTAAAGCTCAGTCTCTCGACAGCTTGAATGATTTTGGGGAGTTCATGACCCCCAGGATCCCCCCACTCGGACCGCGCCTGGTTGTGATGTTTCTCTCAAAAGTATGAAGTAGGTATGAGGACTTGAGGTTTGGTTTTGAGGCTTTCTGTTCCGCAGAAATGCTAAGTTAAGACAAAACAATGCCATTTCTTTAATACACAAAAGTGGTAAGAAAAGAATGAATACTATCGAGTCAATTATACAGGGTGTAACAAGACCCATCACATAGCCGTCAACTACGCATTCTGTACATCAAATGAAGTAACATTGCCCAAAAATAATTGCTGGAAATCGACTTTTATTTTTGGTGTGCAAATTCGCTGTTTACGGTAGGACGCAACGTAACCCACGCAAACCATTGTATTACTGGATGCACGCAACGGTTTAGGATTTGTGGGGATATATAATTAAGTTATAACGTTTTAAACTTGCTTTCTTTAAAAAACTGTAAAAGGTGGAACTTTGACCTTCAATATCTCCGCAACCAGAAGGTATGTATGGTCCACAACAAAAAAAAAATATCACAATGACGGGAATAACAAGTGACTTTCGGCTTCGTTAAGAGTCTTTTAAACCCGGTATAATTATGTTTAATACATAATTGTGTAATATTTTTGGATAATTTGTAAAAAACAAGCTGTTTACATAAATACCCATTTATTATAATTATGTTTGGCATATCTTGGGACCATGGGATCCCGGTCTTTTGGAAGTCGTACGAGGGGCCGAAGCCAACTCGCAGAGGCACCTTAGACAATTTTAAAAGGAATGAGGCACCACCCGACGATTATCCCTGTTCGCACTATGCAAGGCCCGCAAGGACAACCCCCTGGTTGGTTTAGTACTATTGCAGGATATGGAAACAAAACAATGATATTGAACTATGGATTTGGGTGGCTAAAGTGGACTGGTAACCTGGAACTATGGAAGGACTGAGGCCCCTGCCTGATCAATGTTTATATATACACGGATAAAATGGCTTCACACTCAATAATGGGCCCCCGAAAACGCTTTAACACGTAACTACAAATTAACATTTAATTATTGTACGTATGATGCTGGAGCGAGTGGCTCCTGAGTGCTGAGAGACGGCGCGGATGTCAACGCAATGCTATTTGTACGAACAAATGGCATTCCGTTGGCATCTGCGCCGTTGACACGGCCTTTGATTGTTGCAATATTGTTTTATCCTGTCTTTTTTTGTGTAATTATATCCACAATTACACAAAAAATGCTAAAAATCTTATCCTACCCATTTAACTGCAGTTAGGGTATTTGCTATAAAATATTACTCAAAAATCTAATAAACATGTATACCTACAATTAAATAAAAGAACATTCAACCCCGTATTTGACAATGTTTTATGAGATAGTTTTAGAGAACCGCTACAAAGGAACTTTATATAAAAAAAAAACAATGAAATGCAAGCATCCGCATAGATAAATTCAAGAGACTGAAAACAATCACTATGTTCGTTGATATATTGTGGCAGTAGGCGTGGGTGGCTACTGTGCACTGTGCTGAGGAGCCGATGTGGGACGCCAGCGCAATGCTTCTTGTTGTTACTGACACCGTGACACGGCCGGTGACTGTTGCTTGCAATTAAGTTTAATTTTTCCTTATTTTTTGTGTAAATATTAAGTCAACTAAATATAAAGAATGTGAAACACTTGTTCTCCAAAGAAGTGAGTGCCTCATTAGTGCCACGAGGTCTGTTGATGTTGGCAGGACCGTTGAATGTTACAATATTGTTCGATCTTTTCTAACCATTTGGGTTGTAGTACGCACACACAAGTGGTAAGAAAAGAGTAGGTAAACACTACTGCTGTCCATTGACGTGCAGGCATTCGCCAAAATATTTACAATTAAAAAAACATGTTCACAAATAAAAAACGGTATTTCGTATTAAGGCTCTTACATACTGGCGCGACTTTTAACAAAACAATTTCTTTAGAAACTTTATTTTTTATTTTTTTTATTGTGTTATGGGACTGCTCTTGACCTCGATCTCGCCTGATGGAAAGCGATAGATGAGGTCTATGATGGAACGAGCAAGCCCAGAAGATGCCTGTTCACTCTTGTTTTGAAGGCTGACGGGTTATACGTGGAAGGGAACACAGATGCTGGCAGAGAGTTCCACACTTTGGCCGTGCGCATAATAAATGAGGAAGAGAAGCGCTTAATACGACTAGACGGTATATCGACCAAGTGCGGATGGTACCCCGCTGTACGTCTGGTGGTCCGATAGTGAAAGGGAGATGGTGGGATCAGGTCGTGGAGCTCTTGCGCACACTCTCCGAAGTACAGTCTGTAGAAGACCGACAGGCAAGCTACATTACGCCGATGAGCCAAGCTATGAAGCCTAGCCCCCAGCGCCTCGTCACTTATGAGCCTTTTTGCTTTGCGTTCCACCGAGTCAAGTGCAGCAAGCTGGTATTTTGCTGAGCCATCCCATAAGTGGCTGCAATACTCCATACAGGAACGGACCTGTTCTTTATATAAGCCC
The DNA here is from genome assembly GCA_947363905.1 of Lithophane semibrunnea. NCBI lineage: Eukaryota > Metazoa > Arthropoda > Insecta > Lepidoptera > Noctuidae > Lithophane > Lithophane semibrunnea. The sequence goes on from OX376185.1 coordinate 7,075,222, forward strand.
AGAAGCTGTCCAGATGTGAAGTACCGTCTCACCTTATTTAGGATACCCAGCTTTTTGGCTACAGTCTGGGCTTTTGACTCGATGGTTGAGCCGAAGTTGAGATCTGACGTCAACTCCATGCCCAAAAGCTTCAGGCGGTCGGTAACTGGTACAGATGCACCTAGGAAAGTAGGAGATAATTGGAATTGGCTCCTTTTGGCAGTGAATAAGAAAACACAGGCGTGTCGCCTGTGTTTTCTGAGCATTGAACTTGACCAGATTGTCGTCACCCCACTGAGAAACGAGATTTAGGGTCATAGTTCATTCGCTTCACCACGGCCTCTCTAAGAGTAGCTGTTTCCTCTCTGCTGGCTCTTGCACTGGACAGGTATCTTTCTGAGACTGTGTTGTCATCTACGTACCCAATAGCACCAAGCTGTAGCAGGTCATTAAAACTTCACGACAGAACAATACCGGAGGCGTCGCGCCTGTATGTAAGAGCCTTTATATTAAGTGTTTATATAATATTTTAAGGTAGATGTTATAAAAAAAGCTTTATAGATATTACTCTCCTTTTGGGCTCTGACGCAGTCTAGTAAGAAAAACAAAATTGAATAAAAGCAACTGCTAAAAAAATGTCAAGAGTTTAGACACAAGAACTTAATATTAATGTTTTAAACAGTAGCCGAGAGTGCTAAGAAGATTGCCCACTATGCCAGCATTATGCTGTTATTGATTGATGTTGACAAGGCAGTTGATTGTAGCAATATTGTCTCGTCTTTTACCACCGCCTTGGTAACAGTTAACACAAAGGTGGCAAGAAAAGAGTGGACACTATTGCTGTCCATTGAAAAAGAGGTATCCACTGAAGAAAAGTCGTACGTTTAAACACGGTTTTTACTGTTTTTAACCCCCGACGGAAAAAGAGGTGTGTTATAATTTTAACGTGTGTATCGTGTGTCTGTCTGCGCCATCGTAGCTGCCAAACGGCTGAACCGATTTTGACTTTTTTGGTTTTATTTGAAAGATGACTTGATCGGCAGTGTTCATAAATATATTAAAAAAAACTTTTATTAGATGCATTGTTTCTGCCGGGGGTTTTTTTTAATTTTAAATTGAATTTAACTTGTGAGCATTGTAGTTGGTTAGTTCATGCAACGCTAAATACAAATTCAAGATCATCTTATTAATCTATTAATCAAACTAATTTCACCTATAAGTTTTAATGGCACCGCCCAGCTCTACCCTAAGTGGAAACGCAGCCGGCTTTGCTCAACGCCGCTACACTCCACTCCGCTTCAGTGGAAACACTCACTACTTTCCAATGCTCTTCTCCGCTTCGCACCGTCCGGCTCCGCTCAGTACTGGGAACGTAGCTAAATTCGTTTAGCTTCGTCTTTTCATACTTCGGCTTATAGTTCTCAGTGTGAACCGAATTATTACCTGGCTGCACTTTACCATCTTCAACTGTTTTGTAGCCGAATCATCAGAATGATACCCAGAGGTCAAACGCGAGGCAAGAGAAAATAAAAAAGTGGCAACAGGGGAAAAGAAACCATTTATTCTAAAACTAAATCAATTAATTTTAACCGCCTTTGTAGTCTAGTGGTTAGACCACCTGTATCAGACCCAGAGGTTTGATTCCCAGTAGGGGCAACAATTTCTGTTTGATTCTGTTGGTGGTAGGGTTTGTTTTAAGTCCGCTTGCTACCACCTATCTTATCTAAGTCTGTCGCTATAACAACAATGTCAAGACAGCATTGTTGTGTTATACAGGGTGTTAGGGTAAACACCGTTATCCTTGCAACCAGTGGTTTGGTTTCATTTATAGAACGTAAAATCAATGGAAAATTACAACTTTATTTTTATTTTTTTTAGATCCAAATTTTACCACAAGAGACGCAAGTTCGTTGCCCTATGCGCTAGGGCAACGAACTTGCGTCTCAATACGGGCGGGGGGTACGGGATGTGACCTGACCGGTAGCGAGCGCGATCCCTCTCTTAGTCAGTCAGCTGTTTCGCTAGCAAGCACGGTGCAGATACAAACTTTTTAAATTTTTTTAATGAAAATAACGTTTTTTTTGTTGGGTTCGGTCATTTATTTTTATATTTAAGTCAACTACCCATGGTTTGAATGACAAGACCTTACATCCTGTACAAGATGCCAGTTCCTCTGTGATTGACGAATCCGGGTGAAGCTCGCTTCCAACTTCGGCCCGATCATTACTTACCATCAGGTGAGATGCAGGCTAAGAGAGGCACCATGGTAAAAAAAAAGAACAGTTAATTCTGAGACGAAGAAGTAATGCCACACTTTTACCAACAACGCCCCCTTGTCAATGTCATTAGTAAAGCGCAAAAAGTGTCCGTCCGTAAATTCGTAAAGTAGTTGGTAAATCCGTGAAGCACTGCAGATTATTATTCAAAAAACGTTATCGTAAGCACGATACAAGAACAAAATGAAAGCCACGCTTTTATACCTTGGTACCGGGAAATAAGTTTCGACGTATGCTATCCTATTTGCCGGAATTACCTGCGAAGGCGAGGCTAGACAGAAAGGCAAATATACTAGAAGATCTTACTGAAATTAAACGAGCTGCAACTCGAAATAGGAAAGTCGGCGCTATATACAGGGTGATTGGAAGCTAGGAGCAAAGTCTAAGGCTGCCATCAGACGGACTGCATTTCAACTGTCTGCACTCCAACTCCAAATGCAGTTAACAGTACATTACGAGTATTGCAGTCGTACTAATCTGCATTTAAACTGCAAGAATGCAGTCCGTCTGAAGTTGATACCATTTTGAGCATTTTGAGCCATACTTGTCTTAGACGAAGTACGTTTTTTTTTAACTTCATATATATATATTTTTTGTACATACCCCATTTTCTGACGGGTAATTGTCAAGAGTGCCCCAGTTAAAGTTGAAAAAAAATACTAGACACTTTTGAAGTCGTAGAATACGTTCCACTGCTTGTAACATAACAAATTCTATAGGGTAGCTATTTCTTTCAAATACACCCAAAGCGCAGCAGAATATGTCGACGTTACCAGCTATGAGGTTGAGAGTGTGGAGCGCGCTTGTCAGCAGCGCCTCACGCAGCAAGTTAGTTCGCGCGCGCGGCACCACCGCCAGTAACCTGCTGACGACAACGACCCATATACCCTACTGACACGACTAGATCCACCCTTCGCAACAGCATAGCTCCATAGCACATCTTTGGTGGAAAAGCATGAAAAGCAAGCTAGGAATTGCATGACTAGTACATAGGTACTGCTATTAATAACAAACGGCGCAGTATCGCTACGGTCGTGTAATACGTTTACGTTCATCTATTTTTACGTAACGACGTAGTTCGCGGTACTTACCTACCTCAACGCAATAAACGTTATCGCAGGCATACTTATATGTACTACTGTGACTTAGGTATAGATGTTTACCTAGATTCAATGAGCACGACGATAGGTACCGATGGTGTTACATAACTCAATGCCACTGCGCAATAGCGAAGTACTGAATCAATTTCTAATCTCTGTTTCTCGTATCCATAACATTTGGTATTGAATAAATAATAAGACATTTTTTTTATGATTAATGTCGTACATTACGTACTACTTACCTGTAACGGTATTTGCGTACCTTCAACCAACAATAAACACAGTCTATTCTCTCCCAGGCTGCGCCACAACACCCTGGCCTCCGACGACGGTCCATCTAGCTAAGCGGCGCGGGCGCGGCGGCGCGGCGTCTCACGCGCACTGTGTCCACTTCAGGACTCGTCTGCCTACTGTCTATACAGGGTGTAAGGGACAGCCCTCCGCAAATTAACAAAGGCCATTCAGCTCCTTATTTTGAATCATATTCCACCGGAAATTTTCTCAGGAAAGTTTTCATTTTTTTTATCGTTTTTTCAATTACTATTCCTTTATTTCAATGTAAAATTACATTCTCTGTACGCAGCACTTCATTTACGTAAATAAAACAGCTAAAATCAAAAAACCAACAATGGATGTTAAAATACACGAGCGCGCCCCCCCCGACACGGGGAGTGCGGCTACGCGGGTATTGCCACGGTGACGATACGTTGCGCGTGAGGTAATAATACAAATCAGGTTTATTGGATTCCCAGAACGTTCCTGAAATAATTTCATGTACCGTCGTCTTAGTATGATATGCTGAATTCATCCCATCAGTTTGCGGAGGGCTGTCCCTTACACCCTGTATATCCGATAGACAGTTGCAATTGATAAAAAATCATTCCATTATACTAAATCGACTAAGTTGATTAAGTATTTGTAACTAGCTCGTGCCAGCGGCTCCCGCCGCGTGGACGCCGGCAATTATCTCACGGGAACGTACTACCGGAATAAAAGTATCCAAAGTCAATAGGTATGCACCTATGTACAGTCACGGACATTAATTGATGAGCCACCTTCAAACGTTTCAATTTTGCAGTTTCACGAGATTACACGATTAAATACGAACTCAAATAACACGCTCGTAAACAAGATGACAAATAAATTAATTTTTAATCGAAAATAGTCTTATCCATAGAGGTTGACTAATAAGTTCTCAATGATAAAAATGAATACAAGTTATCCAATCCATTTGATACCGACCTCCTTTGAATCATAGCTCATTAACTCGATAATTCTGAAAACTTAACTGAAGACAGTGACAGTTGAAATATTGATGTCAGAGACGTTGCTTTTGAACTTGTCGAAATGACTATTATTATTTCTCCGTACGCTAACGTTACTAGCGCAACAGTAACCTAGCAACGATTGTTTATAGTTGCTAGGTTACTGTTGCTAGACCTGCAATTGGTTGACTTTGGGTAGTCACTCTGCTGTCAAGTTTGTAGTTCTAGCTCTCAGGTTAGCCAACCGGTAAAGATAAGAAATATAATTTTCTTCTTCTAATACGAAGACATTGACTTTGTGCGTCGGTAACCGAATAAACCCGTGTCGGTAGCCAAAATATGAACAGTGCCAGATGGCTCATCAATTAAAGTCCGTGACTGTACCAAGGTCATGGTCTATCAGTGTGTCAACTTTCATCCAAATTCGTTCAGCCGTTTTAGCGTAACAAACAAACAAACTCACTTTTACATTTATTTATATAATTTATTTAAATAAGGTAAGCTGACAGTAAGTACAACATTATTATTAAACAAAACATTACGCCAATTACGAAGTACACAGAAAAATAGAAAATACAGAGAGTGACATTCTATATTCGGATAGACGTAATCCTTACACATATTATAAAAGAAAGTTCTCCACCGCGTCTGTCTGTCGTCCTATTCGCGATAAACTTGAAAACTACTGCGCCGATTTTCATGCTGTTTTCACTACTGGATAGAGTAGTTCTCGAGTAAGGTTTTACTGGGGTCGACTGGAAGCCGACGATACACAACAACGTAAGCTTATTTGAATTTCGCGGGCTCTCTTAGCGTACTTTAACGATAAAATACTTTTTTTTTGTATCTCCAAAATGTATTCAAAATGTTAATAAAATTCATCAACAACGCAAGAAATACCAAAAGCTATTTAAGTAAAAAAATGACCGAAAAGAAAAGTGTTACTCTACTAGATGAAAAGTGTTACTCTACTACGTTCATCTCTGAAAATAGTAGACAAAACATCAAACTCAAACTCAAAGTATTTATTTATATTAAACCAATTAGGTACAGGCAATTTTGAATTGTCGGTTAGTCAAAAAGATGAAGCTAGTCGCACAAACCGACCCAAACAGATCAGTACATACATTTACAAGTATAAATAGTTGTTTAATGATAATGGCTAGCTTATCAGATGCTCTGAGAGAACCTTTAATCTATCTGATTGAGCTCTCCCCCGCTCAAAGTGTGAGAGCAACTTTTTCTATGAGATTCAGACGCCTTTGGTTTTCATTTTAGCAGAATTTTATTTTTACAACATGTAATTTTTGTGGGCTCAGTCTATTTATCTATTCAATGGATTTTTAAAGACTTTTCAGTTGCTTTTTTCAAGTGCATTATAGATAGATAAAACATTTATTTTAAGATACTTACTTATTTCTTTTTAAATATTGCTGAAATTCGCAGAAATTGTAAGTTTTCATCAGGTTAACGTTAATAAAAAAACGTTACTTATAATATTTCCAGTTATACAATATGTAAGACTTAGAACTACTAAGTATTTACTTTTACTCGTTCAATTAAGTTTTATTACGATTTTATGCCAAGTAAAGTACCTAGTCAGTGTTATAACTAAATACAACATACACATTATAAATGCTAAACTAGCTACCTACATTTTATATCGTAACAGTATGTTGAAAAAGGAAGAAACTAAAAATAATCCAAAAAGACTAAAATAATAATAATATGCACAAGTGTATAAGTGCATCAAAAAATGGATGAAATAAAAAAGTGAGAGATAGAAGCATACTTATTTTCAAAATAAAAACTAAAACTGTATAAGCCCCACTACAATATTATTGCAGTTAAGTAACAATTTCGTAACAAAATACTTTAATTAACAGTAGGGCGTGACCTAGCTTACTACCCTCCTAGCAGGGGAAAAAATGACGTCATTTCACAACCCCTGCAGGATGACATCATCCGACGCATTGCTACTGCTTGCTACGCAATATCTGGCAGGCGCAACCGAATTTCATTTGAATGACAAATAGAATTTCCGTTTTAAATTGTTACTTTTGACTTATTATCGACCTGTTTCAAGGTTTGTGGGGTGAGTAGATATAGTGCCTTGAAAATAATTCTGTATGGTTCATTTCTTAGGAAATGACGCGTAGTGGACTTTGAATACTTCATTCAAATAAAGTCTGTTTTTTAATCTTGTTGACTAATTTGACAGGTGCTAATGTCAAACTCCAAATTGAAAAAAACCAACAACAATCACTTGAAATGTCAAATTAGTCTACGAGTATAAAAAACAGACTCTAGGCTAAGGACTGAATCTTGGAAAGTACAACTGATTTTTTAATAGGTACACACGGCTACACATCAAGCTATACATTTCCAGTTTATGCTGATCTCGCATTGTATAGGATTTCCGTACAATGCGAGTTCAGCTTATACTGGAAATGTATAGCTTGATGTGTAGCCGTGTGTACAACTGCAGCGTCTCTAATTTCGGAAATAATAATGATGCGTAGGTATGTTTATTTGATTAGTTATTCCATTCTAATACCAAAATACCACTGGTTTACACCACACACAGTTAGTGTGGTCAGCACCCTAATTGCGTAACACACTTTTTTTTTTTTTTTTTTTGGGTGGGAAATCATCAAGTGACTTCTCCCGCTCTGGGTGGAGCGGAAAGGCGTGTCAGACTCTTACTGACTAAAACCCACCCGTGTTCCTTCAGTTGCCTGTTGCCAGGGTCCCGGTATCCCTTTCGGACTATTCCGCAACCCTGGCAGGTGCGTAACACACTTGCAATCACAATCCGAGAGTTTTGAAGAATATTGCTAATCCATTGCTTCATAGGTTTGAATTAGGTAGGTACCTACTTACACTCCTTTTTGGGCAGTCGTGTAAAAATTCGTCTACTCAACAACGTAAAAAACGTCATGAATGTGGGTGAAGTGCCAAATGAAACCATTGCGATCAATTGTCGTTTTATGTGTGTTATGCAATAGGGAATATGCATGTGATTCAAATATGGGTCATTTTTTTTTTTATAAACTTTATTGCTTCAGAATTATGCCTCCAGCAATATTTTCGAATAAAATTTATTTTTGAGCGAGAAAATATTTATTTTAAAGTCCCAAATAACTGTCGGTAATTCAAACACTTGAAAAGCTAAGAGCGGATGTGACGTAAGAATCCGGGATGATAATCAAAATGTCAATGTCAAGTCAATCAACAAGTGTCAAGTCAATGTCAAACGCTCCTACAAAAAGGAGTGTTTGACGTTGACTTGACTGTTGCTTGTTTGTTTTCACGGACTGTGACGTCACCACACCAAGCGCGCCAAATGGAGGGCGTTTAAATAGCCCGGATCGGTTGGATATTTAAAAAAAATATTTAAAGTACTTTAAATTGCTTTTTTGCCGTCGAATTTTTTTAAACTATTATTTGACAATATAAACTATCGAATAAAAATATTAAAAAAATACATGCATATTCCCTATTACCCCGCAGATCATCAATCAAAAATATGGAGATAGATAGATTCATAACTGATCAGGATTGGAGAAGTCTTTATTAACTTCATTGCATCGTCTTCACATAATATAATTGATGTATACAAAATATTGTAAAACATTTAAAAAAAAGCAACGGTGGAGTTTCTTGCTCATTCTTCTCAACTAGAATCAGTTCTATGTCTTTGTTTATGACGTTCAAAAGTCCGGTTTCTTCGCCGTAGTCGGGTAAAAAGTGCCTTTTATTGAAATAAATTATTTGACTTTGATTTGACTTTACCAATACAAACTTGAAACTTGTAATAGTAAGTTTCAGTACTTTAGAAGCTTACCTAATAAACTTCTGTAGTTAGATTTTATAACGAAAACAGCATAACATACATTTAACGTGAATGCAAACAAGATTTCACGCAGAACATTAATTTCATGTTTTGATCCCTGTCGCGAACATAACCATAATGAAATTATTATTGCTTCAGTAAACGGTTACGACTTGCAATTAAAACTAACCACAGAGCAGTTATATGAGGAATATGAGAATTATGCACACATTATACAATAACACAGCTTTATAGCTAATATCCTAGTTGTAGGTAATGTTGATATTAGGAGCACAATTTGTTTTTCATTACATGCCCAATTTTGTAAACAAATACGGTATGAAAATCACGATATTTCACATCAATCATACCTACGTTTCAGCTTTAGTTATAAAACACATGCAGTGTAAGTTACATCAGAAACTGCTTCAAATTAACACATTAAATTTCTCAAAAAGGAAGTCTAACGACCACTACCTACGCCATATTTGTTTATAAAATATGACAAGTTACGAAAAATACACTGTAGGTGTACTTTTTTGAAGGAAACGCCACTTAAATATTATTGGAAGTTCTGAACCCTTGGCCGTAAAATTGTAATTCTAATGCCACTTTAGATTTTAACTACGATAAAAGCTATCCGCTGATGATTCTCGTATAAACGCACCCTTTTGAAATGGCCAATTCTCCTATGTAGGTACTTGTGCAGACAGTAAGGGCGTGGACACATTGTGCGACAAAGCGCAGTGTTGTGTCGCGTCACACTTTCACGTAATGCAATTTCGTCTGGTTGCAGATCCGGTAGGTAGGTGCACTTATGTATGTTTTCGGAGTTAAAATTACGTGCAAACCATATTTGATATTACATGGGTATGATAATGTGTGCGAGTGTGTTGCTAGCTGTATCGGTCGTGTTCAGTTGATAACAGTGAAAATAAGGATGACCGGATAACCTTATTATCGTTCAAAACATGATCGTTTTAAAATGATTTAGGTTTTAAAGTTACATCTAAAAAATCTCGATGTTTTGTCAAGTCGTAAAACCGTGCGAAGCAGGGGGTCGCTAGTTATTATGTTTTTGCAAATATTGTGTGCCTTAAAGCCTGTGCCCGTTTGTAAATGAAGGTACTTAGGTACATATTTTGTTTCTTACTTTCATTATTAATCATGAAAAATGGATAAGTTCTCACAGGTACACACGGCTACACATCAAGCTATACATTTCCAGTTAATGCTGATCTCGCATTGTTTAAGGGGGATGCCCTAGGGTGGCCCGCGAAATTCAAATTTTCTTACGTTTTTTGCAATTTGCAGGTCACTATCAGGTTGTATGTTGATCTAAATATTATTAGCACTCGTAACAAACATGGATTTACAGAATTATAAACATTTAAATCAGCAATACAACTCTCTAAGCTCATGAAAGTGTATTGAATGACTATTTCATGAAATCATGACATTTGGCACTTTCATGCACTTAGAGAGTTGTATTGCTGATTCTAATGTTTATAATTCCGTAAATCCATATTTGTTACGAACGCTAATAATATTTAGATCAACATACAACTTGATACTGACCTGCAAATTGTAAAAAACGTAAGAAAATTTGAATTTTGCGGGCTACCCTAGCGCATCAACTTTAAGCTTTCCGTACAATGCGAGGTCAGGTTATGCTTGGAATGTATAGCTTGATGTGTAGCCGTGTGTACCTACTCATCCACATCTAAAACGTAGTACATATGTACTGCACCCACCGTTTCGAAACAAACAGCAAATACAAATAAGTTGTCAAATAAAAAACACGACTGCCCTGCTAACAAACGAACTAAAAAGTAAAAAAAAAGACGATCAAACCTCTTCCGCATCACGTATACCAACTGAAACAAAACAATGTGCCAAAGCCCTACGTTATAAAACGTGTATTTTTCAAATGGATTTTTGAGTACCCGAAACTTTGATGGCCAAATCTAAGTGTCCGTATTTACTGAGCTCTGAGAAGGGTGGAGTTTTACTTTTACTTTTACCTTCTTTTTTATAGTTAGTGCCAATAAAACGCCACATTTGAATTTCGCCTTACTAAGAACATTTTCACCTCGGATCTGAGATAACGCCTTACAATTTATTTTAGCAATGAGTCTACGGTTAACAGCTAGTAAATTGGTTTGGCAAGTGTAACGTTAATTAATATTTGATCTTAATAAGCGTTTTCGTTGATTTTCGAGGTGATGAAGATAAAGTGAAAGATTATTAACCTTTGTAGGTTTAATCGTTTGTTTATTTGTAAACAAACGAATAACCCTAACCTTAAAGTAAAGGTTTATCTCGCTGAGAAAATGTTGTAATTTACCAAGAGATTTAAGTTCTAATTTGTCACTTCGACTTGTCTACATACTTAATAGGTTTACATTATCAATGCGAAAGTAACTTATGTCTAACGGTCTCTTCGTCTGTCTGTCTGTTACCTTTTCACACCTAAACGGTTGAACAGATTTGGATGATATTTGGCGCATGGGTAGATAGGACATAGGATAATTTTTATTCCAATATTCCCACGGGATCAATACTTATGTGGATGAAACCGCGGGGCGCAGTAAATAGTAGATAAACCTTACTTTACCCAACTACATGTTTATTAGAATCGCGTTATAAAACAATATAAATTCCCATTTACATCTACAAACTGAAAAATAAAACAGCTCCCATTCAATTCTATTTTCAATAAAATTTAGAACTACACAAAACCGGAGTTTTAATATCGATAACTTTCAATATCTCTTTACATATCTTTGGAGCTGTATTCTACTACTAGCTGCTGCCTGCGGCTTCACCCGCGTGGACCATAATTCATTATCTTTAAAAAAAAAACAAAATCAAAATATTTTATTTCACATGGGCACTTATGAAACGTCTGAAGCGAGGTGCACGGTTCTAATTGGTGGTTTCCTATGGAGAAGAGCCGGCAAGAAAATCCACGGTTACTCTTTTAAAAATAATTGACTTTTACATTATTTTCAAATTCCAGTGTTAGTATGGGAGGACAATGTAGGCCTTTTAACAAGTACCAGGTACTTAACAAAATAGAAGATGTTCATCAAATCTACAGTAATCTACTATTATGCGTGGTCATACATAAAAAAAAAAAATATATATACGGGTTGACTTGAGAACCACCTCCGTTTTTTTCGTCGGTTAAAAATAGAAGTAGCCTAAGTTACAGCAGCTAACTGCCAGTGAAAGTTCCGTCAAAATCAATCCAACCTTTTTAGAAAATAGTAGGAACAAACAGAAAGATGGACAATTTTTTTTTTTTTAATAAGCTACCATAAATGCTTTCATATGCATTTAGTAAAAAGCTGTTATTTTGACATTATAAACAGACATTTCAATTTTATTTATTTGTATAGACATAGATAAAACTTAGAACTACACAAAACCGGAGTTTTAAAATCGATAACTTTCAATATCTCCCTAAATATCTTTGGAGCTTTATTCCACTATGAGATTGGATATCTGTCTGCTGAATCGCTCTCCGAAATGGCCTTATTAATTCCCCTTTATGTCTGGAAGCACACACGACCGTATAAACGATTTACGTTGCATTTAAAACGTTAGCTTTCTTTATGCTGCAATAAAGTAAAGAAGATTGAGGTGGTGGAGGTGGAAGGTGGTAAAACCGACCCCTGAATGTGATATTTTGTTTAATTGCACACGACTTGCCACCTGATACCGTTAGTAATTGGGGAGTCGTTGTTTTTGGAACAAAGGAGAACACCCAAACTCCATACAAAATTACCCCATTCAATGGGGTAATTTTGTATGGAGTTTGGGTTTGGGAGATAAGTTTTTTCCACCAGGAATAGGGCGAATGGAATCAGTTTTATGTCTTTGTTTTTGACGTTAAAAAGTGCCTTTTATGTGTCTAATTGAAATAAGTTATTTGACTTTGACTTTGACTTTAGAGCCGCTACCACTGGGCCACCACGTCACCTCACTTGGACACCATCCTCGATTACATAGTGTCAGTCGCGGACACGACTGGTGCCACCATTAATCATTATGTGTTATATTTGTGCGTCAATAATAAACTAATTTCTGAGTTTGTCTAACAAAACCTTTTAGATTATCAACTCTTTAAAGTAACTGGAGATTCTATTACAAACAAATCAATCTGCATAGCCTTTTCCCAACTATGTTTGGGGTCGGCTTCCAGTCTAACCGGTTGCCGCTGAATGCCTGTATTTTACATGGAGCGACTGCCTATCTGAGCAATGATCTCTACAACGTAGTAACTGGGTAATACGATAAGACTGGTTGTCAGACTTTCGGGCTTCTGACGACCCGTAACGACTGTCAAAAATCCACGAATGACAGCCAGGACCAACGGCTTCCGAGGCACGGAGGAGTCTCGGAATGTAAAGATGGTCACCCATCCACGGACCAACCCCGGCAAGCGGCTGATATAACTTAGCCATGAGCTCCTATTATGCTACGGCTACACTTCGCGTTATCGCGAACTTTTCTTCGTGCGCTCTCTGTTGCTCAGCGAGTAATCGAGGAGTGTGCGAGAGGGAGCGCACGAAGAAAAGTTCGCGATATCGCGAAGTGTATTCGTAGCATTACAAACAGTGTAAGAAAACTCTTCTCTAATTCTATTATACATCGTAACAGCGAGTCAATTTTCGCGCCTCTCCCTTAAGTCCTAGACCAAATATTTTCTGATAATCGGATAGTTCATGACCTAAAGAGGTGCCATATAGAATATGAATTAAAAATCTCGACTAATTAAAAAGTTATGCAACAACGCGAAATTTCGTTGGTATTCTGGTGAATTGCAAGATAATATTTAGATTAGAATAACATTCTAGAATTAATTGACTTCAGAGAACTCGATTAAACTGTAATTTAAACTGCAGACAACCAGACAGGGGATGAAGATATTTGATTTCAATTTATTGATCACTTTGCATACGGCCTGCTAAAGATTATTTGATTCTGGTCAATTCGTCATCTCATTGTGTAACTTAGACTGATCCTATTTAAATACTTGACTGTAATGAATAGAGATGTCTAAGATTTCTCGGCATCAAAGAAATCTTTTTGAAAATCGTTTCAAATGGACGTTTAAAAAGTCTTGCAGGCATTCTTACTAGAAGGTATATATACGGTACTCACTTATACCAAATTCGATAATCCTACTTCCTACTAATATTATAAATGTGAAAGTTTGCGTGTTTGGATGTTTGTTACTCAATCACGCAAAAACGGCTGAATGGATTTGGATGAAATTTGGCAAACAGATAGTTTATAACCTGGATTAACACATAGGATACTTTTTATCCCGATATTCCCACGGGATCGAGAATTACGCGGGTGAAACCGCGGGGCGCAGCTAGTACAGTCATAATACACAAATCTACATAATATATCAGCCGCTCAAAGGTTATAAAAGTTCAGACAGACATTACGATTTTATTGGCCACGGAGATTCTACAGCGACAAATTACCGACGTGCTGTACAGTCACGAGCATCAATATGTTATCACTTAACAAAATTCAAAGGCGATTTTCACCTGAAATATCGACTGCAACTTTGCTAATTGTATACATATTTATGTTCGTGACTGTACATACGTACCAAAATGGATTGGTTATCAGTGAAAGCGATTGGATCTCTCATTAGTTGGGAATGCAATATGGGATTATTAATGAACGATTTGATTATGTTAATGGATCTTTTTACAAGTGAAAATGTATTGCTGTATTTTATTCGCTTTGTGTTCATATTCTCCTTTTATAACTGTGAAAGGAAAGTATCGTTGGCGAGTATTTATAAATTTGTTCCGCATTTGCCCCACAGGATTCGCCCCACAAATTATATTCCTTATTCGCCCCATATGTTATTCCGTTTTGGCCCCGAAAATCATTTGTTTCATTTATTTATATGAAATGCAGTTAGTGATCACCACGCTTATCGGGTTGGTGATTTCAAACCCTTACAAGTCAACCAAGACTAACTTAAAAAAAGACATTGGGGCTTCCCAGGTTTATACCCGTCAGTTTCATAGGTCTAATTTAATTATAAAAAAATATGTCTGAACATAATAAAACCTATTCTAAATTAAAAAGAAGTCGGTTTTCGTTTCTGTTTGTGTGACCGCTTAGATCTTCTAAACTACATGATGGATATTGATTCGGTTTTCAATATTATTTAAAGCTTTTATTCCGGAAGGTTGAGGTATGTGTATAATACATTCATATTTAATTTAGTTATAAGTACCACTATAATCTCGATGTTTTGACATATCGCCATTGCACCCTTGTGAACCAGGGGCGAGTCATAGTCAGGCGAAAATATAAAACTCAATTAGTCATCCATCTTACTACCAACTTTTTACCAAACAAATTCCTTGAAAAACAGAATAAAACAAGTTTCGTCGATAAAATCGAATAGCTCTCGAAGTTAATTTACTTGTTAGCTTTACATTGCGGGCTGCCATCGGCGGGAATCATTACCGGGCCATTTGCGGGAGGCAATCTAGTTAAACATTGACGTTAAATAATGATTCCTATTTCCTTTGGTTCCGTTGCTTCGAGCCACGGAGTTTAAGTGATTCGATACGCAAAATTTGTAGATGGAATGTTTTATTTTATTTTTGTTGAGTTTTTAATATTGGAAATATAAATTTGATTTTGACTGGCTCTTCGTCTAGATTTAGGACTCGTCCAGACAAAGCGTCTTGTAAGTTTTATTCTTGATAATCGGCTAAGTGAGGAGCTCGTGGCTAAGTAATAACAGCCGCCCGAGACGATCCATCAGGTTAAGCTACACTTGGCGGGGTTGGTCGGTGGATGGGTGACCAACTTTACATACCGAGACTCTTTCGTGGCTCGGAAAGCCGTTGGTCCCGGCTGTCATTTGTGGATCTTTGACAGTTGTTACGGGTCGTCGCCCGAAAAGTTTGACAAGCAGTCTTACCAAGGGGTATCGTATTACCCAGTTACTGGGTTGTGGAGGCCAGATATGCAGTCGCTAACATAATTGGGAAAAGGCTAGGTAGATTGATTGGCCCAGAACTCGGCAACGCTAAAACCATTCTCTGACGCAGACATCAGAGGCCCTAGACAAAGTGACATTCTATCAGCGATAACGATGATGGAAAAGGCAAAAATGTGTAGGACTGACACAAGCTATCTAAAAGCTTATGTCAATCCTGTTGAAAGTCGTTGTAAGAAATACGAAACGCTTTCGAAGCGATTGTCACTTGTCTAAGCCCCCAGATCCACACGTGAACAGGTGACAGGGCATGCGGCGCAAGATGAAAGGTGGGCCATGGTCTGCGGGGAGACGCCGCAAATACATTGAGGATCGGAAGAAAAGTTTTATAAGTTGGCTACGGCAACGTGTGTCCAGGTGAAAGGCTCACTGATGGCTCGATGAAAGAATCAGGAGGTTTCAGATTCTCTCGCCAAAGATCACATCTTTCCGAGGTGTCCTGTGATGTGATAAAAGATATCGCTTGCATTTTGTTGGTAAATCTGTGTGTAACCCTCTGTTCTTAATCTATGACTTTTTATGCCAGATTATTATTGCAACTATCAATACCAAAATTATGTAATATAATAAAAATATATCTACTGATCATTAAAAAAAATTGCCTAGTTTGCACCCAATCGCGGGCCTAGTGCATTTTCTGCACTAGGCCCGCGTGGTAGATTTTGGGCTGGCTCCCTCTCACCGAAAGGAGGCCTGTGTCCCAGCAGTAAGGACATTATAGGCTGATTATGTTGCTATGCATTGCATAGTTAATACCAATAATGACACGTTCATGAAAGATGCTGGGCCAAGAAAATCCCTGAAACAACATAATCAGGGCTCAATTCTCGCGTACTCAGATAATTTTCTGATAATATGCGTAATAAGCATTCACGGTCTGTCGGATTTAACAACTAAATGGTCACGGTCAATGAACGCGAAGTTAACTGGGGGATTGCCCATGGTATGTATTTTCCTGTATATCTGACCTTTGTTATAACTCGGACTTCTTGATGCCTTTGGCTAATCACTGCAGTCATAAAGTGCACATTTATTCAAGGCATCGGATTGAGGATGACAACGTCATATGTATGCATCATGTTCAGTAATTATTATGAAATGAATTAAGTACCGGTAATTATGCTGTGACGCAGACATGAGGCTGACAGTACATTATGAATAGGGAGAAACAAATTGCGCTAAGCAATAGTAATATGAGACCAGTTAGGAAGTAAAAGAATTAATTCAATATCACATTCACGCCGGTAGCACACCTCAGCTGCGAAACCATAGTAGCGAAACCGCAGTAGTTCAAATGTATTGATTCGCGTCATATTCTGCTACTCGAATCGGATGCGAGTAGTGGAATATAATGCGAGTCAGTTAGACCGGCGCCGCGTTAGGACATCAAGCTTCAAAAAAGCTGTTGAACTTGTTCCTAACATAAAATATGTAACAGGACGACAAGAAGTGATAATGTTTTTCCATGTTTTAAAATTGGAAATATTTTTGCTACTATTTTTCCACCATTCCTAAATCATATCTTCACTGAATAAACCTCCAACTGTCATAACGAGACACAATAAAATTTTAATTGTTATTGGCCTTTAAAAGGTTGTGGCGAACCAATTAATTATCTGTGGTTCCCACCGTTACATAACCTGACAACACTGGTTGGTAAAAAAAAAGGGAGTCTATCTATGGTTCAATAAGTTCGGTGATTGGAATCTACTAAAACCAGAGGATATAAAGTTATATTGTTACCCTATTAAAACTCTGTGAACGTGTAACCAAATATATTATAAGTTCGTGTATAGGTTAGTTCCGTTGTCACCTGGATACTGTGCTGTGTTATATTGAATACACGTATATCACAACTGGACGGAGTTTCATTCAAAGGGCGCCCTAACGCGCCTAAATTGGTGACCCCGACGATAGAAAAACATCACAACGTAAAAAGAAGAACTAGAATCCAGTATTGTGAAGTGCAACGAGCCTACACTTATCCCGGGCAGCGGTTTCTTCCTGATCAGATCCAAGTCTGTACCTACTCGTCGCCATTACGCGAGTTTACTTACGAAAATCGAACATTCGTGCTATTGGTACATTGACTAACGAAATAGTGTTCAGTTGTGCATACTTTCTGTGCCAAATTACGCCGTATTTGAACTTTATTGACCTGAAACAAGAAAAATCATCTAATCCCGCGACAGCAGTGCCATTTTTTCTTGTGCGGTTTTCTAAGGAAACTTCAATCAGTTAGCGCGCGAAGCTTGACACCTGACAGCGCCTGTCATATGTCTCCTGTCATCACGTTCTGCAAACTTCAAACGTCAACCGGCTGCGTTCCAGTGTCACTAAAAACGTAAAAGTGTGTTCCGTATTTCAATAGTGTGACAACAAAAGCCTGTAAGTTTTTTTTTCTCATCTTTTTGCATGGGTGGACATTCCTACAACTTACCTCAAATCTACTAAGTCTGTGCATCAAATACTTGTTTATGAACAATAAGTGTTTTAAACCTAAACTGAATGTTCCAACAATAACAACATTTTATTGTATTTCTCCTCTTTACTTTTTCTGCATTCTACTTGTATTGATGTTGGTTAATATTCCGGTATAGTTATTGCTTTGGGGCACTTGCATGCCATGGCATGGTGGCAATACAAATAACAAAATTTAAAAAGGAGTTTTGTTGGATTGTTTATATTTTTTTTTACTATTTACACTAAAAGTTTGCATTTTATTGCCCGTGTGTTGCATGTATAATTTTTATTATGTGCTCTTTATTATGAATGTGTTTTCTCATAATAAATATTTAACTCTTAGATTTTGCTGCTGTGCCAACACTGTATAATTTATGCTGTATTCCTATTCATAGTGTGTTTTTGTGTGCAAGTTAAATATAAATTGTATAGTAACGCAATGGCAAATGAGGGCCAGGAGATTTTCCTTGATCCTAAACCTGGAACTGGTGGTGAACAGTCTGTCGACCCCCCTTCCACATCTCAACCTGTATTAGTCAATAGAGTGTCCATACGCGTTCCCCCTTTCTGGCCTGACCAGCCCGGCCTCTGGTTCGCAAGCCTAGAAGCACAATTTCATATCAGTGGCATCACAAAGGAATTGACTAAATATTACTACGCTGTAAGCCAGCTCGACACAAAATCTGCAACTGAAGTTGAGGACATCATCATCGAGCCACCTAAGGATCAACCTTACACTTGTCTAAAGAAGGCTCTCATTTCTCGTTTCTCAGATTCCTATGAAGAAAAAATTAGGAGGCTCCTTGAGAAAGAGGAGATAGGGGATAGGAAGCCCTCGTCATTTTCGCGTCACCTTAGGACTCTTGCTGGTTCATCTTTCCCAGAGCAACTCCTCCAAACTATTTGGATGAATAGGTTGCCTAATTACATGCAAGGCATTTTAGTTGCCCAAAAGCATTCATCCCTTGAGGACTTGGGCGAGCTGGCTGATAAGCTGCAAGAAATCAGTCCGCAACCAATGAATGTCCACGCAGCAAGTAGGGCATCATCATCTAGTGATGACACCAAGGATCAACTTAAGTTGCTTCAACAACAAGTAGCGGATCTGACACGGCTTGTGACGGGCCTCACCACAAGTAATAACAGAAACAACCGCAGTCGTTCAGGTTCACGCTCACGCATTCCTAACGGCCAATGCTGGTACCACAGGCGATTCGCTGCGAAAGCTTCCAAGTGCATACAACCGTGCACGTGGTCAGCTTCCCTACCACAGGGAAACTCAAGCAGCAGTCAGTAGTGGCGACAACTGACTGCTCCCTAGCGAGTCGCCGTCTATTTGTTACCGATCGGTATTCGGGCAGACGATTTTTAATCGACACCGGATCCGATCTTTCTTGCCTACCTAGACGTTTCTCCCAGGGTAAAAAGCAGCCACTTCCGTACGAACTTTTAGCCGCCAATGGCACTAAAATAAATACTTTTGGTCTGGTCAAACTAAAATTGAATTTAGGTTTAAGACGCGATTTTGTATGGAAATTCATAGTCGCAGAAGTAGGAACTCCAATAATTGGTTCAGACTTCCTGGCTCATTATCACCTTTTACCAGACTGTGGTCATGGAAGGTTGCGAGACGGTAAAACAGGGTTGTCAGCAGAAACCGAATTCTCGTCAGTCGATCAACCCAGCATTAAACTCATTCAATCTCCTGATTCACCATACTCGCACATTTTGACCGAGTTCCCGAGCATTTCACGTCCTCCTGGCGCGCCCAAAGTGGTGAAGCACACTACGGTGCACTTTATCAAAACTACCGATGGCCCACCCGTGACAGCGCGACCACGTCGCCTTGCCCCACTTAAGCTTCGAGCTGCTCACAAAGAATTCGAGGAGATGATTCGCGTAGGCACCGCTCGACCTTCCAGCAGCTCATGGTCCTCCCCGCTACATCTCGCGCTTAAAAAAGACGAGACTTATCGTCCATGCGGTGACTACCGCGCACTGAACGCCCGCACAATTCCGGACTGCTACCCTGTCCGCCATATAGGAGATTTCGGCCACAGCTTGTCCGGATGCTCAGTTTTCAGTACCCTAGATTTAGTAAAAGCATATCAGCAAATTCCAGTAAATTCGGACGATATTTGCAAAACAGCTATAATCACACCCTTTGGACTCTTTGAATTCCCCTACATGACATTTGGCCTTAGAAATGCCGGACAGACATTTCAAAGGTTCATAGACGAAGTTGTGCGGGGATTTAACTTCTGTTTCGCATACGTCGATGATATCCTCGTGTACTCGAGAGACCCCCAGCAACATGCTGAACACCTAAGACTCTTGTTTAACCGACTGCACCAGTATGGAGTGGTCATCAACCCGGCGAAGTGTGTACTTGGGGCAGCCGAGGTAACGTTTCTGGGTTACCGTATTAATGCTGCAGGCACTTTTCCCCCCGAAGACCGTATCCGTGCTTTAGTGGATTTCCCTCCCCCTAAGACCGTGCAAGGCGTGCGTAGGTTCTTGGGCATGGTAAACTATTACCGCAGATTTTTGCCCCACGCCGCCAAGTATCAGGCTCCTTTAATCGACGCAGTCGCTGCAACTAACAGCAAAGGCGCAAAACCATTTCCATGGACGCCCGAGCTCGAACAATGCTTTGATGACTGCAAGAAAAGCCTAGCTAATGTTACCACATTATCACACCCAAATTGTGAGGCTCCCTTAGGCCTTTTTACCGACGCGTCCAGCATGCACATAGGTGCATGTTTACAGCAGAAAGTCGATGAGAACTGGCAACCACTCGCATATTTCAGCAAAAAGCTAACCGAGAAACAATCTCAATGGCCTGCTTATTATAGAGAACTTCTAGCTGTGTACGAGAGCGTTCAACATTTTCGGCACATACTAGAAGTGCAAAACGCAGCAGTTTTTACTGACCATAAGCCCCTGGTGTATGCCTTCATGCAGCGTCGCGACAAGCTTCCACCAACACAACTCAACCAACTAACTTTTATCAGCCAATTTACCACCGACATACGATATATTAAGGGCACCGACAACGTAGTCGCAGATGCTATGTCGCGGGTTGAATCCATTTCATTGGAAGAGGACTACCAAGCCCTTGCAGAGTCACAAGAGAGAGACGAGGAAATCAAAGACGCGAGCTCATCTACTTCTTTGAAATTGAAAAAAATCGTTGTTCCTGGAACCAACACTTCCATACTCTGCGACACGTCGACAGGTAGACCTCGCCCATACCTCACCTTACCTTTCCGTCGAGCAGCTTTCGATCGACTGCATGATCTCAGTCACCCAGGCGTGAGAGCAACCTTACGATTGGTGACTGAGCGGTACGTCTGGCCACATATTAACACCGACTGCCGAAAATGGGCTAAGTCATGCCTAAAGTGCCAACGTAGCAAGGTAACCAGGCACACATCTGCACCGTTGATGTCTTTTCCGATCGCATCAAACAGATTCTGTCATGTCCACATTGATATCATAGGACCACTGCCGTCTTCAGACAATTTCACATATTGTCTGACCGCGGTTGACAGATATACGCGCTGGCCCGAAGCGTGGCCTATGACATCTATCACGGCGGAAGAAGTGGCAGATACGCTGGTGACTGGTTGGATATCCCGTTACGGGGTGCCAAGCACCGTGACGACCGACCAGGGTCGTCAGTTTGAATCCGCCTTGTTTCGGCGCCTTATGAACGTGTGTGCAACAAAGCGGATTCGCACAACCAGTTACCACCCGTGCGCAAATGGCATGGTAGAACGCATGCACCGCCAACTAAAAGCTTCTTTAATGTGTCATCCCCAAACGTGGAGCAAAGCACTTCCACTAGTACTCCTTGGCATGAGGACTGCCCTCAAAGAGGACCTGAATACCTCGTCTGCTGAGCTTGTCTATGGCGAACCTCTCCGACTTCCGGGAGAACTAATCTTGCAAGCAGAAGAACCCAGAAGCTCAAACGACATCACAGATTTCGTCACGGAGTTGAGAAACAGGATGGAAATGTTACGTCCAATACCAGCCTCCCGACACGCTCGACCGTCAACCTTCGTGTTCAAAGATTTGGCTACGTCGACACATGTTTTATTGCGCGACGACACTGTTCGACGGCCTCTGCAACCTCCTTACACTGGCCCATACCGCATTTTGAGGAGAAGGGATAAAACCCTTACCTTGGATATCAAGGGAAGAGAGGCTACCGTCAGCATAGACCGTGTTAAACCAGCATATCTGGACTCTGAACTGGTTTCCTCACCACCAGTTTCAGTTCCTGTTCCAGTTTCTCCCTGCACACAGCCAACTCCCCCCACGCCAACAACTACTCCATCCCCTTCAGGCACTGTCACCACCAGAACTGGCAGACGGGTTAAATTTAGGGACATCCTAGATTTATAGTTTTCTTTCTTGTATTGTTATATTTAATTTTTTCTGTATGTATACCTTGTATTTCTCCGTGGGGGGGTGGTGTGGCGAACCAATTAATTATCTGTGGTTCCCACCGTTACATAACCTGACAACACTGGTTGGTAAAAAAAAAGGGAGTCTATCTATGGTTCAATAAGTTCGGTGATTGGAATCTACTAAAACCAGAGGATATAAAGTTATATTGTTACCCTTCTTCGCAGGGTGGCTGGTAGCAACTGGATGAGAGCTGCCGAGAATCGAGCTGAATGGCGTGCAATTGGAGAGGCCTATGTCCAGCAGTGGACTGCTATAGGCTGATGATGATGTTACCCTATTAAAACTCTGTGAACGTGTAACCAAATATATTATAAGTTCGTGTATAGGTTAGTTCCGTTGTCACCTGGATACTGTGCTGTGTTATATTGAATACACGTATATCACAACTGGACGGAGTTTCATTCAAAGGGCGCCCTAACGCGCCTAAAAGGTCAATCAACAGTTGAGCGGCCTTTATAATGGCACCTTTAAAAGTATCTCCATTAGCAAATAAAGTCGTGTAACCACATGAAACTGTTGTGAAACAAAACAATATACAAGTATTTATGTATACATCCCCTTGTTTATGGATACATCCCCAGATGAACTTGATCGAGATGACCAACAATCAACAATCGATCGTTTATTAGACTCGACGTCCAACAAACGATGCATCCCATTCCCGCCCTTGATTTATGTCCAGCTCTCGATGCACAGACGACTCTCATTTATATCAATGTGGAGAAAAAAGCTTTTAAAGAAAATGTTATTCAAAGTAAACGTAGTAATAATGAATGTTTCGGTGTAAACTTCTAATGACAGTTCAGAGTTGTGTCGTGATTCAAAAGTTTGTGAGGTTTCGTGAAATGTTCAAGATTTTTTAGCTGTAATAAGGGGCTTATTTATGATACGCCGTACTGCCGTAATAAGATGAAAAACAAATTTTGTTTATTGGTTTTTCGGTAAACATTTTTGTAATTATTTGTTGATTTTATAGGAATCTAGGAATCTGTTCGTTAGTCTTTGAATAAGTTGGTATACTTTGAAATAGGTGAGGGTTTATTCAAGTACGTTGGACCGATGCATGACCGGTCGAGCAGACGGCACCTGGAGTGGAGACCGCGTATCGACAAACCTAGTATGGATCCGCCTCCCAGCTAATATTAAGGTGGCAGACTGGATGCGGCAGGTCGAGACCCAGGGTGTTGTGGCGCAGTCTGGGAGAGGCCTATGTCCAGCAGTGGACTGCGATAGGCTGAGTTGATTGATTGAATTGAAAATATTTTAGGAAAAATGTAACCTACGTATATACTTAGATTCTTTATAAAAAGAAGTGAGGAACTGTAAAACAAGAAAATTTCATCTATTTTGTTTAAAAAGTGTAAAAATCTTCACAAAAACTACCAGGGCGCCATAAATCAAAGATGGCCGTAAGTGTTTGCGCAAATATAGAAGGAGCGTCAGTAGGTACTAGGAGCGAACCCGGCTGAGACGACCATAAATAATATTTAGGAGCCATCGATAACTTGTCTGACAGTGGCCGTTGATACTGAAGCATGGCCGCATTCTCTTTGTATATGCATTTCAATATTTTCTCTATGTATTTGGAAAAGAAAGGCTTATCGGATTTGGCAAAGGTGATTCTGACGTGGGTATACATATTTGTTCATGGATTTAGAAAATCTTGGGATCAGGCTCCATTTTTCTAACAATAACAAGTTCAGTGTAGAATTACTCATCATCTGCCTATTTTTTTCCAACTACAAAGTTGGGGTCAGCTTCCAGGCTAACCAGATGCAGCTGAATACCAGTATTTTACATGGAGCGACTGCCTAGAAGACCTCCACAACACAGGTACTGGATATTGGCAGAAATAACAGTAGGTACCTAGTTATTCATGTATTTGTAAAGGCATGATGGATTTTTTATAATAATGATTATAAAAAACCCGAATGCGATGCTAAAGCATCGAAGACCTTCATTAGCCTTTTATTTCATTCAATTTGTACTGCACTGTACGATTTTATGCCAATTAGGATAAAATATTTAGGTGTTGGCTGTTGATACCTACTCTGAAAACCATGAACATTACCTACAAAAACTTTTCAATGCTGAAAAAAAGTTACATCTTCATTTATTGGAGGCCAAAATGTTTTTTTTTTTTCTTATTATTGTCGTAAAAGATGTAAAGTATGACATGAAATATGCAAGCAATATTGTGGAAAATTAAAATAGGATTTATGAAAATGTGTGTTAACTGTTTTTACATTACGTTACAGTACGACACAACTTAGATGTAGCATCGGCAAAATTCGTAGAACCGATCACCATCCGAACTGAGTGCGCCTTCAAGATTTCCAATCTTTATTTCTGCTTCAGGTGAAAATGATCTTTATGCAAACGCACTAACTTGTTAGGCAAATACATTCGTAAAATTGAAATGAATGAGTGCAAATTTTAAAATTTATGCTACATCTACATAAGTTGTGTCATACTGTACGTTAATCTTTAAACGCGTTCAAGAGCTGTCAGTGTCAATATTCCACAGAAAATAATGACACTTACAGTCCTTGTACGTAGTATATGTGCTGATCGCGTTCAGTTTCATTGGTGAAATCCGCCCTAAGTGAGGTGTAGTTTGATTGTAAATGTGTGCGTGTGAGCGTGTATGCACAGTTTTGAGATGTTTCACTGTATTCTTTGCAGCGCTCTGTCTTAGTTTTTTATTTGGTCTGAGGGCTGATTTTGATTATGCTGCTAAACAAATAATACTTTAATTATCGTCATCACTACGATATAAGTCTATCTAATTACAAAAATCACGGAAGGAAAATTACCTTATTGATACAATGAATATGGACGTACTTATGCTATGAATAATTAAAATTGACAGAACGAGGGAAATAACAGTAGTAATAATTGCATTGTAAGATATACCTGTTTCATAATTATTGTTTTTATTCATACCTATAAGTTCGTCATCATTATTAACAGTATTACGATTTATAAGTGACGACGAATAGTAGTCCAATCACTTTTCAAAAATGGTGATAATCCTTTTTCAGTGACGTCACTGTCTGGAGTAATGTTCGATGACTATTGGCAAAGGTTTATTTCGCAAGTTGACGTAAACAAATTGTATCACTATGATAACATTCACGGTAAGTCTGACTGCAAGTTTTACTACTGGGGCTACATTGTCGCGTTATCCAGGCGCGGTGGCAGCCCAAGATTTTGGGGGGTCACCATTGGTGCCGAGGAATATTTTTAGGGAAATGGTTACCTAATTGATAAATACTGTTAATTTTTTTTTTGTATGCCCTTCGGGGTCACTGTGGCTCAACTGGCTCAATTACCTACAGTTTTTAGTTAGTAAAGCAAGTAAATCATTCAGTCTCTCGACAGCTTGAATGTTCTTTCTTACTTGTTTTCTTTTTGCTTGTCGCTTAAGGACCCGGTAGTACCAGAGATTAGCGCGTTCAAACAAAGAAACAAGAACAAAAAAAGACAAACATTAATGCCCCATTAGGTAATGGACCATTAACGCTAATGATTTAATTAATTTCATCGAAAAACCATTAAAATCGAGTCTAACAAGTTAATGGAAGATTAGCATTGAATGACAGCTTTAAAAGTTAAAGTTCGTTTCTACAACTGGCCGTCTAAAAATCAATTGACATTCTAATTTTAAAACAAATCCCAAAAAACAAGCAGCACAATTTTTCGAACAAACAGCAAATACCGGATTACAGCGCTAGTAGAAACCACGATATCGCTAAGACTAGCAGTCTAGTCTACAGAATTATTTACGTAAGCTTTTGAGACAGTCCAAGAGGCTACAATCTTTGGAACCACGAGCCACGAGACACGATCGCCAATTTATCATTGCATCTTTGAACTTCGAAGCCGGAGGGATATTCTTAAAAATTTTGCGGTTTCAATTCTTATTCTGCAATTTTTGTTTGTTCCGTTCGAGTGTAATTTCGTGTTCTTTTTTAAGTGAGACAAGTATTACAATATTGGAAAAGGGGGTTTTATTTTAAAGCTTTAAATGCGATTTTGTTTTAAGTGAGTAAGGTATATTATAGGTACTTTGCTTAATGAAAGCGCGTGGAACCGTGCAACGATAATAATAACAGTTTTTTTTTTAATATTTTTTTTTTTCTTTGTCGATTTAATTGGTGGAATTATTTAACCACTTAACTTATAAATGTAAGGTTTTAGTCAAAAAGTTAACCTACATAAATTAAGTATAATATACCTACCTACCTACCTTTTTCAGGGGTTTTCGATTATGTAGAAGAATACATTTGCAAAGTTTTTTTTACTCTTTTAGCAAGACCATTTAACTTCTATTTATCCCATTCAAAATGCGCAAAGCTAATTCCAACATCCCCAATCTCTTTAAAAGCAGATGAAAAATAATTTCCAAAGAAAAAATATCATATAAACCAGCCATAAATATAAATGAGACACCAAAATGAAATGCCCGTGATTCGAGGATACATCCCGGTCGACTGCGCTTCGTCCGAAACTCCGAACCTTCGCGTTCGATTGAAAACGTGCTTCACTTACAACACGTTTTAGTGTCCACTATGTGTATAAACATTTGTTATGTATTACAGTCATGGGTTGAATTTTAATGCTGTTTATAAAAAAAAAATATTGGTAAAAAAATGTTTCGAGAAAACGCGGTCACGTGGTCGTTGGCGTATACTGACGTGACGTATTCCTCTGTTTTATTTTCTCCCCGGTTATTGAAACAAGTCCAAAAATGTTTTTTTTCGATATATACAATGTGGAGACTACAATACAACAATAAATGAAAACACTGGCAATACTGATGCCTAAGAGTATTTTGGAACTATCAAATAAATCCTAACATGGAAATTAAAAAAAATTTTTTTTCAAGCAAACTAAATAGTAGTGATGGACCAAGTATGGGATTTGCCGATCTTTGACTAGCTATCGTAACTAAACTATTGGATATATTTGATTAATTTTTTGTATGTAGATTGAGAACGTCATTAGATATACATAGTTTCATTTTTTGTCGTATTGTCGTCTCCACCTTGTATATTTTATTTATTTCAGACAACCATTGATCCATTGCATTAAATTAAATTTACATTTATATTGTTAGTATGATATAATGTATTCCATTGACAAGTCTTTTTGGCGTTATTATTTTAATTGTAATAATAAAAATATAAATCCTGCTGTAGGTACCTACCTCATTTTTTTTTTGGTAGAAAATTTTTAAGTACCTTATTTTTTTTGGAAGGTTTGAGTCGTCAAATGACTTCTCCCGCTTTGGGCGGAGCGGAAGGGCGTGTCGGACTTTTACTGACTAAAACCCACCCGTGTTTCTTTAGTTGCCTGTTGCCAAGGTCCCGGTATCCCTTTCGGATTTTCCCGTAACCCTGGCAGAGAAAACTGTTACCTGCTGTTTGTTGTGTAGGACTTTAGGTAAGTGGTCGCAAGAACAAGGTTTCTTGATATATTGTATTCAAAGTTGTGGTGACTATTAGGTGGTATTGGTGATGGCGGAATATTTATAGAATAAAAAAACGGATTTCTTTTGAAATTGAAAACGTAATTATTTTGGTCTTGGTCAAAAGAATTGCCCTTTTTAAGAAAGTTTCTGAATCCACTATTAAAATCCAATTTTACTCTCCCAATCATCATTCCAATCAAATCTTCCCAACATAACCTATATTTAGCAAATAGCTAATGAACTATTTCGCCGACTTACAGGGGTATAATCAAATGCTGTACATCGGAACTGGGGACCCAACGCGATTAGCAGACGAGACCAGAAAGTTAATGCTGTTAATAGCTAAGCGAATTGCAAGGAGGAAATTGCGTCCCACTTGGGATAGAATTTGGTTGATTGGGCACTGGGTTAGGGGTCCTGCATAGATAGATACCTATTTATTTTCTTAGATGGAGAGGAATTAAGGCTTATATACCATAACGTAAGAAATAAAGGACTTTGATAAATGAGTTGATGATCTTGATGAATCGGTAGTGAACAATTTTCTATTACTACGGAACACTATGAACAATTTTAAAAGCTGTCCATTTTGTACAGCAAAAAATGGCAGATATCTTTTAAAAATAATAATTAAATTATTTAACCTTTGGTATGGCCGGAACGTAGATCTCGTTGAGACTCAATGGATTTGTGTCTGTAATTAAGACAAACGACGGGTTAAATAATAATAATATATTTATTTCACCAAAAATAATACAATGGATTACACCATACTTACTTAGACTACTACTTGGGAGTATATAAAATGGGAGCATCTGTACCCGAACTAGGACTAGTCCTGTATCTACATGGGAACATTATGAAGCCAAATTAAGACGAGTCCTATATCTCGGCATACAGCATCCCCTCAAAACAGACAATATTATACATATTAGCCCAAAGGGCATGCAAAAAATCTATACAAAAATGAGTGTGTATGTCGGGGCCGTTTCATCCTTCACGCAGTTCATCCATCGTTTCATAACAGCATGAATAATATCTGGTCTATTGAAAATCGCCTTCATCTTTTGATGCAGAGCCACAATAACCAGATAACGTTTTACTTTTTGAGATCCAAGTAAAGACGTAGCAAATAGCAACATCGTTTATTGTTTTTCTAGAATGCTCGTGTGAGCCACCTGTCCCACCACGGGCGAGGAAGCAACTTTCAAAGATTTTCATGCTCAAGAAACGTACAAAAGATTGTAGGTCCCGTGTTAGTAAAAGAGACGCATTATCCATACTAATATTATAAGTTCGAAAGTAACTCTGTCTGTCTGTATGTTTATCGACTAAAGCACTGAACGGATTTCGACAAAATTTGGCAAAGAGATAGATGGCATCCTGGGGAAGGACATAGGGTACTTTTTATCGACATACCACGCGGGCGAAACCGCGGGCGGAAGCTAGTATATTCATAGTTGATCGCTGACTGTTCACATCGCTGGCGAGTAATCGTTTTTCTCAGCGACTCTCGCTTGGCGGGCAGAAGACTCGCTGAGAGTACTTTCGCATACCAGCGAGTAATCGCCAACTCGTTCTTAGTCGCTAGCACTACTCGTTTCTCGTTAGGTAATCAGTTTTCTTTCCTGTTTACAAAAGAACGGAACTGATGATGCATGTTTCTCCGATAAGCAATCCTATCGATACAATGTGGATCAAATTAATCAATTTATCGATTTTAAATACTTATAATTTAATTATCAATAAAAAATAATATAGCATTGTTTTTCTGGTTCAACGAATAATAAATAATTTATAATTTATTTATTTTATTTTAAAATGATGAACTCATGTATGTGTGCCTCGACTTCGCTTCGGCCCACATTTTCATCGTCCATCAATGTAGCTATAGTACATTACTGTCGCGGCCTACAACTAGTGTAGGCCGCGACAGTAATGTACTACTATAGCTAGATCTGGTGAAGGCCCATGAAAAGGACCTTTTGTTTTATTTTGTCTTACGTTTATTCCATTGTCAATGCAATGAATTTCTGGACCGTAAATATGCCCCGTCTTTGTAACACTGCCACAGATGTTTAGCCATACGTTTGGCGTGAATGTAACGCATAATTTCCCCCTACTTGTTCTTTTTTGCGTCTGTGTTTTTTCTTTGCGTCATGTTTTACCTCAAATATGCGTATTTTCTTTCTTTTCTATCATATCCAATCCTAGCCAACAAGCAGTTGACGTCTTCCGGCTACTACCGAACTTATCTTGGGATATCCCAAGTTAAAATAACTTATTATTTCTCATAAAGGTGCTTTTCCTCTTGGATGTGTAGATACGTGATAAGAAGCATGTTTTACTTTCGCCCCTTCTAATTGGAATTTCCAAAATTAATTTCTACGATCACTTCCATTTAATATGGCTTTGGTATACCTAATTTCAGTTTTCTTTTCCTTTAAGTCAGGTTACTGTTTTAGGTATGAATAATCCGTATCTTTACGTCAATTTACACATGACTTCTCTTCCATACAACTTCTTTTTGCCGTCATCCTATGGGCGGTTCATTACGGACCGTTCATCATCTGCCGAGCTTTATCACAACTATGTTGGGGTCGGCTTCCAGTCTAACCGGATGCAGCTGAATATCAGTATTTTATATGGAGCGAAAGCTTATCTGACCTCCACCACCCAGTAACTGGGTAATACGATACCCCTTGGTAAGATTGGTTGTCAGACTTTCGGGCTTCTGGCGATCCGTAACGACTGTCAAAGATGACATGCCACGAATGACGGCCGGGACCAACGGCTTAACGTGCTTTCCGAGGCACGGAGGAGTCTCGGTGTGGTATGTAAATATGGTCACCCATCCACGGAACAACCCCGGCAAGCGTAGCTTAACCTGATGGATCGACCCGTGCGGCTGTTATTACGTAGCCACGAGTCCTCCCTAAAATTATGGACTGTTATTGGTTAAAATTATTTTTACCAATAATGAAGCAAAGACCTAATAGTTTTGCATAGTAGACCCTCCCATATGGAAGCAGATAGCATAGGTAAAATATTGCCAGTTTGGCAATAAAAAAGTTACCATTAAAAAGGTACCATTGGTACGCAAAACGATTCGTTTCTGTTTATAGGAACGCAGCATTAGTTGTCACCCCAATTCTATCCAAAACCTCTTTCACCCAATCCATCCAGTGTTGGGTTTATAATATGTGAATGGCTATAAGAAAACAGGTGAACAAAGAAAACATGGATAGATTGTGAGAAAAATGACGTTGGTATTTGAAATCTATCAATCTGTCTAACCTTTTCCCAACTATGTTGGGGTCGGCTTCCAGTCTTACTGGATGCAGCAGAATTCAGTATTTTACATGAAGCGACTGCCTATCTGACCTTCACAACCCAGTAACTGGGTACTACGATACCCCTTGGTAACACTGGTTGTCAGACTTTCGGGCTTCTGACGACTGTCAAAGATCCACGAATGACAGCCGGGACCAACTGCTTATTAACGTGCTATCCGAGGCACGGAGGAGTCTCGGTATGTAAAGATGGTCACCCATCCACGGACCAACCCCGGCAAGCGTAGCTTAACATGATGGATCGACCCGTGCGGCTGTTACTACTTAGCCACGAGCTCCTAAATGACGGCTGATTTATGTAAGAAAGAAAAAACTTGTTGCAAACTCAAATAGTGGGATACAAGCAGGAAGATGATGATGATACATGCGAGATATACCTACGGTCCCGCGCAGCGTCTGCGCGTCCGCAGGTGCGAGTCGAATATAGCAAAAAAACAAAAAAGTTTAACCCTTTCAAAACAGACGTTTTGATCATAATTTTTAGTGGTTACCGATATAAAAAACTGTGTGCTAAATTTTTTTTGCGTCTTAAAATACTTTAACGTCGGCAGGTACAATTATTATATTATTTTTAAGACACGGGTAAATCCGTGAGTCATGCCTGACAGCCTGACTATCGGATCTTGAGAAATGTTCGTACCTATGTGTGTTATGTACTCGTAAACAAGTATATCCAGTTATGTGTGTAGAGATAGCAACAGCATGGTAGTTTTGTGTAAAGTTGGTTAAAACATAAACGTCATTATTTATGTCATATTTTGCATAATCGTCGAAGGCATTTGTAATTCCCAGAATATTAAGAGGGTTTTGAAAACTAGGTCAATAGACTTTTATGATGCATGATCGTTTTTTTTTTATTCCACTTTGGAGTTGGTGATTAAGGAAATAAATCATATAAATATAATTCTGCACTAATGGAGGAATTCTAATTCAATATGTTAAGTCAAGGAAAAAATAAATAGATATTAATATAATATAAATATGTATATTAGTTGATTTACGGGGAAATTCCGAAGGCCTAAAAATATTTAGGCTTTCGGAATTTCCGCGTAAATCACCAAACAAAAATCCCACAAAAATATCAGAAGAAAAAAAGCAACCTGTTTTGAGAAAAATACCCAGAATCCAACAATAATGGTCCATGCCATCTCAGGACAAAATTGCAGCTACGTCGTAATATTTAATTGCAAATGACGTAAACAGTAATACTATACTAAAATAAATGAATATTTTAGCATGCGAACGGTACAAGGAACAACAAAACTACGTATTCGTAAGTATTTAACGAACGGACTTGACCTCCACAGGCCAGTATCTGAAGTCGACCACCGCGATCTGGTCGCAACACTATAAAATTATTTATTTATTAAAAAAAAAAAAAAAAAAATATTGAAACCAATTTATTTGTTTAAGTGATGACAGTGTTTTGTTTATAATAAAAAAGTGTTAATTTATTTGTAAAAAATGTGGAAAAGTTGTGTGATTTTTGTGTCTACTTTACTATGGAGTTCTGTCCGTAAGTATCTGATCATCTGACTGAGAATTCTCATGCGAATTGAGACTTTAACCTCAGTAAGCAAAGGTTATATTTGCAAACATTATTTTGGAGTTCAGAAATAATATTCTGATCAAACATTTTGTGTGCAACAAGAATTATACAAACTGCTCATGTCACGTTGTTTTGTGCTTTTAGAACGTGATTTTAAGATAGAAAATGAACATTATTAAGATCAACTACACTACGTGATAGTGAGGAAGATTGATTACAGTTAATTAAGTGTGATTATATGAAGCAAATTAGCTAGCTTCTTTAAAAGAATCATCTGTTATGAGGAAAATAAGGAAATAGATTCTGCCTCAAGACGTCTTGTTTATTTTTCACTTACCTACCTCAAAATAATTAGTTTTTGATGTAAGTAGGTATTTTCTAGCAGTTGTATTACACATAAATGTTTTAAATAACTCGTTTTTGAAACTCAGGCCATAGTTCACTGTTTAAAGTGGGTAGGTACGTATTCTATTAAAATTTCCTTATTTGAAGCAATTTCCTGGCCAAATTTATACTCCCGGACACCTGAATTGAGCCACTCTGCATATTTTTTCTAAAAGGTCTCTTTTTAAATATTGACATTAGGTACAAAGAAAAAAAAAAGTGGTTTTGAAGCCAGTCACTCACTATCATTTCCGTTTGTCATTGTTCCAAATTTGAAATCGAAATACTAAAAAGAAAACAGTTTCAAGTAATTACAATAAATCGTCTTTTCGGCGTTTGTCAGGGGCAAAATTAGCGTGCAAATTTTGAAGAAAACAATGTTTTATATACAACGTGCCGCTACCATGACGACATTAATTTAACACACGTATCCGATTTCGCGTATTCGTTTTAGGAAAATATTTTAATTTCATTAAATGTTATTATTTATTGATTTACTTACAATTTTCTAAATTACCATCCTGGAGCAACTGTACTTAAAGAACTGTAGCGAAGAGTTCATTTGCCGGGGTCACGGATCATATGTAGGCGAATAAAAGGAAAGCCGCGCAATTTCCTAGAAATTATGCCGACAAAGGATCTTGACCGATGGAACGTAAGCCAGCAGGTACCTACATGAATGAATCTTTTACAAAGAGTGATCTCAATTTTGGTTATGTTTTTATTAATTAGTTTGTTTGAAAATTATTTTTTTCCAATTTACGAATTATTTTATATTATTTTAATTTTTATGGTTACTGGCCACTAGCCCTACCCGTGTGTTAAATTAATGTCGCCATTGTAGCGGCACGTTGTAGAGAAAACGTTTATACGATATATTTTAAATAGATAAAATTATATGATTATTAGAGATGGGCCGAATGTGGTTTGAACCGAATCCGAACTTCGGCCGAAGATTTGGTTAAAATGAAAAGTTCAGCCGAAGTTCGGTTCAATTTCGCGCGTTTTCTCGAGAGCGACACGTCCTGACTTATTTACGCATTTACTGTTTACTTGTTTCCGCATTTACAAATCCAGATGTTTGTTAGACGAATACTAAGCTTATTTCATTTTTGTAATAGTATGTCTAATTTTTATATCTAATTAATTAGGCAGAGATTTTCAAGACCATTATATTAAGAACTGATTTAATTTAAGGTTTACATTAACAATATTCCTAGCTAAAAAAAAATCCCACAAAAGACATAATTTTATTTTACAGTAATGCTATTCTTATTCTATTAAATTTCGGTCAAAATAGTGCAAGTAGGTATTATTTTTCTTGTGCCAAAAGTTCGGCATCTGGACCGAATTTCGACCGAATGCCGAAGTTCGATTCAAGCTGCTGAAATTCGGTTGAACCGAATGTGAACCGAATTTCGGCCCATCCCTAATGATTATGAATAAATAACGACTTGATGTGGATGAACTATGACGTGATGTGGAATGTTCTCCCATGCTTCCAAGATGGCAGTTTTCAGCTCCTGCAAAATTTCTGACACTGGTTGGTTAGTTCGAACACACCTCTTCAGCTCCTCCCATTAGTGCTCTATTGGATTCATATCGGGGCTTCTTCCTGGCCATTCCATAACTGCGATACTAACGTCATGCAGGTATACTTGCAGTGCGTGCCCTTGCATTATCATGCCTAAAAATGAAATCCTGGCCCACAAACTCAGGATGGCATCACTTGAGCCACTAAGTCTAGAGATTGACAAAAATGAATCGGTTGCTGTTAGTGGTGACAGCCGTCGCCGCGTCATCCCGTTGCAACGTTTTTCCTTCGGTGGAAATTCCGCCCCAGACTGTCTATGGCCCACCGCCGTAACGCCCATAACTCACCTTCTCTTCAATGCAACATTGCTGAAGAGGTTCTCCCTGTCTTCGGTGGACTTTCCTACGTCCATCATTGCCATACAGCATAATATTGGTTTCATCCGTAAAAAGAACCTGGTTCCATTGATGTTGAGTCCAATGCAAATGTTCACGTGCAAACTGTAGGCTTGCCATTCTGTGCCTGGCTTATGGGAACACATAACTTTTCCCAGACTTATCATTATTTTGATTTTTAGGGCTGGAAACATAAAAAATACACGGTGGGTCGGTTTAGGAGTCCGGGAGTGTATTAGGATCAGCTTTATAATAACAATTTAATTGTTAATATTGTCAGTGCATATTTTTCTCTTGAATTTACCTTATTCCTATTATTATTGAGGAAACCTTGCAACGTTCGATCACGTCCCGAATCAAATTATCGATACCAGGCATCCTTATTGTTATGCTTAGATAGTAGGTAGATTGCGTTGACTGAAGGAATACAAATGAAAGGACTTTGTGTATATAAATCTTGTATCTCACGACCAAAATATAATTTAAATCCATACCTAGGTACATACGTAAGTATATACCATATTTAATAGATGGTGTTTTATATACAATTAGTGAACCGCCCCTGCTTCGCACGGGTGCGAATGTCACAACATCAAGATTTCTATGCTATATCAATCTATCTATGTGGCCCTATCCCAACTATGTTGTGGTCGGTTTCCCGTCTAACCGAATGCTGAATATCAGTATTTTACATGGAGCGACTTGGAAGTTGCTCCATGTAAAATACAGGTACTGGTTCATGTAAGTTACTTGTGGAGGTCAGATAGGCATCTGATCTCCACAACCCAGTAACTGAGAAATACGATACCCCTTAGTAAGTCTGGTTATCAGACTTTCAGACGTCTGACGACCCGTAACGACTGTTAAAGATCCACGAATGACAGCCGGGATCAACGGCCTAACGTGCTTTCCGAGACACGGAGGAGTCTCGGTATGTAATGATGGTCACCCACGGCCCAAGGGCAAGCGTAACTTAACCTAATGGATCGACCCGTGTGGCTGTTATTATCTAGCCACAAGCTCCTTTCTTCCATTTTAACGAATAGGAAGGAACAAGTTAATAATATACAGACTAGGACCTATTTCAACTGTAGGATCTGAAATTCCTAAGTAAGACTCAGAAAATATATTTCAAGTATAGATCGTTCACTATAATTTGTCCCTTGCCGTCATGTTGGCACCATTGCTTGTCAAGCTTAGTTTCAATACTAATAGAGTTCAAAATGGCGACTTACAGAACAGTACTACCAATCGCGTCACGGGTCAAGTTATAATGAACGTACTATACATATCTTGCCAATACCAGTTTAGATACGTCAATAGCCTATACCTACCAACCAGTATGCATCTCTTCTGTTATTTTTTTGCACTGTACTGTGGTCATCACTAGTGTACTAAGCAAGTCTGTGGTCAATTACTGCATTTTTTACAATGTTGAAACTTGTTTTATGTGAAGCCAAGACTCATAGACTCATCTTAGTTAATGTTTATTAGTTTGCATGCAACATTTTGAAAACATGGATTTTATAAGTGTTTTACTATTTTAACCTAGACAAGTGACAATCGCTTTGAAAGCGTTTCTTATTTCTGCCAAGGGGTATCGTATTACCCAGCTACTGGGTTGTGGTGGTCAGATAGGCAGTCGCTCCATGTAAAATACTGGTATTTAGCTGCAACTGGTTAGACCGGAAGCCGGCCCTAACATAATTGATTGGCCCAGAACTCGGCAACGCTCAAACCATTCTCTGACGCAGACATCTGAGGCCCTAGACAAAGTGACATTCTATCAGCGATAACGATGATGGAAAAGGCAAAAATGTATAGGACTGACATAAGCTATCGAAAAGTTTATGTCAATCCTGTTGAAGTCGCTGTAGAAATACGAAACGCTTTGGAAGCGATTGTCAATTGTCTAGGCCCTCAGGATTGACATAAGCTTTTCGATAGCTTATGTCAGTCCTATACATTTTTGCCTTTTCCATCATCGTTATCGCTGATAGAATGTCACTTTGTCTAGGGCCTATGGTCTGGATAATTTAGGAATGGAATTTTGCCATAAGTTCGTATCCATTCTGAATTCTGTTTCCCATTAATTTCAGATTAAAGACATATAAGTTGAGGTTGTCATCCGTGAAACAAATTCAAATTATCGTTCGGGTTTTTTTAAGCAAGGCGAATTCTAAAAAATCTAAATCACGTTCATTAGCTGTCAGTTTCAAAATTATTATGGAATATTGACACTGACAGCTTTTGAACACGGCTTAGATGTGCTGATCGCGTTCAGTTTCATTGGTGAAATCCGCACTTAATCTACCGTTAGTGGTTTTCCAAAAGTTTATCCGTTTCTATCAAACTTTCAACTCGTTTTGACGGATGAAATGATTAATTTACCTACTAGTAGTTCTGCGAACAGTCTGTCAGTCGCGAGGTCTTCGCGGGATCATACTTTTTCCAACGATTAAACTTTAGTTAGTCGCGCCAAAATAATCACACTGTTACTCACATGGGGTCTGTGCGGATCTCAAGATTAATTTTACAAGCAAGAAGGTTAGAAATAGTAATTAAATCATTACACTCCTTACATTACAGTCGGGTAATTTTTTTCCTTAGGATGACCTAAAAGCAAAAATTCACACGAAGTTCTAACACTGTGCAAACTCGCTAATAACTACTATGACACGAGATAAAGATGATAATAACAGACATCAGTTTAATAAATGTATGTAGGTATTGTAACAAGCTATTTTGTTATTAACATAATCCACAATAGGTTTGCAAATGACAGGCGCCAATTGGTCTCATGCAGTAGAAGATGAATAAAATTAAGGAACAAGATGGTGGAGAGATATTGATTAAACATCCAGTGATAAATATGATAAATAATGATAATCCCCAACTACAATTATGTTTAGTTCAAAATGTAGGTAGAAGGAAATAAACTCAGATTTGATCGCAAGCGCATCTCCACGGGCGAGAGAATCGCGGCGATAGTCCTTCCGTGCCATGAAATTCTCGGTGCGATGAATCGCCGCGTGGAGATGGCGCCTTAGATGCGTGTTAATTCTTCCAGATTTCTTGAAGTTAAACAGTAACCGCAAAAATTAGTTTTTTGGTTAAACAGTTCAGGAGATACACCGCTCGGTTGAGCAGGAATCTCTTCTGCCATTACCTCATTATCAACATCATCTTTGGCGGCCTTCCCTGGTTTGTGCGAGTCTCATCCAGTCTTCCCCGTGATCTTCTGTAGGTCTGTTACCAGTACCTACTTGTGTCTTAATTCATCTAAAGCCTGTTTATTTGACATGTGCAAATGTCAAACTCCGAATTTAAAAAACCAACAACAATCACTTGAAATGTCAAATTAGTCTACGCGATTAAAAAACAGACTTTAGATTCTGACCCATGAGTCGTAATCTAGAGGCGTCGTCTACCAGTCAGAATCTGGAGTTAGGAATTAAGACCAATATGATCCGGAATAAAATAAAATAATTTAATCAATATATTAATATTCTAATGATTTGAACTTGAACAGTAATTGATAAAGACGTAACCGCGTTCATTCGTATTTAGATAAAATAGTCATAACATTTCCTCATGACTGTATGATACTAAGGTTATCAGTTTAATTGAAGTTACGAAATGTAACACAAATTATTAAAAAAACAATCTATCTTTTTTATCAACATCATCTTAATGTTTTGTTAGTACAACACAATCATAAAAAACTCCCGAAAGTAATGAGATTTGACGTTTTCGATCATTCAATGCACCAATAGCAAGGATTTTTCTTCAATTTTCTATCTGACTACTTTTGCGTTTGATTTTTCCGGCGGCAGTATCCTGTCAGACGGTTTGAAAAAAGTTGGTTGAAACAAAAAATATCCGGCGCCCCTTTTTCCGGAGTGCATAAACTCGCGTACAATTTGACTTTTATGCGTAGTTATTTTACAGAAAATTACTATCAGCAAGCTAACTTCATAATTATGTATATTAGGATGTGAATTTTATTATGGTGTAGTTAGCACACACAAAACTGCCGAATCGATTTCGATAAAATAGAGAAAGATATAATTTGCAAAAATGATGGCATTATTTAGTCATCTTTTTGCGACCGAGTTTAGATCTTCCATTTATTAATCAGTGTTTAGTTCAAATCAATAATTTCGTAATCAGATTCACCTCCATATACGTAGTACCTTTTCTATAAACACGTTATCCTAATTAATACTATTTCCTTTTTCAACAGTCAGTCAGTCAGAGAGCTGCATGACCCCTCTTGGAGCCCAAAGTACGTGCGTCTCTCTATATGAATGCCCGCCCCTCTTTAACGCCTTTGAACAGCGGCCACTGCCTAACAATGTGGTCAGCCACTTGAGAAAAGCACAATGCGGCTTCGAAGGATATGTACCCAGGGTGTGCTGCGGGCCCCTGCCGACAGGCCAGCAGGAACGGCCAACGCCAAGACCTACGGTAAGAGATAATGTTGATTTAAAATGAGAGTAATGAGCAACTAGTCTCAACTTTCTGCCTGACCGACTCTTTGACTATTCAAAATGTCTATAATTGGTTTAATTAAAATAAATGCTTTGAATTTCAGGTTTAGACAATATTTGATAGCCCATCTATTTTGAATGCCTGATCAGAAAAATAAACCCACTTTTTATATAAGTCCGTAAGTCTACAATAGACTTTGATCACAACGATCAAAACTGCATCTAATGACTTTAAAGTAAACTTTGATTTAAGACCGTTTATTCTGAAAGTGGGCAACGTCGCAAATATATGTCAAATATTTCGCTGTTTTGATTAATTTGGCAATATTACTGTATGAAAATATGAAATATGGCTAGACAACTGTCTAAAATATTGATTATGAAATGCAATAAATAATATCGTAACACCGAATATTAGTTTTAGTTGTAAGAAAAAAAATTGAAACCTCTCCAAATGCCTTTTTTACACCTAAAACCTGTTATATTCAGTGTTATTATTGGATATAAGCAAGAAAAAATACCTAGTGTAATAACTAGGAACAGCTGTCGGAAAACCGAAGTAATATCCTCCATATTTCATCAGAAGGAAATAGCGCTGAGTTAATGAACTTGGCGACAATGGCGACCTTTGCCTTAAAAGGCGTCCATAACTCTTAATCCTGTTGCTATGACCGACTGTATCGGAATTACCGCTAAGCTTTGACATATGACACATCATGCTGGAACACCTTTCGAGCATAATTATATAAACACTAGCTTCCGCCCGCGGCTTAGCCCGCGTGGTATGTCGATAAAAATAAGCCTATGTCCTTCCCGGGGATGCCATCTATCTCCCTGCCAAAATTTTATCGAAATCCGTTCAGTGGTTTGGGCGTGAAAAGGTAACATACAGACAGACAGACAGATAGACAGACAGACAGACAGAGTTACTTTCGATATTATAGTATATATAGTATTAGTATGGATTACACTCATTTTTGGGCAGTCGTGTAAAAAGATACGAGAAAGGAAAAGTAGCAAGGTGTAGAAAAATAATTAACCTGATTGTAATGGGGTCTTGTACCACATTATTCTTTGAAATACCTCGTTGGTCTAGTGGTCGCCAGCGCTACTGCTGACCATGATGTCAGTGTCAGTGTGTGTTATTCGGTTTTCCATCTGGAATTTCTCAGTAGCAGGCGTAGCAGCCTCGATTTGTGCCCGGTTGATGGCAATAGGGTCACCCCTATTACATGGCATTACTGGCGAAATGTGGGTGTACTATATGCCCAACCTTTCGGGGAATACAGGAGTGAAGTTATGATACGATATGTCTTTGAAACCAGCTGTGCTTGTGAGAATGTGGTATAAGTGTGATGAAACGGATGATCCAATGTTTACAAAAACGTCTCCAGGAGAATAAAATGAATTATGATAAAAATGGTTAAAACTTGCTATACTCACATATTCACATAGCAGTGGTGGCCCAGTGGTAACGGCCGCGACTTACGAGTTGTAGGTCGTAGGTTCGAATCCTGATAGGAGCTTTACTTTGTGTAAATAATTTCATAACCACTGCTCTCAAAATGGTGAAGGAAAACCTCGTGAGGAAACCGGCATGTCCTAGGACCAAAAATTCGAAGACATGTGACATCTACCAACCCGCAGTGGGCCCGCGTGGTGGATTACGGCCCACTCCCTCTCACAGAGAGGAGGCCTGTGTCCCAACAGTGGGAACGTTATAGGCTGATTATGATTATGATGATACTCACATTTAAGATAGTTAATTGATTCAGGCGTGACTTTGCGGAAATCCATTATAAAATACAACAGACGTAGATATATTTAGTAACCTATTCCGCTTGAAAATTCTTCAAGAGTCATAAAAACCCTGTAAGAAATCAACACGTGTTTCACCTCTCAACGAGGCATCCTCAGGATAATGATTGACCAATTGCAAACCAGAACGCGACATGTAACCACATCGAGCGCTGGACACAAAGTGACGTGAAGTGACATTTGGTTAGCTAGTAAATTT
Organism: Lithophane semibrunnea; assembly: GCA_947363905.1. Classification (NCBI taxonomy): domain Eukaryota; kingdom Metazoa; phylum Arthropoda; class Insecta; order Lepidoptera; family Noctuidae; genus Lithophane; species Lithophane semibrunnea. The sequence goes on from OX376185.1 coordinate 7,116,874, forward strand.
GTGATCCAATGTAAATTAATAGCAAGAAAAAAATATAATATTGGAAACATTTGTGCCTCGAAGGCAATAAAATTCTTTGATATAGAATGTGACTAGCTATAATCCAACCAAAGCCCAAGTTTCACATAACTTGCAACCTGGGCTTGCTTAACCTACTGGATTTTCATAAATTTCTTCCAATAATTGACTCAAAAATTCAACAGCAACGACCAACCCTAGTCACCCAAGGCAGCAGTGCGTACTCCCAGGAGGACTCGTCACCAGCCCCAAGAAATCAATGCGGTGTGGACACCAATGGAGACAGGGTTTATGGAGGAACGTTCACAGACTTGGATGAGTTCCCCTGGATGGCGCTGTTGGGATATAGGACTCGTGAGTACTTTTTGAGTTTTTTTTGTCTTTTTAGACGACAGCACAGGGTTATGTTTTTCATGCCTAGCTGTGTATTATATGGGATTCCTTATCTGTGCTATACATGCTTTGAAGGTTCCTAACGGCTGGATGGGTTTTTTATACATGAGGTGTCTATCGACTCGTCTTGGTCAAGCGATGGCTATGAAGCTAGTCGGACTTCTTTATGTTTATATTTACTATTATCAGATTATATTTACTTTTAGACCCAGCTTTACTTTAAAAAAAATCAGCTGTTCCCTACATTTGTGTTCACTTAAATCGACAAAATGTATGGAACAGCTGATTTTTCTTTCGCGATTTCAAAGTTGGTCTGAAAATGATGAGTATAATGGGTTTTTCGGGTTTAGCATAAACAAAAAATAAGGTTGTATATCAAGAACATTTAGTTCAGAAAGTCGAATGTCTTGATGGAACAAGTACGTATCCCCAAGAAGCATTTAAGTAATTGATGCTGTCTTCTTACCGACCTTGTGCCATTTCAACTTTTAAAACCTGTTCAATTCGTTATAAATTAAATGTTATTACGTAGTTGCTTGTAAGTCTGTCAAAGATGATTATTATCGAGAGCATCTGCTGTATAATCATAGCAATTTGTATGCTATCACGATGGTAGTTAACCTTTAACAACATATATAAACATTACCTTTATTATATTTATTGTTATGGAAGAATACAGTACAACAATGAGGGTTTTCTAACTCGCAACCATAAATGTAAACGAGGCAAAAGCAAGCATAAAATTCAATATGTGCCAAATTGCCTAATACGTATTTCTCGAGTTGTCGATTCGCCCACAAATCAATTAACTTCGTACGGGTAACCTCATGAAAAAAAAAATATTAAAAAGTGTCGACTCGCCCGTATTGGGCAAGTAAATTCGTGCGAATCAACCAATAAGCCCAAATTCCATTACAACTTATTTGTTTTAGGACCTTTTTATTACAAAATAGCTTTTTATTACAAAATCGCTCCTGCTTCACACGTTTTTTAAGGCTTGACAAAACATCTAGATTTCTTAGTTGTACTATGTAACTTTAATATTAACGTACTAAACACATAAACCTTCCGAAATAAATTCTCTAAACGATGGGGAAACGTCATCAAAATCTGTTGCGTGGTTAAGAATAACAACGCGGACATACAGACAAATAAGAAAAACGACTTTAATTTATTATATGTATAGATATAGATGGTCACTCAACAAATAGCTAGATAGTTGATTGTGGCAATCGATACAAATATTGTATATACTTAATTCAATGATTGTATTTTCAAATATAGATGTTTTTTTTTAGATACATAAATAGGTATACCTATATAAACTATAGAAGTATTGTCCCACTGCTGGGCAAAGGTCTTCTCCATAGCTTTCCACTGTTCCTTGAGCGTTGCCTTTTCCGGTAGTATTACCAACATGTTTTTTTTTCTCTGTGCAGGCAAAGGAACCACGTCATACCAGTGTGGTGGTGTGCTGATCAACCATCGTTACGTCCTGACTGCTGGTCACTGCATCACGGGAGCCATTACAAAGGAAGTGGGAACTTTGTAAGTAACTCTAACCCCTTTATTTATAAACTTTGCTTAAAGTTAAGTTATGATTAGCGACTATTTAATCATAAATTTTTGACGTTTGAACGTTTTATAACTTTAGCAACGTTTAATAAAAAAACCGTTGCTGACTGGGCATTACTCGCTTGAAAATACCATTGATAGAAGGTAGTTTGTACCAAATAGAAAACCAATATTCGTCGTAGGTACACAATGTTATTTTTTTTTTTCCCATAGAAAATGCCAATTTTCCCAGCAATTTTTCAAATATTTCTTTTGGTAAAAACCTGAGTTGGACTGTTACGAAAATTTTCAAACAATATATAGCCAAATCGATCCAGCCGTTCTCAAGTTATGCGCTTACCAACGAACAGCATATCATTTTTATTATATAGATAGATAGATTGATTTTTATAATTCGTAATTAGTGCAGGCACCTAAGTGACGACAAGGTAAGTGTAAATGTTAACTAGTTTTTGTTTAGTTCCAAACCAATTATTTTAATTACATTAAAGTTCTTGTAAATAAAACTTAACTACAATTTTGCATCACAAAAAAATACCAATTGACTATATTAATAAATATTTGATCAATATACCTGTTTTCAATTCATGGAATCTTGTTCTAGTACCAGCCATTGTATGTTTATTTGTATACTAACTTCTGCTCGCGAGTTCGTTCGCGTTGAAGACGTAAGTTATTGCTTAGTGCTGTTATTTTAGTAGGTATACATATATAATATACTAAAATAACAGCTACATTTAAAAAAACTCCCTCGCCCCCGACCCACCGCTTCGCATCGCCCGCCCGCACTGACTTTTTATCTGTATTTTTGTTTCTTTTTTTAAGGGAAAGCATCACAAGGAGATTATAAAATAACCTATAACCTTCCTCATGAATCACTCCGTCCATTGGTGAACAACCGTATGAAAATCCGTTCCGTAGGTTTTGAGATTTTCGCGTTCAGACAGACAGACGCGGCGCGGGACTCGTTTTCTATTATGTAGTGATTATAGAAGAAAATAGAAGATTGCTGATTGCAATTATAGGCTAAAGTAAACAAAAATGACGCACATAACGAAATAAACTAACATTATTTACGCTGATTTTATAATACCTTCAAGTAGAAAACCAGTACTCCAGAAATATCATGTATATTATTAAATGCTTGAGGAAAACCATAGAACCATCTGGTTTTTTGTATATTTGCGTGTGTGGAGTAGGTATTTGTAGTATCTAAGAGGATGTAACTTCCTAATTTTACGAAGGATTTTATCACAATAAAGCCTCCTCCACACACGTTTTTATCGCGCGATAATAACGCAAGCGTTTTTGCGATAATGTGTCCCGATTCCTTGCATACAGCTGCGTTTTTATCGTGCGATATTATTCTTGCGTTTCGCGTTTTTATCGCGCGATAATGACGCAGGTGTGTGTAAGATCCCATGCGTCCTAATACGAAATGTTCTAAGAAATGAAATGAAATTGCGCGTCCTATGAAATGAAATGAAACTGTTTATTCTGTAAATAGGATATCGGAATCACTTTTATAGGTCATATAAAAAAATAAGCTAGATGAGGTCGGCGTTTCCTATCTGACTACTCTGAGAAGAAAGGCCGAAACAAACTCTGAGGTCGCAGTCTCTAAGTCATAATCTTGGTCAGGGCATATGATAGACAAACTGTTACCATAGACAATTGGACATGCGGTAACTGAAGATACAGTCACCCACTGTATCTTCAGTTAGGACCGAGGACTATTTAGTTAAAGGGGACGTAGGTTCGTATTATTTTCCAAGTTGACTACTTGAGTTAAGACTCGTGCAAACTGGCGCGATATCTCGGGCGCGATAGGCAGCGCTACCCTTGTGGCGCCCGCGATATCGCGCCTGGTTTTAGGAGCCTTTAGTGGTCGCAGGCGCGACTCCGAAGTATAAGTTTTATGAGTGAGGATGAACCCATGAGGGTTCCATTACAAATTTTCCCAGTAGCAGCCAGGGGTCTGGATTTGTACCCGGTTGATGGCAATTGGCTCACCCCCTATTACATGAGACGTAAACATAACGACGACGACGACCCTTCGGAGATAAATAGGCTTGAGGTTATGTTATGTTAACTGATAATTTCTTTAAAATCGGTGAAGGAAAACATCGTGAGGAAACCGGCATGCTATAGAGATATTTCTCGACGGCATGTGAAGCCAAGTCAGAGGCCCTTGGGCGGCTTTAAAACTCTGATACCAGGTTAGTCACTAACCACACGGAAAGAAGACTGATAATAATTATTAATAATTTTCGTTTCTATCCTTTTTAGAACAACAGTCCGTCTCGGAGAGTACGACACCCAGCAGGACGTTGACTGCGTTGACGATGTTTGTGCTGACCGTCCTCAGGAGATCCCGGTGGCGTCTGCTTACCCTCACCCTGGATACTCCGATAAGAACAAGAACAGGCAAGACGATATCGGTATTGTAAGGATGGCGACAAGAGCTGCATATACTTGTAAGTATTATTTACTAGCTGTGCCTCGCGGTTTCAACCACATAAGTCTTGATCCCATGGGAATATCGGAATAAAAAGTATTATATGCCCTAACCCAGGTCATGGTCTACCCATGTGCCAAATTTCATCAAAATCTGTTTAGCCGTTTTAGCGTGAAAGCGTAAAAACAAAACGTGTGAGGAAACCAGTTCGTCCTAGAACCAAAAATTCGAAGACATGTGACATCTACCAACCCGCCCTGGGCCCGTGTGGTGGATTACAGCCCACTCCCTCTCGAAGAGAGGAGGCCTGTGTCCCAGCAGCGGAACAATATAGGCTGATTATGCTCACGAAAAAAAAAACAGCTGTTCTTTACATTTTGACGAGTTATGCGAACATAAATGTACGGAAAAGCTGTTTTTTTTTTCGAGATTTCGTATTTGTTCCCGTAGTAAAAGTTGTTCATAATAATGAGTACAATGACTCCTTAAGAGGTTGTTGGTGTTTTACCAATAACCCTGCATAGATTCAAATGATGGGAGTGTTCTCAATCTTCAAGTTGTTAACCTTACAAACAACAAGTAATTTATTGATACATTCATATTCATCGGAGAGCATTTACATTATCAATGTTGTTGGCCGATTTTCGAATGAACTAGACTCACCTAGGGCACGTCAGAAGGTCGCGTGTGACACGATTAGCCTAGGCAAAACCAGTACGTTTAATTTTTATCTGCTGCTTTAATCGAACAAATTACGCTTAACCCTTTGTCGTATACACAATATACTTCGTATATGTATAATATGTCGCGAGACACAATTACTTTTTAATTGTTTCTGTAATTACGGCATTCAACTGGTTAAGGAAACTTTGCCTAAGTTTGACCAGCAGGCGTAGCATGAGCACCGTTTTGTCGACGGAAGAGTAGACAAAAATGACGTTTCCTGTAGACAGTACGACGGCAGCAAAGTAGTAAGAGTCAACTGCATTTTTTACGAAATTCACTCTTTTACATAATTCGACTCAGAATTCTTTGTTTTGTCGGGTTTTCCATAGGATTTATCGGTTGTCAGTGTGATTTTGACAGTAAGGATAGAAAACATTCTTCCGCAATAGTCTACGTACAAAAATACCTAGACAAAGATCGTTAGAAATGATAGACAAAATGACAGATTGTAGAAAGATTTCTACGGTGGATGTCAAAAATGAAGAAACGAACTGTCACTTTGTATAGAAAAAGCTATGTCTGTTCTTCGTAGAGATAGAAAGCGTCATGCTACGCATGCTGGGGCTATAGTATAAAAAAGTAACAGTATTATATCTTCATGGAAAACGGGTGAAACGATGTGCTTCGAAATCTCAGTGTATAATCAGTACGCATCAATATCGAGTGCGCGGCAGTTACGTACAGACGCGGAAGGTCCTATTGAGCGGACGTAGGTAATTTTTTCAAGGCCCAGACATAATACTGTTATTTTATTATACTTATAACAGTACATATTACTTCAGTTTGGGAAAGAGATGGATTTATACGGGGCGAATATATATATCCCTTTTTCAGAACGGAACAGTAATGGCTTTCAGATTTGGATTCAGATTCATTTATTTATATAATGTAAAACATAGGTATAAGTTCTTATTTGGTAATACATTGAGGGCGCTATGTTTTGCCTCTAGGGCGTACGAAAATAGTAAATAAGTATATGCAATATAATTAAAACAAGTAAAAAAATTAGATCTTCTATCACATTAAGAATTTCAATCTCACAGAACAATGTCGATAAGATAATTAGATAAATTATATGTAATAAGAAAAAACAAAATGTCCGTAAATAATGTAATAAAATCAAAATTGTCAGTACTTATTAAAAGTTTTGACACTTCATAGAACAGCCCATCTCGTTGTTGATTGTTTATAATATTGTTTTTTTTCCCCCATAGATTACGTCCAGCCCATCTGCCTAGTAGACAATAGAGATCGGCTACAAACCGGCAACGATGTCTATGTAGCTGGTTGGGGAAAAACCCTAAACGGTACGTACACCAATTACATACTATCGATTTTAGTACCTTGCTGTACTCTGACTGTTTCTAAGAATACGTAGTTTACAATCAATTGTATCGGGTTTTACGTATAATTTAAACGCAAGGTCGATTTAATGTTAGAGACTTTTTTGCCATGACTAAGAATAATTATTATATTGAGGTTTGGTTTTTATTTTATTGCTTTATAAAAATTTACAAAGTTAAATTAAAAATTTCACAGAAATTATATTTATCGACTTTTTTATGACTTATGGAACAATTTTTATTTTTAGTCGCGTTCGTAAGAAATTATAGCTAAGCATCTTATGCAATGTTAAATTCCTTGGTCAGACAGAGTGATTCAGAGATTTTCTGACGAAAAAATAACAGCTCGGTGTTTCAAAATTGACCCTGATGATGGGACATTAGTGCTTATTGATTAGGTAACTTAATTGTCATTGTCATTGAGCATGAGGTCCTGGGTTCAATTCCCAGGTTGGACAAAGTGTTATTGGGTTTTCCTGTCAGGGGGCGAGGGCTTAAAATGGCCACTTTGGCAGAATCATAATAGGAAAATATTATGAATCATCGTAAAACTTACAAGCTGAAAATTCATAATATAATCTGCGTGTAATTCATATCACGAAATAATTAACCTGTTTGACAGTTTTCTATGGAGATTCGTAAAACGGTCCACAAATTATGAATTGCTTTTGTGTCGAATTAGAGGAATTGCTAATGACAACTTGAATTGCTTATAGAGAAATTGCTAAAGTGGCCCTTTTAGACCCCCTGGAATTTCTCAGAAGCAGCCCGGGGTCTGGATTTGTGCCCATTTGATGGCAATGGGCTCGCCCCCTATTACATGGGACTTAAACATAACTGGCGAAATGTGGCTGTAGTATAATAGGTACACCTCTGCTTAACTCTTCGGGGTAATAAGGCGTGATGTTTATGTATTTTATATTCTAAGATATAATTGAGGAAAATGTAGTAAACACGGTTTTCTCTGTAGTCTTCTCTTATCAGTCACGTGCATATATTGAATCGAGGTTAGAGGTCTCACCGGTTGGAATCATTGTATAAATAATTCATTAATTTGAAACCTGATGTGTGTTAGAAATATATTGAGATGAGAATACAAAGGATTGTCCGATGAAAATTAGCCTATGTACTTTTCCGGGTCATGGTCTACCCATGTGCCAAATTTCATCCAAATTCGTTCAGTTGTTTTAGCATGAAAGCATAACAAACAAGCAAACTCGCTGTCGCGCTGTTTATATATTGAACTAGCTTCTGCCCGTGGCTTCGCCCGCGTGTTTTGCCTATAAAAAGTAGCCTATGTCCTTCCCCGGGATGCCATCATATTTTATCGAAATCCGTCCAGTGGTTTAGGCCTGAAAAGGTAACATACAGGCAGACAGACAGACAGAGTTACTTTCGAATTTATAATATTAGTATGGATGTTAGGATGTTGGCAAGCAATGAGAGCTCCATTCTCCAAAGCCTTGTTTGTAAAACACACTGAATCCACAACATTTTCATATACAGGTTGTACCAGAAATAATACCATAGCGATTAAGATGTTTTTCCTATGGAGAAAGTTGTTCAGTGTCATGGTCTGTATCGCACCCTTTAACCACACCTTTTTACCCAACTACGGCGAAGAAAAAGGAGGGTTATGATTTTGACCGGTATGTATGTATGTATGTTCATCTGTTCCCACCTATCTTCCAAACCACTTATCACAATTTTACAAATGAGGTATCGTTAGAAGCGTCGTGATTGTCCGCTGGTTATAGGCAAAAATGGCGCCCTCTAGAGGACATAAAGTGAGGAACTTAACAAAAAAAATGGTTTAATCGTGCCATGTTGGGTATCAAATGAAAGGGCTTAATGAGCACATATCAAAAATATATATATTATAACCCCAAAGAATAAAAAAAAAAATCAAGTAATAAAAACTAAAACCCAACTACGACTTAAAAGGTATAAACAAGACACCACAGACAGACAAATTAAAAATCCGGAGGCACACGTAATCTGTTCAATTTATGCCCTAACACGTGTGACTCCGGATTTTTAATTTGTCTGTCTGTGGTGTCTTGTTTATAACTTTTAAGTCGTAGTTGGGTTTTAATTTTTATTACTTTTTTTTTTTTGGTACACTCTGTATAGCGCAATAAGGTTCTTTTGGCGCGTGACCAAAATCAGAACTAACGCCGCCAAATGTTTTTTTTAAATAAATTTCTCAAATAAAATGCACTCTAATGTTAAGCAGGAGCGCCCCCCCGTCAACGTCATTCTAGCGCCAATACATCCTTGCTATAATGACACTGTAGTGCTCCGGACGCAATACATAAATAAGCATAGATAATGACAAAAGGTCAATTTCTAATTGATAGAAATACATACTTACACGTGTCAAAACAAGTATAATCTTTCTATCAATAAAATAATATCACACATAACATCAGTCTTGTAATTCCTGAAGGGTTATCCAGAGGTGACCTGACCGGCCGCGAGCGCGACCCCTATTGTGTATTTATTCATATGTTGTGTAAGTAGGTAGGAGGAGCGGCGACCTCGGGCGCATATCCATGAACTTGCGGACGGTATCGGATACTTTTGAAACTTTTAAAAATATTTTAATAAAATAATGTTTTGTTTTTGTTGCGACTCGGTCATTTATTTTTATATTTAAGTCAACTACCCGTGATTTGAGTGGTAACGGTGTTTAAACGTGGTTAAACGTGTTACCTGTTATGTTGCCTGTACTTAATATGCAAACTGTTCTAAAATCAATCAACTATTTTTTTTACAGGAAAGAATAGCCCCATCAAGCTGAAGCTTGGTCTCCCGATCTTCGATAAGGCCGACTGCGTCAGCAAATACATGACCCTTGGAGCAAATCTGGGAGAAAACCAACTCTGTGCTGGAGGTGTCTTCGCTGAGGATGCCTGTAGGGGAGACTCCGGTGGACCTTTAATGAGGAGGAGGCCTGAAGGCATCTGGGAGGCAGTTGGAGTAGTGTCCTTTGGTTACGGCTGCGGTAGAGACGGCTGGCCAGGAGTCTACACCTCAGTTGCTAGATACGTGGATTGGATAAGAACCACTCTTGAAACCACAAATGTTTAATGCCATATTACTAGTCTTCAAAGGATAGTCCAGGACTCTTTTAACTTCTCACTCACATGAAGGAGTCCTGGTTATCCAGCGTTTTGCTCACATGTGATGTCCAATTTCGTTTTTAATTTTAGTTAAATACATTTATTTTTTAAGACGATGTTTGGTTTGATTTGTCTTACTTTCCAGTTTTTGAATTGATATTCGGATTATGTTCATTGTGAGAGATAATATTGATCCCCGGCGTTTAGTTAATAATTCGAGTTTGTGTTGTGGTACATAAAAGTGGACCTGGCCTCAACAAAATTGATCATTAATATTAAAATTTCACCAGTACCAACTGTTCTTTCATAGAATTACTTTAAACCACAAATAAAAATCAACCAACGCTTGCGAAAACTTTTCAATGTGACGTTAACATCAACATGTCTATGCCATCAGTGCTGCCATCAATTAAAAACTTCTCCCGTTCCCTCGAAACAAAACCAAAAAAAACAAAAAGGTTGCCTGAGGTAGAAAATAGTTTTATTATTTTATAATAATGCCAGCAATTTGTGATGCATTTGTAATGTTTCTGTCAGTCTCTCCAATTAAGCGGACCGTACTCTTGGAGTGGGTTCACCGCAATAGTTCAATGATTTGGAGTTTGAACTTAATTGTGACCCTGATCGATCCTTTCGTCAATAGATAAATGTATTGTTATTATTCTGCCTCGTTGGTCTAGTGGTGGGAAGCGCTCTACTGCTGAGCTAATGAGGTGTTGGGTTCGATAGTCGAGCCTAGGTCGGGAAAACTGTTTTTAGGCTTTTTCCATCAGGAATTTCTCAGTAGCAGCCCGGAGTATGGATGTGTGTCCGGTTGATGGCAATAGGCCATGGCACATGGGACTTTAACATAACTGACGAAATCTAGGTGTAATAAGATTCACCTCTGCCTAACCCTTCGGAGATTACAGGCGTAATGTTATGTTTATCATAAGGCTGCGTTTCCACCAGAGATGTGCGAGGATGCGTAGCGAGGGATGTGTTTGTAAAGAACCAATAAAATCGCTTCATTTACCTCGCCTCGGTCAGCATAGCTCTGGTGGAAACGGCTCAGCGGAGCTAGATTTTTGCGCGAAAACTAGCGAGGGATGTGTATGAGGGATGTGTGCGAGGGATGTGTGCGAGGGATGTGTTGCGAGGAATGTGTGTTAAGAAGGATGTGTTGCGAGGTTTGCGCATACTGTACCAGCCAGTCCATCCATCCTCGCACCACACATTAATGCGCATTTTAACAGCTCCGCTACACATCCTCGTAGGCACATTTTTATCGCACAGCTTTGGTGGAAACCCCCACACATTTTCACAGCACAGCTAGACATCCTCCCACGACACATTTCCATCGCACATCTCTGGTGGAAACGCAGCCTTATGCTGGCGTGGTTTTGGCGCAGAGGCTGAACGATTGGCTTTTGTTTATTTTTCAAAGAGTGTGATGTCATTACCTCCGTGTGTGTGGACAGCTACTTAGCCGCCGGTAGACATCTACCTATATCCCCGAATAAACTATTACAAATAGGTCTACTATCAAGGAATCTAAATATGGTGCGTTTATCTTTTACTGCTCCGAGAGTGCTAAACGCATTCTAATGAATTTTGGGTGTTTGTGGTTTCACATGATGTCACGGTTTACTTAGCTACAAAATTACTTCATACATCCGCCTCCACATATAGAACTTAACCGACTGACGTCAAATAAGCAAGTTAGATTACATTTGAATGTTTTATCCAACAGAGTAGGGGTTCAAAAGTCATCGAGGAGTTCCCAAACATTTTGGAACAAAGATATTCAATTAGTCGTAACGTATCATTTGCATATAGGTGTCGCTAGCTATCAAATTAAGTGGCGCGCTAACACTTTGGCTCGCATAATTAAATCATTTACCCTTTTCAAAGTTATGCGCTGCTGGTACTCCGAAGGGGTTGTATGCAAATTTTTGCTGACGATAAAATCGATTTTTTAGTTATGTAGTTTTTTCTGGTTGTTGATTTTTGATTCGTATTTTTTATATTAAAATAAAATTTAAGCCACCAGAGTTTGAGATATTTTATTTAAAGTGTATGCATGCGGACAAATACTATGGATGGATTTTTGGACTAAAATTTTGAATCAATTAATTTTTTGTTTATTCCGTCTTCTATTATATTAAATGTTATAAATACCACCGATCTAAATTAATGATATCAAAAAACTTGAGGCGTGAATAATTTAATCGGAAGCTTATTTACATTTGACGTAGGTCACATTTAATTGACATTGATCGATCGATGACTTCTTAAGAAAATCACACGTGATAAGTATTAGATAAGTGGTATGAAGATATTTTTTACAGCTGGTTTCATTTTGGGAGTTCCAGATAGAAGAAAAATCAATACCTGCATTACGAAAAATAAATATTAGCATTACACGTACAATTGACGTATAATTGAGGAAAACTGAAATGTATGTAAGTACGCATTATAAGGCTGAGATCACCTTTTCATTTACCTACCTATTATTGGGTCCCCACCTATGAAATTGGCGTTTTTTTCTCACTAATAGAGAAACTCGACACTTCTATGATTTAAAATATTCATCAATTGCTTGGTATTATATCGAATAATGACCAGCATAGACAACTACCAATAGTAAAAAAACCTTATTACTTATAGTTTTTTTAACATAAAAAATACCTTAAAAATGACTCCTCATTTTGCTAGCAGAATTGACCACTATTTTTTTTTTAACTTAGCCAAAACTTATTTTTGTCGCTTAATCTAAGTGGCATTAGTTTTTAAACAGTAGTGCATAAAAGTTATCTTAGTTTTTAAACAGTAGTGCATATAAAAGTTTTAAAACAGTAGTGTTTATGGTTGTTATAAAAATTAAGAAAACGTTAGTATGAAAAATGCAACTTCTTTAAAATTCCCCATACAAAACACCAATTTCATAGGTGGGGACCTAATATTTGGCAGCACAAGAATCAATCTGGCTAGCCTTTTCCCGACTATGTTGGGGTCGGCTTCCAGTCTAACCAGATGCAGCTGAATATCAGTATTTTACATGAAGCGACTGCCAATCTGACCTATCTGTCTTGTTTTTTGTTCTGTTTTTAAACAAGCAAGTCTCAGCATTTTATTTAAAACTAGCTGCGCCCCGCGGTTTCTCCCGCGTATTCTCGATCCCGTGGGAATATCAGAATAAAAAGTATCATATGTCCTATTCCAGGTCATGTTCTACCGCTGTGCCAAATTTCATCCAAATCCGTTCAGCCACATCAGATCAGATCACATCATTTTACGTACAAATTCCCGGAAGATTTATGACGTGATCGTATTTTATAATAAAGCTTTGTTGCTAGACCCGTATTATAGCGTCTCTTTCAGTCTCGTTAAGCAACCAGGGAAATAGCTAAATTAATACCAGTTTCTAGGTTCTAGCAATAACAGCAAGAATACACAAATATCTTCGAGTTCTACAAAGTATCTATTCCAAAACAATGAGTTATATATAAATATATATATATTAGTTTTAGGATTATAGGTACATATATCCATCCAACCATCTATCCGTCCATCCATCCATACATCCATACATCCTTCATCCCTATAAATTCGAAAGTAACTCTGTCTGTATGTTACCGTTTTACGCCTTAACCACTGAACGGATTTCGACAAATTTGGCAAGGACATACTTAGATGGCATCCTGGGGAAGGACATAGGGTACTTTTTATCGACATACCACGCGGGCGAAGCTGTAGGCGAAAGCTAGTAACATTATAAATGCGAACGTGAGTTTGGTTTGTTTGTTTGTTGAACGGATTTAAATGAAATTTGACACAGGGGTAGACCATGACCTGGAATAGGACATAGGATACTTTTTATCTTGAAATTCTCACGGGATCGAGATTTACGCGGGTGAAACCGCGGAGCGCAGCTAATGACACTATAACACAGAAACATCAGTAATTAGTAAGTACTTACAATAGTTTTATTGCATGCAGCAATGAATGAATGAATGATTTTAATTGAACTAGAGTCATCTCATTAATTCAGTTTAAATACAAGCTAGACTGTTTTTAGAGTTCCGTACCCTAAGGGTGTCAAACGGAACCCTATTACTAAACCTCCGCTGTTCGTCCGTCTGTCTGTCTAACTCATGAACCGTAATAGGTAGACAGTTAAAATCTTCACAGATTGTGTATTTTTTTTGCCGCTATAATAAAAGCTTGAGGCTAGTCTTTAAGAGGACTACAAGAGCTAAGTGACCTTGAATGATGGCCGCACACATTCACACAATCGATCTGAACGCCATCTAACGACGACGCCCATAGTACTAACGGTTTAGCGAGCTTACTCCCGCGTATTCTAATAGATGGCGCGGCAACAGTGCGTAAAATAAAATATAGATCTAACAAAAAATAGATAGGACAGTGAAATTATTTAATTAATTTTGAGTGATACTTGAAAAATTAAGGATGTGGGTGATTTTGAAATAAAACTAATTGAATAAAACTTAAGCATTTTTATTTAAGGTTTCGATATGTTTCATCAAAAATCGAGGTAGCGCAAATTTTCGTTTACACATTTTGCACAAAAAAGTAAATTTGGAAGAAAAGCCGTGAAGCTTTTCGCCAACTAATTCCATACAAGCTAGGCCGCAGTCTAATGGTCCGTGATTTGAGATCTCATATAACCTTTCCAAAAAATGGGAAACGTTAATAATTCTACGTGCAATTTGGATCTTCTTTTCAGGAGTATGGTTTTCCATCTGAAAAATAACTAATATAATTTCTGATAGATAAGATAAATCTTTATTCGCATAAAACCTAAAGCATTATACCTAAAAGAATTCTTAGTATCGATGTGTTCGCGGAAATACTTACTTCTATACTGTAATATAATTCATCTACTTCTTGATTTTCAGGCTGGACATCATGTTGACTTACAGGAGCACTGACCACCTAAAATGTCACTATCCCATTATTATTTTTTAAACCAATTCTAAACGTGCTTGTGGCAAGACGATGTTACCCTGCAACGTGCGGCTAATCTATATACGTATATAAAACACGGAAATGTTTCTACCTATGTCCGTTATAGACTTTGAAACCATCCAACCGATGTGCCCCAAACCGATTTTCATTTGAAAGGCAATAATGCGAAGATGGTTTTAGTAGGTAGGTAGGGTAGGAATGTAGGTAGGTAGGTAGGTAAGTACCTATCTTCCTACCATACATACCTACCTAGGTATGTATGGTAGGAAAGTAGTTAGGGTATGTAGGTATGTATGTAGGTAGGTAGGTGGGCAGATGTAGCCGAACAGTCAGTACTACCCGTGCGAAGCCGATCCAGGTAAAGCTAGTGTTATGAATATTACCTGTGTACTAAAGGCTTCTTCTAATACATGCTTAGATGAATAAGCACTTTTATTACTAACGTCACAATCGTGATCTTGCTGTGGTACCACTGTTTCCAGCCTATAATAAAAATAAAATAGAAGGTAATTTACGTGGAAATGTCAATTCTAAATATTCTAGTACTATGGTTCACAAGAGAGAATTGTATTTCGGGTATTTTTTGTTGTACTTATTTGATGTTGAAAAATTGTTAAGCTTCAAGTAAACGATTAGGTATAATTCCTATTTATTATAAACAAAATCAATAAAATTATATTCTTACTTGTGATAAGTAGCATTGCAATTTTCAGATGAATCTGATAATTCGTAATACGCATTATCATTCTGCCGCGGTCTCTTTCTGAAAAACAAAAACATTAGGTTTTTTTATCGTCCTTATAGCTTAGAAAAGATGTAGGTAGGTACTTACGCATTGGAAATAACTTCCGAGTTGATATTTTCAACTTTCTTTCTCCTGTAAGAAAATATTTAATTTCAAAAGGTTTTTTGCAAAGTATTTAAAATAAATATATCTAAATATACCCCGTGGTTTTTTTAAATGAAAAAGAAAAAAATATTATGACGTTGCATTCCCGGGGTTCGAACCCGGGCACTTATGTATTCAAATCCGCATCTCGTTATAAAACGCTATATTGACAGTCATAGAGACTTTCGAAAAAACTGACCGTATGCGAACTGACTGCACTTACAAAACATTTCCAAAATCCATAGTTTTTAATATTTAGTAATAGTAAATTGTTTCTTACCTTTTAATATTATTCATATGTTCGCAGTTTGATTTATATGAACGCTTTTTTGTCCTAGTAACAGGTTTCACTTTCTTTCCCATATTTAAAAATAATAATAAAGTACCTTATTGCGCTATTTTAACTTAAAGTATTTTATACTTACACGAAAAAATAATATTTACAGAAAGAAGATATGAATTAATGAATTTATAATTAACAATCTTGTCGGAAATAATGCGGTGAAAAGAGCGACACGTCCATTTAGCATCAGGCCTCGGCCGGCACTGTCGTTACACGGGCGTTTACGCACACATGCGTCGTATTATGTTCGGAAATAAGAATATGCTATTTACAAAAAAACTATTGATTGTATTAAAAAATGAAAACAGTATTATGCTAGTATATTGCTTGTAGAATAATCTGAAAAAAAAATCTGAATGATTGCATGTATATTAGTATGGTTTTTATTCATTAAAAGATTTTTTTAGAGGTATCTTCGTGATTTTTTTCTATCGAATCAAATTCGTTGTATTATGTTTTCAGCACAATACTTCACTAGTAAATATCCTGAAGAATATCATATATTTTTCTGATTTTGATTACTGCAGTGGATCATATACTTTTAGGCATTAGAAAACTTGTGTTTAGGTCATGTAAGCCTCTTAAGTGTAAGACGGATTTACGCCTCAAGCTTTTAAGAAAATATTAAAGTTCTATATTTACATAAGTTTTATTTAGTACTTTTTAGTTAATTAAAAGCTTGTTTTTAAAAAGATTTTTACTTATATTTTATTTTGTACTTTTTAGCACTAGGATTTGTTTAAATATCTGTTCTATCACCTTCACAAATCCAACGAATCAGGTTATCCCATGGCCACCTTCCGGCTCCATCATCAGGCTCTGAACACCACCTAGTGTCAAAGCACTTGTCAATACTTAACCAACGAGTCCAACCACGATGGTGCTATCTTGTTTGATTGAGGTTTTCCCATGGCCACCTTCCGGCTCCATCATCAGGCCCTGAACACCACCGAGTGTCACAGCACTTATTAATACATGACCAATGAGTCCTAACACGATGATGCTGTCTTGTTTGATTGAGGAGTTCCTATGGCCAACTACCGGCTCCATCATCAGACCAGGTCCACGATATCAAATTTTTAAAATGTCTCCATATTTGTATAAGTATGCCAAGTTTCAGTTGAATCGGATTCCAGGAAGTGCTTGAAAAATGGAGTACAATAATAGTAACCGGAAAGACATACGAACAGAGCAAGCTAATATAAAGCTTGTAAAAATGAATGAATGAATGTGTTTTTTTTTTAACTAAATAAAAATAGTATGGTGTTTAAATATTGTATGGTGGTACGGAACCCTACGTGTGCGCGTGCGACAAGCACTTGGCTGGTTTTTTTTATTGTTTCTGTTGAAGACTACTTAGAACAAAGGTAATTGGATCTATTTTACACAAGAATTTGTGTAGCGTCAGGTTCAGAGAATCCGCTCCGCCCAGAGCGGGAGAAGTCATTTGATGATTTCCCAACCCAAAAAAAAAAAAAAGGTTCAGAGAATCAGGAACTCCAGGAATTGTTATTGGATTTGGTTCTTAATCATGGAGACCGAAAACCTTCGGTTCAAGAAAAGAATAAAGGGATGAGATTAGAGATACCTATAATACTTATGTTTGAAAATATTCTTCAAGTCCACTATAATTTGGGTCTCAGACCAAGTATCGTGTTCCACGCGCGCTTCAAAGAGATGTTAGCACAATTGGCGGGGTCCGCTAGCACCGATGCCTGCCAGGGTTGCGGGTTAGTCCGAAAGGGATACCGGGACCTTGGCAACAGGCAACTGAAGGAAATCGGGGGGGTTTTAGTCAGTAAAAGTCTGACACGCCCTTCCGCACCGCCCAGAGCAGGAGAAGTCATTTGATGATAACCCACCCTCAAAAAAAAAAAAAAAGACCAAGTACAGATCAGCAGAATACACTTGGAACTGAAGTTTTTCGAATACCGTGGAGATTCGGTAAAAAAACTGCCTCGTTGCTCTAGTGGTTGCAAGCGCTACTGCTGAGCATGATGTCCTGGGTTCGATTCCCGGGTCGGGCCGGGCCGGGTCGGGTGTTATCGGGTTTTTACATCTATAATTACCCGGAGTTTGGATTTGTGCCCGGTTGATGGCAATAGGCTCGCCCCTTATTACATGGGACTTAAAAATAACTGGGGTTAGGCAGACGTGTACCTGTAGTACACCCTACTACAGGTACATGTCTGCCTAACCCTTCGGGGAAATCAGGCGTGATTATATGTTATACTAGCTTCCGCCCGCGGCTTCGCCCGCGATAAAAAGTAGCCTATGTCCTTCCCCGGAATGCCATCTATCTCCTTGCCTTTTATCGAAATCCGTTCAGTGGTTTAGGCGTGAAAAGGTAACATACAGACAGACAAACAGACAGAGTTACTTTCAAATTTATAATATTAGTATGGAGTATGGATTCGCAGCTGATATTAAATACAAAAAATATAGTAATAAAAACTAAAACCCAACTACGACTTAAAAGGTATAAACAAGACACCACAGACGGACAAATTAAAAATCCGGAGTCACACGAGTTAGGGCATAAATCGAACAGAGTACGTGTGACTCCGGATTGTTAATTTGTCTGTCTGTGGTGTCTTGTTTATACCTTTTAAGTCGTAGTTGGGTTTTAGTTTTTATTACTATATTTTTTTAAATTCTTTTGGGGTTATAATATATATATTTTTGAAATGTGCTCATTAAGGCCTTTCATTTGATACCCAACATGGTACGATTAAACCATTTTTTTTTTAAGTTCCTCACTTTATGTCCTCTAGAGGGCGCCATTTTTAATTTAATGTGACTTCACATAGCCTATAACCAGCGGACAATCACGACGCTTCTAACGATACCTCATTTGTCAAATTATGATAAGTGGTTTGGAAGATAGGAGGGAACAGATGAACATACATACATACATACATACATACATACATACCGGTCAAAATCATAACCCTCCTTTTTTCTTCGCCGTAGTCGGGTAAAAATAATCAATAACTACTTTTTAAAGCCAATGTTCCAAATATGGTCTTTGAAACATCATCGTAACAAAAGGTCTGTTTTCCACTCACAAAAAGGCGAGTGTATATTTTTATGCTTGAGAAGCATGCAATATGAATTTCTTCAAGACGTTCCGTTTCACGCGAGATCTAAGCCCGGTCGTCCCGCTGGGAACGCTTGAAGCGAATATGAATCATATCTTCCTGCTACATGTGTGTGTAGAAAATGTATAATTTATTTTTACATACGTGGTGCTTATGATCGTGAATATCGCGTAATATGCGTATAATATAATGCTTTCTTTGATTCAAATTATTCATCAATTCACGTTGATCTGATCAACTTCTGATTCTGATGCCAAAGCTGTTGATGTGGGAAAACGTATTTTTTCACTTTTTGCTTGTGGTAACTATGTTCATTATCATCATCATCAGCCTATAGCAGTCCACTGCTGGACATAGGCCTCCCCAATTGCTCACCATTCAGCTCGATTCTCGGCAGCTCTCATCCAGCTGCTACCAGCCACCCTGCGAAGATCGTCGCTCCACCTAGCCTGAGGGCCAACTACCCTAACTACTAACTATTACTGAGGGGTAACAACGTTACGCCACATAAATTCGTATGAATTCATACCACTACTTGTAATGTAAATAACAGTGTGAAGTATAAAAGTATATCCTTTTACATAAAAAAATAATGTTCCAAATTAGTTTATAAATGACGGAGTTCTGAGGTAACAAACATTAAAAATGCAACCGAATTGCGAACCTCCTATATTGAAGTTGGTTAGAAATAACGAATCAAGTTTCAAACAATGTTTTCTATTATGATTGGACGCTATATTATGTAAATTGTAGGTATATATAGAGACGAGTCTATAGGCACATAATGTAAACACACGAACAGATTTATCGATAAAAAATACCGAACGAAAACAAAAAAAGTTACAATGATAAAAACCACAAAGTTGTATGAAAATGCGTAGTAAATCAAAACTGTGAATACATTCATTCATTTCTCGGTTAGATAACAAACACTCAGAGGGGGAACTCCGATCGGAATATAAAAATTACGACAGTTTAAAAGTAGGCAACATTTACATAAAACTACTATATTGGAAATGATATACAATGTGTAGGCCGCCCCATTTGTTCTTCTCATGAAATATAAATGTGTTTCGAATGCTGGTGTATATACAAACACGGTGTAAAAATTCCGCATCAATCATAGAAATAAAGTTAGGTGGGACATCATGATCTTTGTAAGAAACATACGTTATGAGTTATATCAAAAACTGCTTTGAAGAACACTTTAATTTCCTCAAAATCAGACTCTAAATTCGCCAAATTTGTTTACAAAATAAAACAAGTACAGGAAAACACACTTTAAACGTCATATAAGTCGGTAACATCGTCCAAATCAACTCAGATTTTGATAGAACAAAATTTTGTAGCAAACAGTATCGAATGAAATTGATGTTTTATTGTTGTCTACGTCCAGCCTAGACAGCGATGGGTTTGGTTGATTGATTCGTTGTTTGTTCCAATCCCGGATGAATATGGCATGTCACACAACACTTTTTGTAGATTGTAAAAAAATTGCCTTGTAAGGATAAGTACATTCGATCTATCGTCGAAATGTTATCTAAATTGTATCTTCCGCGACAGCCAAATTGCGTATTATATTTAACAAGCTGCGCTCCGCGGTTTCACTCGCATAAGTCTCGATCCCGTGGGAATATCGAGATAAACGGTATCTTATGTCCTTTTCCAGGTCATGGTCTATCCACGTGCCAAATTTCATCCAAATCTGTTCAGCCGTTTTAGCGTGGAAGCGTAACAAAAAAATACATAAAAAATTGTCTCATTTTCACGACACGGTTTGTTTTAAGCAGAAAATGTAACTATGAAGGAAACTTTTACACCTCACCTCTCGGTTTGATTAAATAGGCCCCTGATACTAAGACCTTATTGTCACGAAAAGGCAGCTAATCGACATTGTAAACGAAAAAAGATCGCCAGGCACCGTCTCGTAATGCTACGGCTACACTTCGCGCTATCGCGAACTTTTCTTCGTGCGCTCTGTTGCTCAGCGAGTAATCGAGGGGTGTGCGAGAGAGAGCGCACCAAGAAAAGTTCGCGATAACGCGAAGTGTAGCCGTAGCATGAATGATCAGACCTTAGAAAATCGTCAGAAAAAGTTCCAAGACGAAGCAGACAAGACAAAGGAATCAAATAATGTCTTCATTGAGATAATGTTAAGTACAGTACACTCTCGTGAGCGATGCGAGTAAATACAAATAACGCAAAAAGTACCTAACGAAATGTCTGTAGTGAACGTTTCTTGTACATTCCTTTCTGGACCTTTGTTGCTTGTAGTCTTTTTATGATGCTCTTTCTAGTATTTGTTGTGTTTAGGAGATACTTTTGTAAAAGTTCGTTTTGTTTCTTTTAGGTAGGTAAGGTTTGTTTTTGTTTTTCGTTCTGTTTTTTTCATTGAATTAAGTCATACATCTGTAATCTCAAATCAAATCAAATATTTTATTTCACATAAACCTACATGGACGTTGTAATAGCAATTACGTCATTTGGTTTTTATAGGTTTTTTGTAACTTTTTGATTATTTGTCTTATAAATAGATTCTTTTCTATTTTTTAATTGTGAGAACGTTGTAGGCTTAGTAGACTGTAGATTTCTTAAACATCTTCTATTTTGTTAGGTACCTGCTACTTGTTGAAAGGCCTACATTGTCCCCCCATGCCTACTAACACTTTAATTTGAAAATATTGTAAAAGCTAATTATATTTAAACTAGCCGATGCCCGCGGCTTCGCCCGCGTGGATGTCGGTTACTATATACTAAAACCTTTCTCGAGAACCACTCTATCCATTGGTGAAAACCGCATCAAAATCCGTTACGTAGTTTTAAAGATTTAAGCATACATAAGGATATAGGGACAGAGAAAGCGACTTTGTTTTATACTATGTAGTGAAGTGTAATCGAGGAGTTTCTTGCCGGCTCTTCTCCATAGGAAACGACCAATTGGAACCATGCACCTAGCTTCTGACGTTTCATAAAGTGTCCGAAAATCAAAATCAAAATATTTTATTTCACATAAACCTACATGGGCCCTTATGAAACGTCAGAAGCTAGGTGCACGGTTCCAAGAAGAGCCGGCAAGAAACTCCACGTTTACTCTTTTAAAAATAAATGGTTTTTACAATGTCCTTCTACTTCATTCGTAAAGTTTCAAACTTAATGGCAGATCGGAAAATGAGGCGAGTCGCTGCGCAATTTCATGTGTCAGCGGGGGTGAGGGGTGGGGTACTGCGCAGAGTGTGCCTAATTCCATTGACTATTTACTTAGTTATTCCCATTACACGGTACGTTCGGATGATAATGTTGACTGTATAATGAAGTTACCTGTGATTCTAATAGATTCCAACCCATCCATACTTGTGCAGACTGTGGGATACACATTAAAAATACGATAGGAAAATAAAAGTTGTGTAATAATCAAGTAAAAATTACATTTGTAGTAGGTACACACGGCTACACATCAAGCTATAAGCCAGTATAAGCTGACCTCGCATTGAACGGAAATTCTATACAATGCGAGATCAGCATAAACTGGAATTGTATAGCTTGATGTGTAACCGTGTGTACGTGTTGACGGCACGGTGCCTGTGTTCGCACTAGCCGGCTGCGGACGCCGGCCATACTGCGTTAGCGCTGCTTCAGAACGTTCGGCCTTTAGTCTCGTTTGCTCACAGCGTTTGTATTGTAAACAATACTAATATCATTAATGTACATGCGAAAGTAGACAAGTAACTCTGTTATCTTTTTTTTATCTGTCTGTTACCTTTTCACGCCTAAACCACTGAACCGAATATTATGACTTTTGACAAATGAGTAGCTTTGGACCTGGAATACACACATAGGATACTCATACTTTTTCTCCCGATATTCCCACGGGATCGAGACTTACGCCGGTGAAACCGCGGTTCGCAGAACTACTAGTAATCCGCGGGGCGCAGCTAGTAATATTATAAACGCGAAAGTTTGTGAGGATGGATGGATGGATGTTTGTTACTCTTTCACGCAAAAACTACTTAACGGATTTGGATGAAATTTGGCACACCCATAGGTTATAACTTGGGTTAACACATGAAAGAAAGAAAGAAAGAAAATGTGTTTATTGGCATTGTAACTTAAAACTATAAAAACAGAAAACAATCATTATAATTCCAAAAGGGCCTCAGCTCAGCATAATGTCAGATGGCAACAAAAAGTGTACCACTTGACGCTGATTTTCAGCTGCAACCCACACATATGATACTTTTATCCCGATATTCCCACGGGATCGAGACTAATGCGGGGGAAACCGCGGGGCGTTGCTGGTACAAAATATATTTACGCAGATGAAGTAACGGTAACAGATAGTCACAGTTTATATTATTATCATGGACCAGTAACTGGTCTAGGAACAGAGGTTCTAAGTAAAACCTCAGAACACGTGTTTGGTATAATCTCAAGGGCGAGTATTACACATTTACCTATTTGTCATTCATCTTAATTCTTGGGAAAGCTGTGTTCATGATCAAAATTCTAGAAATTTCTGATGACAAATACAACATAGCCGCTTCCAGCAATTGGTAAGGACAGGACACAGTTCCAGAAAGAGAACAGACTGCAAATAACACTGATGGGATTGTAATATTAAAATATACTTTCCTTCAAGCTTACTGTATCTCAGAAGTAGCGGCCAATCTCAATGGTTACGGTCTTCGGCGCGGGAGATATTATAGTGCACAAGAGTGTGCGCAGACACAGGTGCACTCTTTCTTCCCTCGCTCTCATAATCCGATAGGACGGCAATCCGACACGACCGGAGAGAGATCAGGCGCAGGACCAACGGGTTAACGTGCTTTCCGAGTCACTCTGCCCGACCCGGGAATCGAACCCAGGACCCAAGGAATATACTAAGAAGAAAATCGTCAGAAAATACAGAGAAAATAAACTTTTTAGCGCCTGTTATATTATTAAGAGCAATGACTAATAAGACGATGTTATGAATGATTCAGAATACGAGAAATATTTTCACGTCGTAATTTAATAGCAACAAAACAATATAAATTACGGAAAAGTATCCCATCAAATCGGAGAGCAATGGTGGCCCAGTGGTAACGGCCCCGACCTACGAATTGTAAGTCGTGGGTTGACAGCCAGGCGCTTGGCAACAGGCAACTGAAGGAACACGGGTGGGTTTTAGTCAGTAAAAGTCTGACACGCCCTCCCGCTTCGCCCAGAGCGGGAGAACTAAATTGATGATTTCGACCCTCAAAAAAAAGGCCACGCGCTTTACTTTGTGTAAATAATTTCATCACCACTGCTCTCAATACGGTGAACGAAAACATCGTGAGGAAATCGGCAGGTCCTAGAACCAAAAATTAGAAGTCATGTGACATCTATCAATTGGGCCCGCGTGGTACACTTAGTTACTTACAGCTTAGTCCACTCCCTCTCGAAGAGAGGAGGCCCGTGTCCCAGCAGTGGGAACATTATAGGCTGATCATGTTTTCCATGTGTTTTTTTTTTTTTGTTATCGTGCACCGATTGACGTCATCACGTCAACGCCGGCTGTCACTGAAAACGCCACGCTGGGGCTCTATCTCACATAGGGTCGTAGCATTAAGCTGAGCGATGGCCGTTTTGCGTGAATGTGACGCATATTTTCCCCCAATTTGTAATTTTCGTGTATTTGTCCTTTTAGCATCATGTTTGCCGCAAATAAACGTATTTTCTTTCTATCAATCAAAGCGTCCTTGACAATGGCTAACAAGTTAACAACATGCGACATACCTGTTTACAACTCATGCGATCCTGGTACGATAGCGATTATCATTGCCATCAGTTATGTTCCGCAACAATAGTGATTGCTATCGGGCTTTATATAAAAACTATACCGACACGTATTGACGCTTATTCGATTTGCCTGTGCTGCATTTTCAATCGACCATGAGTTATGGTACGAGTATGGTGGTAATGAAAATTTCAATATTACTCTTGTTCAGTTCCGTGTTTATTGGGACGAATGGCGATGTGAGTATAAATTGTAGCTACATGTCTAGTTATGGGTTCCTAGTATAAAATACTATATATTTTATGGGAAAATTACCTTTTTTTTAAAGACGGCTTATTCTATCCAATTTGAAGGTGAATTTAAAATATCGCTGGTAGATTTTTGGTAACAGTGATTTTTTTTATTTGAACAGTGAATTTATGGTCTATTTTTTTCTGATCTAGTACCTAGACCATTTTTCACCGAGACCTTTGAGAGCAGAATCTCAAAAATAACGGTCAAAAAGGTAATTCCAGTTAATCTACAAAAAATATCGGCATCTAAAGAGAAATCAAACTCAGTTAACATCGCGACACATTAAGGGACGATGCAAAAAAAAAAAAAAACAATATTAACTTTTCTTTAATTCCAAAGGTATACTACGTACCAAAAATCACTGACAAAGTGTTTAGTTGTGATAACTTCAACAATGAATTCCTAAACTGTGATGGCCTGGCGCTTGGCTCCATGAAAGGAGACGAAGGTGATGATGCAGCTAAACTGAGTGGGGAGATTAAAACTGGAATGGATATTCTTTCAGACTATGATGTAAGTAAAAACCTTGGAGTGGTTACAGTGACACAGCAGTGCAGGGGGCCTACCACCACCGCTTACAGCAGTATTATTTTAATATTACTTCAGTGCAGGAAAGAGATGAAGCTCTACAGGACGTATAGCTTCATCTCTTTCCCCCACGAAGTAAGATTAAAATAATACTGCTGTAAGCGGTGGTGGCAGGCCCCCAGGACTAAGCCAGCGCGGGACCTAGCAAATTCTACTAATAGGACACTGTGCCGATTTTTTTGGGATGTTGTAAGGATACCAATAGTGTAAAACCAAGTTTACAGCTTCGAAAGACCTGTGCTAACTGCGTGGTAATTGAAAAACTTCGATTTATTCCTGAGGATATATTTATTATATTTTTTGTCTATCTGTACAATTCCTGATTCGGTCGAGGACAATTTTTCTTATTATTGTTTTCAGGTTGAAATAGACATATGGAAAATGATGGACTTGGGCGACGAATACATGTACAATACGCGAGTAAACTTTTGTAGTAATCTGGAGAATAGTGACGCGCCATGGAGTCCAGTCATCGAGAAATTGAACATCAGCGGCTGCCCGGTCCCAGTTGTATGTAGAATTCCTTCATTCATTTAATTGAAAGGCATTACTGACCATAATAGAAATGCCTCGGAAAGCACGTTAAGCCTTTGGTCGCAGCTGTCATTCGTAGATCTTTGACAGTCGTTACGGGTAGTCGTCACAAGCCCAAAAGTCTGACAAGCAGTCTTACTGAGGGGGTATCGTGTTCCCCAGTTACTGGATTGTGGAGGTCAGATAGGTAGTGTAAAATACTGGTATTCAGCTGCATCCAATTAGACTGGAAGCCAATACCAACATAGTTGGGTAACAGCTAGGCAGATTAATTTGACAGACTATACTTTAGTGGAAGTTCGTGACAGAAGAGTATGAGACCTAATGGATAATTTTGTGACGTCATGCAAAATAATGTTTTGGAAAAAATATCGAGCCTTCTCGAAATTAAGAAAAAAAAACTGAGCGAAAGTTTTTGTGAGTCAAACCCGTTGTAGCACGTTGTAAGCAGTGGTGGCCCAGTGGTAACGGCCGCGACTTACGAGTTGTAGGTCGTAGGTTCAAACCCTGACAGGCGTTTTACTTTGTGTAAATAATTTCATCACCACTGCTCTCAAAACGGTGAAGGAAAACATCGTGAGGAAACCGACATGTCTTAGAACCAAAAATTCGAAGACATGTGACAACTACCAACCCGCACTGGGCCCGCGTGTTTGATTACGGCCCACTCCATCTCACAGAGAGGAGGCCTGTGTTCCAGCAGTGGGTACATTATAGGCTGATTATGTTATGTTGTATGTTATGTAAACACGTTGTTGTGAATAGATTCAATCCCATAAATAGGTATCCCAATTCTATAATACTTCACCAGATCAATGTTCTAGCTGCCTGTCTACAGATTCCCCTACCACATTTTGTTTTCCAGAGCACCTTTGAGGTCCAAGGTCTGACAATATCCTTAGACTCCATGAAGGATGTCATGTGCCATGACTTCATTGGGGAGTACCGTATACAACTTGCTTTCATGGACGTGGCCGAAAAAATATCGTGTCATGTCCTTGAAATATGTATAGTGGAAGAGAACGATGACGACGAATGAGGATGTTGTCTATAATAAATGGATTTTAGTTTGAAAATATATGTTTATTTTTACCCGACTACGGCGAAGCATAAAGGATGGTTATGATTATGACCGGTATATATGTATGTGGTATGTTCATCTGGTCCCTCATAACTTTTAAAATACTTATCATAATTTGACAAATGGAAGCGTCGAACTTCGTTGGAAGCGTCTTAATCTTTCGCGGGCTCTCTATGTGACGTCACATTAATACACAACATAAAGTCATGAACAATATTTTTTTAATGATGCCTTGTTGGCTTAAATAGCACATTACAAAAAAGTATACTGGTTAGTCCTTATTTTATCACCATCCGGTGGTAACTTATTTTTATCTAAAAAAAATATGATGGTGATATTATATGGCTTGTAATATATGAAATTACAAGATGCAACTGTTCTGATCAAAATGAGAATAAAACACAAGTCTGTTGTACTATAGCTGTATTGTTATTAATCACACCGTGAGCCAGTACCAAATTGTTAGTCACCATGATATTTTATCAAAAAATACCCCTACAAACGCTAACTATCGTTACAACTATCAGAATATTGCTCGCATTATTTCTGAAGTCCTCATTTGATCTTAATTTCAAACTCTTTAATCTCTATCCAAAGGGAATACAAAGTATCCAGACTACGCTAGAACTCAGCAAGCGATTGTGTTGTACCCAATAATTAGAAAAATAAATAAAGTCAGGGGGAGTGCAGACGAATAAATTTATAATTGCCGGGAGCAGCCAACTTCAGGCGTTATTAACTTTTTCCTGAAGGTACCCGTCGCGCCGTGAATGCCTCTCGTCCTTTGGTCAGTCTAAAAACTGTTCACCCTCATTAAATTTATGAACTCCTGGTATTTCTATATAAATTCACGGGCATCACTGAAATGTTCGTAAACAAGCAGAGAAGACATTTTAATAACAATATTCATTACGTTATTATATAAAGTGATTTTTAAGCTACTTTTAATTATGTTACGAAATTAAAAAAAGTTTTGAGAAAACGCAAATTTTCAGATGGGTAGTTGTTGTAACAGACCGTCCTGAGAGCAGTGGTGGCCCAGTGGTAACGGCCGTGACTTACGAGTTGTAGGTTGTTGGTTCGAACTTAGACAGGCGTTTTACTTTGTGTAAATTATTTCATCACCACTGCTCCCAAAAACAGTAAAGGAAAAAACCATGAGGACACCGGCATGTCCTAGAACCAATCATTCGAAGACATAGTAACACCCCGCCCGCGTGGTGGATTACGGTACGGCCCACACCCTCTCACCGAGAGGAGGCCTGTGTCCCAACTGTGGGAACGTTATAGGCTGATTATGCAGACCATTGGTGTGTTTGATGACGTTAAACAATAATGCAAGAATAACATGAATTCTGTTACTTATCTCAAAAAGAGAAATCTAGCAATACAAAGTAATCTTGTAAAGCTTACAAAGAACCTGTCATCTTAAAATTCAATAGCAAAAACGCACCACATGTTTTTATTTTCCCATTTATCGTGATATGAATAGAAAAGCAACTCTCAAACATTTTAAAGTCTGATTCAGTAGCAAGATGGCGTTATCAGTCTGAGACCAGCTTACCCATAATGCTAATCTTACAAAAAAACGAGCATTATTCAAAACTAAAAGATTTAGCTCGAGTATTCGCTGTAAATTTTCCTTCTAACGTTCATAAACTTAGAAAAACATACGTGAAAACTGCATTATGAAGAGCTTCGCGGGTCACTAGCTGTTTGGCTGTGGGCCCTGAAAACAGCGGAGGACAGTTACAGAGTGAAAGTGTTGAATGCTACACTCGTATTATTTTTGAGTCTTACAACTACAGTTTCCTAGGAAAGCGGTGGTTGTCACATAGCGTTCGCAATTTAAGGGCGAATGGCGTCACTGAAACGACATTTTTATAAAAGTAAGTTGGTGTGTTTTCTAGAGCGTTTTATGACACCGTAAATTCCAACCCCAATGCCATCATTTTCATGACAACTGTCACTGTGGCTGCTATGTAGCGGCCACCGGTCGTCTAAGAAACCGTAGCTAGTCGATTGTTTTATGAGTCGGTTGTGTTTGATTGGTTATCAATGCTATAAAAATATAGAATAACATGATTTGATATTTCGAAACATACATCATCCTAAAAATGAAATAGAAGTGCGAAAAAAGGTGTAGACAAATAAAGAAAGTCAATCAATCAAAATATTTTATTCCACATAAACCTACATGGGCACTTATGAAACGTCAGAAGCTAGGTGCACGGTTCCAATTGGTCGTTTCCTATGGAGAAGAGCCGGCAAGAAACTCCATGGTTACTCTTTTAAAAATAATTGGCTTTTACAATACTTTCAAATTACAGTGTTGGAAGGCAATGTAGGCCTTTCAACAAGTAAGTACCAGGTACTTAACAAAAATAGGAAAGAAACGAAGAGGTTATGTCCACTACATGCTTAGGTACTATTGTAGCAAAGGTAACATTGTGTGTTATCTCTGATTTTGTGGCCCAATCCTATCCATATGCAAATGTGGGCCCCGCCTCAGTCGACGTTTCAGCGATTCCAAATTGTAATATTATTCAAATAACACATTTATACGTCATACAGATTTATGTACAGACTGTATTAAGAATTTAATTATGAGTCAAACTTATGATATTTTTTATTACATTTTTTATCTAAAAATTTCACGTATATTAGCAATTTATTCGAAATGGAGTCGTGATTAGCCTTGTAATTGAAGTTGACTTTAATTTTGTCTACAACGGTCTTGTTTTAACAAACTGTTTACGATATTTTCTTTGTTCAAGTAATTTAAAGAATTTTATTTGATAAGAAACTATTTTAGAGAATGTTTTAAGCTCAAATCAGCAGGCAAACACGACTTAAATTAGTTTATCGTCGACGCGGAGTTCAAAGGTTTTGACAATCAAGTGATCTTGTCGTCTTTAGGTGTCTACTAGGCGTGTACGCACGAACGAACAAGAACATGGTGAACACGAGCATCGAACACTTTGTTCGCATGTGCGTACCGCTACCGAACATCAAATACTGTCGTCAAAAAAACGATCGTGGCGATCCAACTTCGTTGTTCTGTGTGGACGATGTTCGGAGAAATATTTGGCTACTTCACTATCGACCACTTCCAACGGCGAATCCATGGCTACTGAAGAGAGCGAAACAGTTGAGCGTGAACACTAGTCGAATAGTATTCGTTTTGCTAATTTACGTCCACACGTATGAACCAAACGTTCGGTGTTCGATGTTCACCATATTTTCTTCGTTCGTTCATGTTTTGACACCATATGAACACAGTCCGACTCGTGTTGGCGTTCAACCGCCTGCTCTCTTTAGTCACCATGGATTCGAAATTGGATCGACGCGAATATTTTTGACGAACACGTATTTTATGGTCGTTAGTGATACGCACATGCGAGCAAACTGTTCGATGTTCATATTCACCATGTTCTTGTTCGTTCGTGAGCAGTAGTCCTTTATAAACTGAAGTGTAAAATTAGAGTATCCTTTTTCATTAGCTTTTATTTATGTCCTAAATAGGACGCCGCCAGGCTAGGTGGAGTGACGATTTTCCCAGGGTGACTGGTGATTGCAGATGCGGATGGATCAGTTCTATTTTTTTATTTTTGACGTTCAAAAGTGCCTTTAATGTGCCTACTTGAAATAAATTATTTGACTTTGACTTTGATGAGTGTAGCCTAGGATCGAGTTAAATGCCGTGATATTGGACTGGCCCTATGTCCAGCTGTGGACGACGATGATTTGAATATTGAATAGACACATGCTCACACCTTTTCTCATGGGGGGTAGGCAGAAACAGAACACCAACTGCTACGGTCCTTACATTTTTCTATTTAATACATTGTTTCTTAAATTATTTTCACAATTTCCACTGGATATTTTTTACTGCCTCGTTCGTCTAGTGGTCGCAAGCGCTACTGCTGAGCATGAGATTTTGGGTTCGACTCCCAGTTTAGGCAAAGTGTTATTGGGTTTTTCTATAAGGAATTTTTCGGTAGCAGCCCTGAATCTGGATTTGTGCCCGGTTGATGGCAATAGGCTCGCCCCCTATTACATGGGACTTAAACATAACTGGTGAAATGTGGGTACACCTCAGTCCAACCCTTCACGGAAACAAGGCCTGATGTTATGTTATTTTTGGAAAATAATCAGTGAAAATCTTCCAATTATTTGAAAGCAAATTAACTGAATTTAAACTAAAAGCCGCAGTTGACAAGACACTGATGTTGAACACCAATTTTAAGTTAATGATTGCGGTGAGAACAATGTCGGTAAAGTCTTGACAAAAAGGAAATGCTCTAATTTACGAACAAGGCTCAGGGACGAATTAGTTGTGACGGGCTTTTGTTTTAGAAACTTGGTAGCTGTGTCACAGAATAGTACAAAAGGCGCACTCCACATTTTAGGCTTGAAGTACGCGGCGGGCTCGTCTTGTCGGGCCAATTCAGTGTGCGTAACGTAGTCAGAGAGTCGTATAAGAGAGTAATTCTTCAACTCGTCCTAGATACTTACGGCCCATTTATAACGACTTGCAGAAAATCTAAATAAATGTGCAGTCGTCCTAAATGAGCCGTAGACATGTAGGACGAGTTGACGAATTACTCGTGTAAGAGTTACGTAATAGAAAGAGAGGTAACTTCTAGGTGAATAAAATTGTAGGTAATTAGCGCTGTGCGGCCTGAATTGCACTTTATTGTGTCGTAGCAAGAGTCACTTTTTATTTAAAGGATTTTGCAGAGTGAATCATCTGTACTAATCTATGGCTGTGTTCGGTTTGATGTGATGAAATTGTGAAAAGTTCACTTGTTTTCGATTTTCAGCTTATTTAAAAGACGGTGGAACTTTAGGGTGCTAATTTGTGAGCCCTCTTTATTTTTAGTTACTTGAAATAGTTATTTTATTTAGATTAAATAAGTACTTAATGCAATACTGTCATAAAATGATGATGTTTTATTTAGTTTCTTCTGAAAAGGCTCTTATTAGTTAAACATATTATAAATACAAAATTATATTTCATTCATCAGTTCACCGAATCTAATTACGATCTACTTCATAAAAGAACATCAAATTAATATCTCATCTCGTCATTTGATACTTTAATTCTTTGAGAACTTTCTGAACGAGAGTACCTCGGCTTAATGCGTCCGTTGTTGTCAAAGAATCGTGTTTGAGAACTATTTACTAAATTGAAAAAGCGTGTCCTCGGACGATCCTCGAAATAGAGGAGTGAGGAAAATCAAAGCGGCCACTTGAGGACAGTTAGATGTACTTGGATGGGGACAACTCTTGAGGACACGTGTCGAGTGTGTCGGTCCCTGACGTTGATTTCTGAAAATCGGACCGCAATTTTCCTTCAAGTGTAGGTAGGTAAAAATGTTGATTGAAGATGTTGGATTTTAATGGTGATACTTATCTTTATAAATGTAAAAGTCACCTTATGGTATAGCTCTTTAGGTAAATATTCTAAAATGCAAGTTTTGTGTACAAAATAGCCTGTTATTCGTTAAATTCAGGCGTCATTATGTATGTAGGTATAGTCTATTATTTTATACCTACGGATTTCCACTAACCCGCACTGGGCCAGGGTGGTGTATTACGGCCCACTCCCTCTCACGGAGAGAAGACCTGTGTCCCAGCAGTGGAAACATTATAGCCTGAATAAACTATGGTTAACAAAATGAAATACCAAACAAATATTTTAAGGACTTGCAAATACGAAATTAACAACATCAAAAACTAGACCCTCCAATTCACACTCAACAATAAAATTGCAAGATAAAACAGCCTTCACCACCCAATTCGACCACATCTAATATGAAGGTAAGTAAACACCAAAAAGAACGCGTGGAGTGTCCCAAAAGAGGCGTGCGCATCAAAAAACGTGATAACTAGCGTAAAGGGGGTGACAAGGACCCTCATACTCTTTCAATAATACGTCGGAGTTTGCAATAAAATTGTCAAGTTGAGATCTGCTAACGACGCAGCTTCTGAGCCCCGAATTGAGATAAACACCGCTTTATGAAACGGATTTGGGTGGTATTAAGTTATGATTTTCTTCCCGTAGACTCTTTTTTGTAACGAATTTGAACTGTTTTTTTTGTTGCAGTGAATATTCTTTCGAAAATCTGCAGATTTTCGAAAGAATATTTTCCGTATCATCGCCTATTATATCACGTATCTGCGTCGCTACTGAGGAGAGTGAAGGGCAGTCGGAACAGCATCCTGAAAACTGTAGCCGAGAGCTTTGTAAAGCAGTTTGTACGGAGGTTGATTTTTACTAACACTAGGCACTAAGTTATTTTTTGTATGTTACTAACACTATATGGATTTTTGTGTCCGAAATAAATATTCTATTCTATTCTATATTTGAATATGTTGTCAACGAAAATTTACCTTATTTGCAATTTGCAATTAACTTGCTAAGTCAATAATAATCAAGGTTATACACATCGTTTGCTTTAAAGTAACAAACTAACTTATTATAATTATAACCAGCACCAATTGCGTAATACACGATCAATTAGAATCTGAATCGGTTTTGAAACAAGTTACTAATCCATCGCTTCATAAGTTCGAAAACAATATCTCCTCAACAACGTAAATAACGCAATGAGTGTTGGTGAACTGTCAAAATGAAACAGATTAGTCTTAATCGGTTACGAAAATAAGTTACGCAATTAGATAGCAGAATAACCGCGTTATTTTGCGGATTGTTTGCATAACTTTTTAATTAGTCGACATTTTAATCCATACTTTATCGCACCTCGGTCACGAGCTACCCGAATACCAAAAAATATAAAAGGAAATCATTCACCGTCCATACATTTTTTGTTTAAATGTGAAAGTCCGGCCACCAAACCAAAAAAAAGGAAAATATAAAAATTTTAAAAATATTCCGCTAGTGTACGTTTATCTCTTCATTTTTTATCACTACAAGCTATTACTTTAATTACAATACTATTAATTATTGTAACTAAAACATACTGAAAACAGTATTGTTTTAAATCGTATAACACCGCAGGAAATTGCCCTACATTTTTGGTCCGTTAATGAAAAGTGAAGACAATAAACATGTTCTAACGGAATATATCTTCTTTTTTTTTCAATCAATCAATCAATCAATCAATCTGTTTATTTGTGAAACAGGTGTTTACATGAATAGGGGGTGCGCTATGTTTTGTCATAATTTAAGACATACAAATTTATTGGTGACACATTAGGTGTCATTAAATTATTGTTCTATAGAGAAATAATAATCATAATCAACCTATACTGTTCCCACTGCTGGGACACAGGCCTCCTCTCTGTGAGAGGGAGTGGGCCGTAATCCACCACGCGGGCCCAGTGCGGGTTGGTAGATGTTACATGTCTTCGAATTTTTGGTTCTAGGACATGCCGGTTTCCTCACGATGTTTTCCTTCGCCGTTTTGAGAGCAGTGGCGTTGAAATAATTTACACAAAGTAAAGCGCCTGTCACGGTTCGAACCTACGACCTACAACTCGTAAGTACTGGCCGTTACCACTGGGCCACCACTGCTCTCTATAGAGAAATAATATTTTAAATTAATTAAATACATGAACAGAAAAGAAAAGAACATCACACGAAATAAAATCAATAAATAGTAATAGTACTTAATATAAAAATTCATTTTTTATAATAATTGGTCATTCAAAAATTCATCTACAGCATAATAACATTTGTCAATTAATAATTTAGTCAGAGCTTTTTTAAACTTATTTAATGTCATGTTTTTGATGTCATCAGGAATTTTATTAAACACTTTAGGTGCCATACCAAAAAAACTTTTTTGCATCAATGCGGTCTTACATTTTTGATAACATAGTTTATTTACGTATTGGGCACGTAATGGAGTTTGTCTAGTCGATGATATTTTCTCAAATAATTGTGTGTTCCTTTTCACAAATAATGCAGTTTCCAAAATGTATAATGCTGGAAGGGTCAGTATTTTTAAAGACTTAAAATAAGATCTACAGCTATTATATTACACATTGCTCTGACACATCTTTTTTGCATCCTAAATAAAAGCTCACGATCAGTCGACTGCCCCCAGAAAATTACGCCATATCGCAACACAGAAGCTACAAGTCCATGGTATGCTACCAAAAACGTATCTTTATTTACCTTTTTTGATAATTAAGTGTGCATAAGTTCTTCTATCATGGGTTTCCAAGTAAGCTTACTGTCGATGGTAATACCTAAAAACTTAGCATTATTAACTTTTTCTATTTTATAATTATTATAAGTTACATCAATATTTGGATGAGGTTGCCGTTGATGAAAGTGCATCACCTTAGTTTTATTTAGATTAATTACAAGATTATTATTATTCATCCAATGAATGATATTGAGAACGGATTCATTAATGTTATTTTGATAGGTTTTCACATTATTACGTTTTATAACAGCTGTGCTATCATCAGCAAATAGGATCATTTTGTGTCGTATTATTTTGGGCAGATCATTTATGTATATCAGAAATAATAACGGCCCTTTTTTTGGCCGGCACTTTCAAAAATGTTCCCCAAAATGTATGATCTCCTTTGGCCTAGGTCTAAAAGGGAGGCGTGAAAATTGATTCGCTGTTACAATGTATAACAGATGTCATTTGTTTATTCAGAATGTTGTTCATACATCGTCTTTGACAGCACCAACAGTCTTATAAGATTAGGCGCTTAGTTTGTTTATATCTACACAATATAACAAAGGTAAAAGTTCGTGGAAAACTGATCCTTTCGTAGAATCTTGGTGATATTAGACTGAGTTTGCTTACACAAAAAGTATCAGAAACCCACGCAAAATAAAGAAGTATTCAGTTCTATTTCAGTGATGAAACTTTCCATGTTCTTCAAAGAGATTTGCCCCAATACATGCATTCGAAACTAATTTGAATTTGGACAATAAAATGTCCAATTTCACTTATGTACGGAACCCCATACGACATAGACATTTAGGAAAAAAGTTAATGGTGCTTAAAGCTTGGCCGCTGTCCTGTAATTACGAATTAAAAAGTTCGTCCGCCGGACCCCAGTTTTTTCTCATTTATTTGGATGCGAAGATAATATTGCACCCCAAATCTATTCCTCCTACACTCAACTTAGATTCTTGTTACTACACCTGTAAAGTTGAAAGTTGGATGTCGACACACCTAATTACTTTTAATGTTATCTCTTCTCATACGAGACATTTGTATGTATGCATCTATTTAAGTATAAAGAGACAGAAAATTAACTTTTACGAGTACTCGGAAAACGCTGGGTTTTTCATGAAAATGTTATTGGTTTGGTGCTATTGCCTTTTCCTTTGATGAGGAGTGGAAAAGATTTTTGATAAGTAATTAGGTTTTAAAGAAGTGTATTTGCAATACAAGCTATGATGCAATACAAGCTATGATGCAATACAAGCTATGATGCAATACAAGCTAGGATTCTTATCCTTTAATGAGCCTTCAATACCTCTTTTAGATTATTTTACATTTGATAGAAGACAGCGTCTTGGTATAAATAAACGTATTTTATTTACACCTTTCTTATTAAGTAAAAAATCTTGTATCCAAAATAAAAAACATTTTGTATAATTAAACAGTTTTCATGTACTTTTAGGAGTGAAACTTCCTTCTCATATTCACGCAACAATATATCGAAAAAACCACATAAAACATGATATCATATTACATTCGTCGTATCATTTTCATTTAGCAATAAAACAACCGCATGTATATAATAAAAATGATTCACAATGCGTCTATAATAAAACTGTCGCGAAGAGAATCCGTCGCGTCGAGATTAGAGGGTGCTCCCATTATTGTTACAGTATTATTTTGTTGTTTTACGACAGGAAAATAATAAGCACCGCCGTTTATGACGGTAAAATAAAATTCGTATTAGAAAGGGACGATTGTTTGTGGGGAGAAACTTGATTTTTTCGAGGAGATATTTTAATCAATTAGTGTTACTCTCGTATTATATAATGCATTATGTTTTTGTCTGTGTTTTCCTGTTTTACTAAGAATATTCATTGCACAAGCGTAGTCAGAAGCCCAGAAGTCTAACACCAGTCTTACCAAGGAGTATTGTGTTACCCAGTAATTGGGTTGTGGAGGTCAGATAGGCAGTCGCTACATGTAAATTCCTGTTATTCAGACTGGAAGCCGATCCCAACATTGTTGGGAAAAGGCTAGGCAGACAAAATTGGATGAAATGTCTGCTTAACAAAAATGGAGAGTTTCGACAAAGCTCAGATTTCCAAAAACATTTGCAAAAATTTGGACAGACAGTTTGGACAATGACAAGAGTGCAAAAAAGGAAAGAGCGAATGGAGTCAGAAAGCGAAATACAGCGATACGGAAAATGCAGGAACGATGCAGAACATTTTCTACATAAAATCGGGGCTAGCTTTCACTGGACGAAATATTAATATTCTATAGTCTGGCAACATTCCTAACCTTTGGTATTCTGGCAAGTATTTGATATTTTCAATCACTTTGATCAACAAACAACTCGAATCTTTATTCAAAATTTAAATAAGCTTGCTTTATTTCTAAACTAAATAGTTTGCGATCCTAGATAGTACTTATATCAATATACAAAATTATCTTCGCAAAGTTGTTGAACTCGAAAAACTTTTTCAACTCCTTTAGTCTAGATTGATGGTTTCGATGTAAAAAAAACATTTTATTCTTGCTTTTAAAATACTGTAGAAGAAATTTATTGATGAGACATTTGCTGAGAATCTTTAACCACCCACTTTTCATAGAGCTCTATGCACATACATTTGGAAGGGAACCCTCCGGGAGGGTCACCAGCTTACGTTTGCGCTAAAGTTAATCACCGCGGACGGTCAACGTTAGGTTTGAAACTGTGTTATAAAACACAGTGTCTTGTCGCTATACGTAGTATATCTGCGGGTATTTTCATGTACTAGTGGGGTGGGGACGTGAATTAGTAAAAAATTAAGAAAGTATAATAACTCGTTCTGATCCCGAGACAGGGGTGTCCCTCCTTTTCATTTTTTAGTCATTATTTGCAACCTGACACAAAACATTTTTTGAAAATAAAAATGTTTGGTTTTACAACCAACGCATATACATATAAATGTTGCTAAAATACACAACAGATTTTATTTTCAGTTTATAATGCTAATGCTAATTCGCTATGAAAAACCTACATTTAAAATGAGCCCTCTTAAATGAGGCTCAGCTCCCGGCCATATGCGATTTGGTGAGCCCTCCAGGAGGGCTCTTGGCACTGAATGGTTAAATAGAAGACCCATAACACTTTGTCCGACCTGGGAATTGAACCCAGGACCTAATGCTGAGCAGTAGCGCTTGCGACCACTAGACCAACGAGGTACTCGAGGAAAAATATTTTTGCCACACTATTTTGTTGGGGAGGTTTGCAGAGCAAAACCACAGAAAATATTGTAAAGCATATGTTATTAAAGGAAGGTATAAAAGTAAGAGTGTAAAATAATGGAGCACTGTACAAAACTATATGGCTATTTCAATCTATAGATAGTTTTCTATCTAGCCAGTAGCCAGCGTTAATACAAGGAGGTGATATACCTTCAACATATTTGCTGCCCAAAATCTTTAAATAGTAAGAATAGAACAGAATCGATGGGAGGATTACATTGATTTTTCAAGTGCTTAATATTTAAGTGCGACTAAGAGCGACGTCGTCGACGGTGCATCTAGACAAGCCCTGCTTACCTAAGTGCTTTGTTTTGCTTCACGATAAACTTTAAAACTTAGGGAATACTTGATGGAGTTTTAATAACTGCATAAGTACCTACAGCAAGTACTCACAATGCAAGCAATGTTTTGAGATGCTCGGGTTTGGCTTTGTTCAGACAGAAGACTTTTTTTTTCCTACTGCGACGGAGTTGCACACACAATTGCAATGGCTTTCAGTTTGACAGTTCAACAACATTAATTTCGTTATTTACGTTGCTGAGCGGACGAATTTTTCAAACTTATGAAGCAGTGGATTTGGAGTTCCCTTCAAAATCCTTCGAATTGTGATTGGAAGCGGGCTTATTCGCAACTCGGTGAAGTTCAGCTCCCCAATTGGTGTTGAACTTTACCGAGTTGGAATAAGAGCAATGTTGTTTTGCCACACCGTATGTTTCTTCCCTCCAATACCTAGTCAGTAAATGTGAAGTTATTATTATTAGGTATACTGAACAATTGTGTTATGAATGCTCTCTCTTGACATGTTAATATTTCTATTTTTGCAATTTCATCATTAACAAATTTATTTTTTCTCTATTTTTATTTTTATCCTGTTTACACCTAGTTTGAAGGAGCACACGTGAAAAAACCGTTTTTGTTATTGTAATTTATATTGTGTATCCTTTGTTGGAGATCCTAAATAAATAAATATAAATAGCGAAGGAGCCTTTTACGACGGCTTTACATTACAGCCTCATACCCACTGACCACAAAAAGACTTCATAAAACCCCAATCAGGGTATAAAAACACGAAATGACAAAAAAATCTTTATCGGAATTTCCAGTTCAGTCGTAATTGTAGCGAAAACAAAGGGCGCATGGCTATTTGGAGATCAATGGTGGCCGTTGGCTCGGCCGATGTATTTACGGCCTACTGCACTGTAAATCTGGCGATATCTCGCAACGCCTAGGGCGCATCATATACGTGCGCCCTAAATGTTGGCTATGCTTACAAAGTGGAGGAACTCCGGTTGGATTATTAAACTTTTATGAGCAATATTAATAATTAAATTTTATTTTATGCTAAGGCCTCAGGGTAGCCCGCGAAATTCAAACTTTTTTACGTTCTTCGCTATTTGCAGGTCAGTATCAGGTTGTATCAATCTCAATCTGCCTAGCCTTTTCCCAACTATGTTGGAGTCGGCTTCCAGTCCAACCGGATGCAGCTGAATACTAGTATTTTACATGGAGCGACAGCCTATATGACCTCCACAAGTAGACTGAGTCTTACCAAGGGGTATCATATTACCCAGTTACCGAACTGGGTAATATGATACCCCTTGGTAAGACTGGTTGTCAGACTTTCGGACTTCTGACGATCCGTAACGACTGTCAAAGATACGCGAATGACAGCCGGGAGTTTAGGGATGAGGAACAGGATGTAAAGTTCACTCATCCACCATAGAAAAGGGAGGATCTTCCGACCAGACGGGTGTTGTGTCTGGCGGGCAACTGCCCAACGATT
The DNA here is from genome assembly GCA_947363905.1 of Lithophane semibrunnea. Classification (NCBI taxonomy): domain Eukaryota; kingdom Metazoa; phylum Arthropoda; class Insecta; order Lepidoptera; family Noctuidae; genus Lithophane; species Lithophane semibrunnea. The sequence continues at coordinate 7,157,295 of OX376185.1, forward strand.
GATGTTGGGTTCTTGTATATATGTCCATTGCACGGTAAACTTAAATTGCGCGTATAGGATTTATGTGACGTCAGGATTTTTGTGTGACGTCAGGTCTTTTTTTGATGCGTAGTTCGCATGTGGCGATGTAGATACCGCCAGAGGACCAACGGCTTAACGTGCATTCCGAGACACAGAGCACAATATGTAAAGATGGACTATCCACCACCCATCCACGAACCAACCTCGGCCACCGTAGCTTAACCTCATGGATCGACCCGTGCGGCTATTGTTACTTAGCCACGAGCTCCTCAGTATCAGGTTGTATGTCGATCTAAATATGATTCGCACCCGTACCTATAAGAAAATTTCAATTTTGTGGTCTATAACTGAAACACTTGACGTCTCTGACGCAGAAAGTCCATTTTTAGGGTTCCGTACCCAAAGGGTAAAACGAGACCCTATTATTAAGACTCCGCTGTCTGTCTGTCCGCCTGTCACCAGGCTGTATCTCATAAATCGTGATAGTTAGACAGTTGAAATTTTCACAGATGATGTATTTCTGTTGCCGTTATAACAACAAATACTAAAAAACAGAATAAAATAAATATTTAAGGGGGCTCCCATACAACAAACGTGATTTTTTTGTACGGAACTCTTCGTGCGCGAGTCCGACTCGCATTTGGCCGGTTTTTGTTATACAATAGTTTTACCTAATCTTCAACAGAACAAAAACACACAGAAGAGTCCTTTCTACGACTAAGCTAACCGTTTTAAAACCACTAAAACGAAACACAGCACTGAAAGCTTACGTCAATCAATCTGCCTAGTCTTTTCCCAACTATGTTGGGGTCGGCTTCCAGTCTAACCGGATGCAGCTGAACACCAGTATTTTACATGGAGCGACTGCCTATCTGACCTCCACAACCCAGTAACTGGGTAATACGATACCCCTTGGTTAGACTGGTTGTCAGACTTTCGTGCTTCTGACGACTCGTAACGACTGTCAAAGATCCACAAATGACAGCCAGGACCAACGGCTTAACGTGCTTTCCGAAGCACGGAGGAGTCTCGATATGTAAAGATGGTCACCCATCCACGGACCAACCCCGGCAAGCGTAGCTTAACCTGATGGATCGACCCGTGCGGCTGTTATTACTTAGCCACGAGCTTCTCTCGAGCTTACGTAACAAACTAAAAAGCAAAATCAGAAGCAATACAACACCGAAATATGATCTCATTATACAACAAGAGTACGTTTTAAACTATGTCTCGTTGAAGTCTAGACAAAGCAAGTTGTAAGGTTTGCTGCCAATTGCGCCGCAGAGACTCAAGCACTCCTCTATTTAAATATTTCCTCGCAATTAATTTAATTTAGTTAACAAAAGGGAATGGCGGCGAGTGTTCTTATTCACAATTAGTGAGACATAGCTACAATTGCTGCAACCAGTGCCTTGCTGAGCTAAGTATTTGGAAGAGAGTTGCAAATGTTGCAATTCGTTTCGTGTTTTTTCTTTTAAATTGATCTTTGGTATCTTGATTTTTTAGGGGGGAAAAGAATGATGTATGAGGGTCATCCTAAAAGAAATTAGATACTCAAAAATTATAAAATTTATTATTTATTACAAGTATCGATCATTTCGATGGATTCTCTTCGAGCACGTATATACACTTTTCCATACGTCTGAACCAATTGAAAAATACATCTGACCACTCTTCTTTAGACACCTCAGCAATCTCGAAATTATAGGCAGTCGGTGCATTTTTTTTTCAAACCTTTTCCCCTTTATTTTTTTTTATTCTTGGAAACAGGTAGAAATCACAAGGCGCTAGGTCAGGGGAATATGGTGGGTGAGCGAGGATAGACACGTTTTTTGAGTTATGACCCCATGACACAGTTCATAATGCGAATACTAGAAAGAAAGAAAGAAAATACGTTTATTTGCGGCAAACATGACGCTAAGAAAGCACAAATACACGAAAATAACAAGTTGCGGGAAAATATGCGTCACATTCACGCAAAACGGCCATCACTCAGCATAATGCTGCGACCCTATGCGAGACAGAGCCCCAGCGCTGGTTTTCAGTGATAGCCGGCGATATAAGTGCCGGTTCTCAGTGATAGCCAGTGATACTAAACATGTTATTTAAAACAAACCACGAAATAAGCTACTTTCTCCGGTACAAAATGGAAGCTATTTCTCATCTGCTAACTAACAATACATTGCTACAAACCGCCCACTTACCATATTACACTGTAACTCAATTAACTCCACCATTGCGTATTTGCAACTAACTAATATCACTAATTCAGTTCCTACACCTACAGTCAGTTCCTATTCCTACATACACTTAGTTAGGAAGTTCATAAAGGCCAATTATAAGTCTAGTATGAAGTTAGCATAGGATCGAATCTGCCCAGTTTGCGTCCAGTTCGGTATTAATAGATTTAAGTGGTTTCGGAAGTTAGTTGAAATTTATTATAGCTTACTTTGTATAATTTTTGTTATTAAAGGGTTTGGTGTGCAAGTTTTGAGTAGAAATACTGGCGTAATGGGTGAATTCATTATTTATCATATGTCATTATATGATGATGTTAATTAGGGGATTTCTTATCTAATGATCTTCTGACGATTGCTATGCTTAGTTCATGCTGACCCAATGTTAGTCCGGAGATATTCTATAGGTAGTAATACATTCTAAAAAGTGTATCAGAAATCATCATCTGCCTAGCCTTTTCCCAACAATGTTGGGGTCGGCTTCCAGTCTAGCTGGATGCGGCTGTATTTTACATGGAGCGACTGCCTATCTGACCTCCACAACCCAGTTACTGGGTAACACGATACCCCTTGGTAAGACTTTCGGGCTTCTGACGACCCGTAACGACTGTTAAAGATCTACATATGACAGCCGGGACCTACGGCTTAACGTGCTTTCCGAGGCACGGCAGAGTCTCGGTATGTAAAGATGGTCACCCATCCACAGACCAACCCCGGCAAGCGTAGCTTAACCTGATGGATCGCCCCGTGCGGCTGTTATTACTTAGCCACGAGCTCCTCGTTATGCTAAGATCGATCCTATGCTAAGATTAGACATTTGAATAAACCTTTCAACCGTCTGTTGAAACGAGTTTGACTTCTATTGCGTTGGTAGCATGAAAAATGGCAGCAGCAGTAAACAGTTGGTATTGCAAGTACTTTTTTGCTTTTAATGCCATCGTTATGCCTACGGTATAGAAGTCAAAATCGGTTGAACAGACTGTAAAAAGGTTCATTGAAAAGTCTAATCTTATTTCAAATGGAATGTGGATACTTAATTTCAGCGAATGCAAATGATACCGTCGAGTTGACCAAACTAGAAAAGTTTTAACAGTATTATTGTCATAAAATTAAGCTAAAGTTTACCTACAAGTAATTTCTTAGTGATAACTTAATTGCCATAGTCATTGTTGTTATGAGGTGAAAGTTCATTCAAGTAAGCCAATAAGATAATAATTGCTTTGTAAATACTTTATTGGAAAACTATCAATCATATTGATAGACTTTCAAATATATATGAGACAGCTTCGACTAAATTGATTCGTTGAATTGAATATTAACATGTTAATAACTTCTAAAGACATTTCCAATGAATGCAAAATGACAATCTATAACGGAATAATTCAATGAAATATCGACCCACTTACAATCATAGACATTGTTGCGAAACAACAAAACCCATTACAAACAATAAATATTGAAGTAGACAATCAATTTAAGGCGATCGTGATACTACGAACAAGACAACTAAAAATGACCGAACAAAAAAATTTAGAGGTTAGTGAACTTACATTTAAAATGTAAAATAGAAATCCATATGATTAGGCATCGCTGTCTGCTTAACAAATTGCACCTGGACAAAATTCTGTCGTCACCTGAAGCCAACTTTTACAACCTACACTGGACGTGAATACAAATGGTTTGGCTTGAAAGCTAGAATCGTAAAATGCTTACATGGTACAGTCGGTTTCAAAAAGATGTATACATCGACAAGAATTCAATTGATTTGAAAAACAAACTATATAAATGAATAAATATAATTATAATAACGAAGAATAAGAAGTACAGGTAAAAATAATCTAAAATATCTATGTACATTTTTGCGGATAAAATAATACTTAAATATTAGATGCGAAATTTTAGTAAGTATCTCCTGATTTTGATTATGTAAATAAAAACTTTTTCCCACAATAACAACTTAATGATCTCATAAAACAGGGCTTCCTCTCTTCTACCCTTTTGCTGTGCCCTACAGGGTCCATAATGATCTAAATTATATAGTTACCACCTAAGTACACATTATGGTAAAGCAATAAAGATATTGAGTATTGAGTATTGATTGTCTACAATATGCGTCCCATAATACTGTATCCTTGCGAAGGCCCCAGGGATCCATTGGATGTGAGAAGCACAGTACCAGTCGATGTGGCGACGCTTGGCGGAGCCCTATGTCCAGCAGTGGACGTCTTTCGACTGAAATGATAATGATGAATACGGTATCAAGGTGTAGTTACACTTAAGTACCCACTTATTAATTAATTAGGTATTAATTTTTTTATGAACACACGACTACATATCAAGCTATACAATTCCAATTTATGATGATCTCACATTATAAAGGATTTCCGTAAAATGCGAGGTCAGCTTAAACTGGAAATGTATAGCTTGATGTGTAGCCGTATGTACAGTTCATTTGAATAATTCTTATAAATTATAAGTACCCAAGGTGTAATATTTTTTGTGCCGACAAATTGATAAAATTTTATGGAACAAAAGACAAATTATATGATTTCTTGTCGATGTATACATCTTTTTAAGGCTGTCTGTACCCGGCCATTTTGTTCACCGTAAATAAATATTGCTTTACTTAAGTTTGTGTTTCATGACGTGAAAGGTAAAACAACGTCGTTGGCTCAGAGACAAATGTTGAGAATTTATCGAGATTTCGGTACCATTGTTGTGGAGGTTGGTAATTTAGTGGTGAAACAGATTGCTTGGAGATTTATATTGGGATGTCTCTAAGCTAAGCTTTTAAGTTAAATGTTATAATTTGGTTTGACTGCCCCGTTGGTCTCGTGGTCGCAAGCGCGACTGCAGAGCGTGGGGTCCTGGGTTCGATTCCTGGGTCGGGCAAAGTGTTATTGGATTTTTCCATTGGGAATTTCGTAGTAACAGCCCGGAGTTTGGAAGTTGGCGGTGTGGCCCCGTGCCTCGGAAAGCACGTTAAGCCGTTGGTCCTACGCCTGATCTCTCTCCGGTCGTGTCGGATTGCCGTCCCATCGGACTATGAGAGTGAGGGAAGAGAGAGTGCACTTGTGTCTGCGCAAACACTTGTGCACTATAATATCTCCCGCGCCGATATGTCTCTAAGCTAAGCTTTTAAGTTAAATGTTATAATTTGGTTTGACTGCCCCGTTGGTCTCGTGGTCGCAAGCGCGACTGCAGAGCGTGGGGTCCTGGGTTCGATTCCTGGGTCGGGCAAAGTGTTATTGGATTTTTCCATTGGGAATTTCGTAGTAACAGCCCGGAGTTTGGAAGTTGGCGGTGTGGCCCCGTGCCTCGGAAAGCACGTTAAGCCGTTGGTCCTACGCCTGATCTCTCTCCGGTCGTGTCGGATTGCCGTCCCATCGGACTATGAGAGTGAGGGAAGAGAGAGTGCACTTGTGTCTGCGCAAACACTTGTGCACTATAATATCTCCCGCGCCGATGGCTAGTCTCCGTTGAGATTAGCCGCCGTGGCCGAAAATACGGTCTGGAGGACTATTATTATTATTTATTTGTCTTTGACATTGCTCGGGACCCTAGGGTCCCGGACCTTTGGAAGGCGTACGAGGGGCCGAAGCCAACTCGCAGAGGCCCCTTAGACAATTTTAAATGGAATAAGGCACCAACCGACGATTATCCCTGTTCGCACTATGCAAGTGCAGCCAAGGACAACCCCCGGTTGGTGTAGGACTATTGCAGAACATGGAAACAAAGATATTGGGCTATGGGTTTGGGTGGCTAAGTGAAATGGTTATCTTGAACTATGGAAAGACTATGGCCCCTGCCTGACCAATGTTTCTAAATATAAAATACATAGATAAAATGGCAGGGGGTGACTTGCACACTCAATAATGGGCCCCCCTAAACGGTCGCTAGCACAAAGTGTCGTAGCGACAAGGGGGCAACATGTCCTGAGGTGCTTAAGAGGAGTGGAGAGGTATTCCACGGCTATCAGGACAATCCCGGAAGTACGGTCAAGATCCCTACCAGCATCTTACTGGAATACTTCCTTCCTCCGAGCACGTTTGCTCTTGCGAATCTCCACTCAAGCCGGCCAATCAAGGCAAGAATGAGGTGGGAGGTCTGTTCCTCGTCAGTGTTCACTTCAGCCGGCCAATAAAGGCAAGCCAGAGATGAGGAACAAGACTTCTCCCGGGAGGTAGGGTCCGTGGGTTCGCTACTGCCCAACAGCTTGCCACAAGCTGCCCTGCGGGTTTCTGTATCTCTCTTAGTCTGGCTGCTCACCCTAGACCTGTTCCGGCAAAGTAAACTCTGCCGGCACAGACCCAGAGTTCCGCGCGCGCAAGCCCCACCACGACGTCAACGTAGAGATACGGCGGTGGGGTTTATTATTATTATTTTCATTTATTTCATTTTTCATACTTATAAATTATATTTTTAAATATTAGAATAAAAAATTATATAAAACATTTAAAAATATAAAAAATAGTAGCCCATCGGCATCAGGATCAGGGTCCAAGCTGCCGGTGGTCAGGGCTCTAGAGAAAGGAACCTCCTCACTATGCGTGCCGTGTCCAGGAGTACTGCTTTCTGAATCAAGCCCTTGACCCAGCCGTGCAATGAGAGCCTCCTGAGATGTTGGTCGAGGCTCTTCGCTATTAGGCCATTGACCGTAACGATTATCGGTACAATGATTGCAGAGTTCACGTCCCACATGTCGACAACCTCGTGTGCTAAATCAAGATACTTGATTTTTTTATCTTTTTCAGCTTTCACGAGATTCTCGTCATGAGGGACAGAGATATCAACAATCATTGCACGGCGCTCTCGTCGATCTATCACCACAATATCAGGCTTATTGGCTACAATAGTCCTGTCAGTGATGATAGATCGATCCCAGTACAATGTGGCGTCACCATTTTCGAGAACTGGGTCGGGCACATACCTGTAGTATGGTACTTCATACTCCACAAGGTTGTACTGCAAGGCAAGTTGCTGGTGGATAATCCTAGCTACTAGATTGTGTCTGTGCAAGTACTCGCCATTAGCAAGACGAGAACAACCGGAAACAATATGTCGGATCGATTCACCGGGACAGTGGCATGCCCGACAGATGTCAACCGTACCGTCTTTGACAATGTATTTCCGGTAATTATTCGTCATGATGACTTCGTCCATAATCGCACAGGCAAAACCTTCGGTTTCCCCGAAGAGGTCACCGAAACGTAGCCAGGATACAGAAGCCAGAAAGTCTACTTCAGGCCCATGGAGGGCCCGGAAAAAGCGTCCGTGTAGCTCTTTGCCTTGCCATACTTCCTTACGATCGTTAGTATCAAGTACTGTAGGTTTGCGCCAGTTCTCTTTCGCCAAGGAGAGCGGAGTAAGGCCGTTGTCGACTGCAACCACATCTCGGTGCATCCCCACGTCAGTTTGAAAGAAATATTCCCTGAGACTGCAAATCTCGCGGTTGTGGAGGGTTTTGGCATTTAAGAAACCTCGACCCCCACACTTCCGCGGGATGTACAGTCTCATCACTGATGACCGTGGGTGATGCATCCGATTTGCCGTCAGCAGTGTACGGACCTTCCTATCCAGGGCGTCAAGTTCCGTCTGAGTCCATTTGAGTATGCCAAAAGAATACATCAAAACCGGCATGACCCAGCCGTTGAAGGCTCGCACCTTGTTTCCGCCTGATAAAAGACTATTTAACACTTTATTCAGGCGGCCAAAGAAGCGCTCCCTCAACGATTGTTTCATGTCGGCAACATTGATGCCTAATGCTTCCGACATACCCAAATACTTGTAGGTTTCGGTTGAGGAGAGGGATTTAAGGTGTATGGAATCCGAGAGTTGGGTTCCCACGGATTCCATAATCCCCCCTCGCTTTACATGCATGACTGCACATTTGTCCACACCAAATTCCATCCTGATGGCGCTACTGAATGTTTCTGTTACCTTCAGTAGCTCCATCAGTCGCAAATTGTTGGGGGCGAAGAGTTTTAGGTCATCCATGTAAAGGAGGTGAGATATCACCTGACCACCTCTTCTCAACCGATAGCCTAGACCTGAATCCTCCAGCAGTGTGCTTAGAGGATTCAAGGCTAAGCAAAACCATAGCGGGCTCAAACTATCGCCCTGAAATATTCCCCGCTCAATCCTGATCGGTTCATCGATCCCCCGTTTCTGTCGACATCCTGGATAGAGAAGGGCTGTTCTCCATTGCCCCATACATGCCATCAAGAAGGTGCGTACAGTTGCGTCTATCTTGTACAACTCCAGCACCCTAATGAGCCATGTATGTGGCACCGAATCATAGGCCTTCTTATAATCTATCCAACATGTCGACAAATCCTTCCGGGATCTACGAACCTGTTGGCTTATGGCCATGTCTATAAGGAGCAGCTCCTTAGTACCGCGGGACCCATTCTTACATCCATTCTGAGACACAGACATAATTGAGTTGCTATAAATATGTTGTGCAATTTTTGCTCTAAGAATGGATGTAAGAACTTTATAGACCGTCGGTAAACATGTAATTGGTCTATAGTTTTTAGGTTCCGCTGTACTACCCGATTTATGGAGCAGGTGGGTAACTCCTGTCGTAAAGAACAGTGGTAGCGACCCAGTCCCTAGAGATGACTGGAATTGCGAAGCTAAGCAGGCGTGTGATCTTTGTAGCCATTTAATCCAGAAATTGTGCAGTCCGTCCGGTCCTGGGGATTTCCAGTTAGGCAACGGACGGACCGCACGGGCCACATCCAGAGGACTGATGGTAATGGCCTCCATGTCTGGTATTGAATCACACGCCCGCTCAACAACACGCATCCAATCACCTTCAGTGTGACTGACGGGCACCGACCAGATGCTTCGCCAAAAAGCACTCATGGTCTCGTTATCCGGCGGACGCGCGTCAGTAACACCTTGGGTGGGAATGGGCCGCCCCCATGCTCTGTATACCCACCTTTCATCGCTCTGGAACATGCGGTTCTGAGTGTACCGATCCACTCTTCGCCTATACCGACGGATACGGTTTGCCCATGCATAAACTTTCTGCTTCAGGAAGTCGATGCGCTCTGTGACACAGGACACATATTCTCGAGGACTAATACTAGTTCCCGAGAATGCCCGCCTCACAAAGCGCATCACCCTTGGGCGTGTGTTGCCCTCCCTGAAGCAGATGAGCTTCCCGATGAGTACCCTGGCCTCATTAATACGACGCTCAATCCTGCACTGCCATGCTGGTGCGGCAGGTTTCGGTCGTACAGCTCGGTCAGTAATTGGAAATTTGACACGAGCAACACGACATGCCGCAACAGCCGTGCAATACAAGATTGAGTGTGTATCGCAAAGGTCTGCGCTGCCTTCAATAAAATTTGGTAACAGTGCATCCAGGGCACACACCAGTGCCCTGTTTCTTTTATTCATGGGCAAACGTGGTAGCCGTGGCCTAAGGTCAGGTGATGTGAACCGGTACTCACGGATCGCATCCTCCAGTGCGCTCCTTAATTCCACATTGCATAGGTTATCTGCAGATATAGCCCCAGCATCCTCCTCCTCATCATGTTGGTTTTCCCGCAGTGGGGCTTCGACAGGAGCATGCATAACATGCTGGGATGGTGGAGGGTTGCTAGCAGAGCTACTCTGCATTTCCGAGCGTAGCCGATCAAGTATAGCGTTATCCAATCTATGATTGTTTTGAATGACGCGCACCTGATCCGACAATCGTTGGGCCGAGACGTTAACGGCAGGTTCAAGTACCTGAAACAGAGAGAGCATCCGTCCTCGGTACGCTGTAAGGTTAATTCCTCCCTCGGTAGCCCCATAATATGCGCGCATAACATTAACATTAATGGACTGGGTCCATCGCATGCGCGACACATTTCCACCGGCAGCGGGGACCCTGTTCGGAGCCTGTTGGCCTCGAGGTCCCAAGCCCGCTGGTGGCCGTCCTCTTCCTCGCCGTTGTGTTGGTATTGGTGATGACGGTGGGGAGAAAAACTCGTCGCTCGAGCTCGACGCAACTGCAGCGACCGGTGATACGGCGCTCACGGTTGTGGCGCGTACCGGCGGCTGCGAGGCGGAGCTGAGCGACGAGTCCGGAGATGGTGGGTGTGCCTGCTGTCGTGCTCTGGCTCTGGTTTGCATTTTACGTACTCACATTTTATGTCTATTACTTTGGATATTTGTCGGGTCCGGTTTTGGTGGGTTTTTCATATTAATTTGCATCTGGTTTTTTTTTTGTGGTTATTTTTATTATTATTATTATAATTTGGTAACCAACCCAAAATTGTCCTTATAGGCAGTGATGTTTCCTGTTTTCTGGCAACTCCAATGGGTTTGACAAAGTTGGAATGTTTCATCAGGTTTTCGATATTTCACAGCATGCAACAGGAAAACAGTAAAGCTGTTTGTTGGTAGCAATAGATATAATTTTAGTACTAACTAGCCCCATAGTAGCGTAACATGATTAATCACAATCTGAATGGATTTGAAACAAACTAATCCATTGTTTCATCAGTTCGAAAAAAACAATAACGTAAATAACTGAAATTAAAACTTATTACAAAAAAAAAACCGACTTCAAAAAAAACCCTAAAAAAGTGAAAAATAACTTTAATTTCGGAAGTCGGTGTCTTTGCTTTTTAATTTTCGTTTTTTGCCACCGACTTCCGAAATTAAAGTTATTTTTCACTTTTTTAGGGTTTTTTTTGAAGTCGGTTTTTTTTTTGTAATAAGTTTTAATTTTTCACTTTTTAGTGGTGGTACCTACCCCACACAAGTTACTACCTGCTATGTAAATAACAGTGAAGGAGTCTAATAATTATATCGTCTACATAGACTGTGGGAAAAATACGTAATATTGAAGCTAGCTCAAAAAATACGCAAGCAAACTTAATAAAATTTATATGGGACCATCTCGGGAGTATACCCTTGCGAACTAAAAAAGAATGTTCAAAATCGGTTCACAAGCGGCGGAGTAATCGGTTAACATACATAAAAAAAAATAAAAAAAAATAACAATCATCCGAACGTAGTACCTCCTCCTTTTTTGAAGTCGGTAAAAATGTTGTTGAACTGTCAAAATGAAACAGATTAGTCTTTATCGGTTACGAAAATAAGTTACGCAATTAGATAGCTGGTTGCGCCCTTTTCCATGGAGCTCTATTTATACTATGACATGAAAAAAAACATGTGTTTAAAAATTTGCAGCCACACAGGCAGTGTCTCAAAAATTAATACCTTTTTCCCACTGCTGGGCAAGGCTTTTTCTTTTTCCTTCCAAATCTCTCTGTTTTGTGCGAATTCTGGCCATGTTGGCCCCGCAAACATGATAAGCATCTCCGCCGCGGTCTACCTCGATGGCGATGTTCAGGCGTCCATCGAGTGACGATCTTTGCCCATTTCAAACAGGTTATAAAATTATATTAAAGAAGACTTAACTAATCTAAAACTAAAAACATTCTACAGTGCATGTTAAGCGACCGCAGCCGGCACGCGAAGTGTCGCCGCGACACGACTGATTTCTATGTATTTCTATGAAACCGACGTGACGGAAGTTATTTCATAGAAATTCATAGCATTCTCTGCGACAATATGTCGCCTGTTGCTGCTGCCTTTATTTTTTTTTTGAATGATGGGATATCATCAAATGACTTCTCCCGATCTGGGCGGAGCAGGAGGGCGTGTGAAACTTTTACTGACTAAAACCCACCCGTGTTCCTTCAGTTGCCTGTTGCCAACTGCCCCGGCATCCCTTTCAGATTTTCCCGCAGTTGCTGCTACTGCCTGCGGTGGGCTACGAAATGGTACCTACGAAAATACGTAAGTACTGAGTACTTACGTACTCATACTATACTCACCGATGTTACCCTTCCTTCTACATACGTACATCCTTATCCTTACATATTATAAAACAAAGTCCGCCGCCGCGTCTGTCTGTAGTCCTGTTCGCGATAAACTCAAAAACGCACCTATTTTCATGCTGATTTCACCAATAGTGGTTCTCGAGGAAGGTTTTAGTATACAGGTTGTTAGGGTAAACACCATTATCCTTGCAACCAGTGGTTTGGTTTCATTTATAGAACGTAAAATCAATGGTAAATTACAACTTTTTTTTTCGTTTTTTTAATTCTTCATTTTACCACAAGAGACGCAAGTTCATTTATCCTATGCGCTATGGCAACGAACTTGCGTCTCAACACGGGCGGGGGGTGCGGGATGTGACCTGACCGGCCACGAGCGCGACCCCTCCCTCAGTCAGTCAGCTGTTTCGCTAGAGACAAGGTGTCGGATAGAAACTTTTTAAAATCTTTTAATGAAAATGACGTTTTTTTTTTTGTTGTGTTCGGTCATTTATTTTTATATTTTAGTCAACTACGTACGGTTTGAATGACAAGACTGTTTACCCTTACAGCCTGTATAATAACCGACATCCACACAGGTGAAGCCACGGGCATCAGCTAGTACATAATATACTGTAACGAAATATGTAAAGTACCTTTACAGAACTTATGCTAAAGTTTTAATTCTAAGATACTGAGAAAAAACTTCTTTGAAATTGTATAGACTAGCGTAAAAGAGAGGAAATAAACTAGAAGTTAGTAAAAACTTTTTAAATTACTTCAAAAGAAAAGATTTATACATTCTTACTTTAGCTGCAAGGAACATAAACTACTGTATTTTATATACTTAAACAAGAGAGAAAATATTGTAAAAGAGTGCTTAATGAATGCGTAGGAGTGTCCAAAACAAAGCCTTTGAAGTTTAAAGAAGAATGGAGCTTTTTGTACAGTTTTTTTCTTTCTTTAGATTCATATGGAGTTTATCATATTGTGGAGTCATTATTATTCTTTATGCATATTTCTTTCCGCCTTATTCTGTTGTGAACTAACTTTAGAAATAAAGCACAATATATACAAATACCCAAAATAAACTAGTTAAGCTTATAGAAGAAAAATCGTCGCAAGTCGTAATCAAGCATTGATGGACGAATGTATGTGTGCCTCAGCTTCGCCTCGGCCCATACATTCACGTTCGTCCATCAATGCTCCTTTTGCAGGCCACCCACGGCAGTAATTTACTATCTCCTCATTTGGTTTTTATTCAATTTTAATTTTAAATTAACTTTTACTCTACTACACTTTACTCTACATTCGGTTTCTGAGGTTTCGAAGTTTATTTCTTCGATAGTGCTTTTGGCTTTAGGTATTTTTTTGTTGAACAACATAATAATTCGATAAATATACATCTAACACTAAAATAATAATAATAATATGTAAAATTTATAAAAAAGGAGGGGGAAATAATCATTATAGTGCATGAGAAAATTCTTCCGCATCACTGTCAGCAGTAAAAGTTTATTGTATTCAATTAATGTTAAGGAAATAAAACAGGCCAATATAAAAAAAAAAACATGAATAGCTATTGAGAGTTTATCGAGGACCTTAGAAACCAGGCATTAAATCAAAGTCCTAATGCGTAGAAATGATAAAAACTCTGCAGTTACTATTTATACAGGCATATACACCCGTCACGTAGGTATAACGCTGTACGCAACGTTGATACATTGTATGCCAAGCATTCGCCACAACGCTGACACTTGATTAATTATCCCAACTCGCCTCTGAGTTCAAATAAGCGACTGTTTTATATGTTCGTATGTTGTACGCCTGATCTCAATTAGGTATGATACAATTTTATAGAAATTATTTCATCGTTTTAGTTAGAAATGAAAGTGGTATAACCTCATCAATCTCCTGCCCTTATTACAATTTATTTGGGATAGACAACAGACTTCCTTTTTTCTATACATTTGTTGGTCGTCGTCCGTTTTCATATAGTCTTTCTAAGCATAATTATCATCTTTCACACAATCCATTTATCGTTTTCTTGGTTTTCCTATATGACCCTTTTCAGTACGCGTAGCGTTAGTTTAGCGTTGTCGACGGAAGAATAGACAAAATTACTGTTTGTGATTCATTTTTGTCTATTCCTCCGTCGACAAAACCCGTTTCTACGGTGGTCATGCTACGCGTGTTGGTGACATAACAAGTCAATCGACAAAAAACCAGTTCAATATGATGATATTCAAACATTTCCACGTAGGTACATATCTGGGAATTAATCAAACTTCGCAAAGGTGGACCTTTCATCCCTCCAGCAGTAGTTCAAAGGTTTCTGATTGGCGCCCGGTGTGTGAACCTAATCCGGTACCGCGACCCGGCAGAAAAAATCACTCGCTACTATTACTCTTTTGAAAGCGTTCCGGTGTATTTTCGTTGAGCTGAAAACTTTCGCAATACCGTGAACGGCTCAAGTTTAAACTCTCGCGGAAAGAGGGGATTCAACGATCATCTGGCTCCGTCTAATAAAAGGCCCCGACGTTTCTAAAATATGTTGTCACTGCATAAACTTTATGACTTTAGTTTCGTCTAGCGATGCGAGAACTTTCCCCACCAGTGATGAAGCCGTTTTTGAGCACTTCTTTTGTCATACGTCAGCGGCAGTCTAATAAAAGGTAATAGATGTGAGAGAATAAACAAGCAATGAACTAGCGAAAAATAATCTGAAATAAAAATGTACACAGTCAAGTGAATGTCACATTAAGCAGGCAATTATGTGAATTTATTTCCAGTTCGATGATGTTACGCAAATTTTATCGAAACCAATTTCGATAGTGCACAGTAATGTGACTTAAGCGAGATAAAATACGAACAAAGGCTATAATTTTTCGATTCTTGAATGGAATTTCCATAATTCGGCTTATATTTGCCGTGCCGTTTGTCAATGGCAGCCGAGTACGCCCCCGCACATGAACCGATATATTATCTCAAGTTATTATATCGAGCCTTTTCAATTTATTTACATATTTGTGATTTAGCGTGTAGCTATAGCGGTGCATGCAAATTTATAATATTTATGTAACGGCTAAAATCAGCTCTATAGTTTCCATATAGCGAAGCATTCAAATAAATATTATGATATGTGAATCATTCACGCTATACCGATTTACGAACTCAATAAAATGAATACTCAGACCAAATAAAAAACCAAGACAGAGCGTGACGTGAGGCCGGTTTCATAAACATGTGTGCACTTAGTGAGGTGTAGTTTGATTGTAAATGTGTGCGTGTGAGTGTGCATGCACAGAGCGGAGGTGTAGTTTTGGCATGCTTCACTGTTCGCTGCGCTCTGTCTTGGTTTTTTATTTGGTTTGAGAATGAATAGTACCTATCCTTTTTTAATTCAGTAGGCAATTAAAAAAGACCTAGATACATTATTTATGCTCTGCTAATTTTTATTAATTGCTAAGGACCAGAACCGTCAACCCTAGCGAAAACCGATATGTTTTCAGCACTATTTAAAACTGTCATTTTGACTGTTTATATTTTCCGTGAATTCTCATTAACATCGACTACATCCTGAACACAAAATGTGACCCTTAAATCAACCTTAATAGAGTTATAAATGGGAAAGCCAACCCCATTCGTATACAATATTCAGAATACGTAATTTACCATTTCCAATTTCGCATCAATGCCCGTGATTTAAGTATTTCCCGTATCATTTGTTTCTTCCTGGATTCCAATATAGCATTTTTTATTTTGTTAAATTGCTTTCCTTTGTACAACCCCCTTCATATAAGCATGTGCGTGGATGCTTCCAACACAGATTTGTTCTTAAGGACCGACATTTATTTGTTTATAGCTCACGGCGAAATTGATCATTTTTTGTTGTTTATTGCGCATCTACTACTTACATGAGTGATGTGTTTTTGAATAAGTTTAGATATATCTGTCTATGATGGTTTGAATTTCTCTTGATATAGAATCTTGTGATGGATAAGTTTATTTGCTTTTAGACTTTGATAGAGATCTGTTTTGCATTCTATTCAAAATGTCAAAGGGCTTTAGTATTATTTTAAACTAGTTTTTTAAGTACAATCTTCTTCATTCCAATGCTTTTGTGGGGTAAGCGGTTTAAGAGCGTTTATTCTGAAAGTAGGCAATGTCGCAAATAGATGTAAAATATTTCGCTGTTTTGATTAATTTGGCAATATTACTGTATGGAAATATGAAATATGGCTAGACAACTGTCTAAAACCTGTTTTGATTATAATTAATGATATATTAGATTAATAATTATTTACCTGTTTTGATGAAATTTTGATTATTTATAATCAAAATTTAATCAAAACAGGTAAATAATTATTTGACAGTTATTTGCGACGTTGCCAACTTTCAGAATAAACGCTCTTAAGTGGTTTATTTTTCCTCCCTAAGGATGACGGTCGTATAGATTCCCTTAGTTTTCTTTCTTTCTTTCTCTTTCCACTCTTCTTTTCTTTTTCGTGTGGTTAGTGGCTAACCTGCACCCGAACTGCGTAAACCACGATCAATCAGAATCTGAATCGGTTTGAAACAAATATCTAATCCATTGCTTCATAAGTTCGAAAAAAAAATGTGCTCTACAACTGAAATAACGCAATGAATGTTTTTGAACTGTCAAAATGAAACAAATTAGTCTTAATCGGTTACGAAAATAAGTTACGCAATTAGATAGGTGGTGTCAGAGTTTTTATGTCGCCCATGAAACTCTGACTGGTTTCTCAGATATTTCTCCGATAGCCACAAAAAGTTAAAGTTAGCCTTTAAAAATATTTGAAAGAATATAATAAAAGGCTCTCATAATTGAGCTAGCCGATTCAATCAAGCCGAACCACAAAATAAAACACAAAACATCGTTATCTAACTCAATAAATCCTACAAAAAAAATTCTCTTAACACAAATTCATTTTTGATTGCTTACTCACATGAAAGCAATGTCATATCCGGGGAGCTTTTTAACAAGCAGAAAACACTCGCGTCAGCATCCATGCAAAACATCATTCATTACTCGCTGACAATAAATAGATTATGTGACGTCAAAAAGTGCACAACACGAGGTTTTTTCTTGCCCTCGTTTTTCGTAATACAATAATCAAAGGAATATGAGGGGATCAGAAATCAAACGTCTACATATAGAGCGATGAAGAAGTAAGATTTTAAGATCGGGTTTGTAGGGCTGTGCATTAAAAAAAAAAAAGTTTATGCTTTGGTTAACTCGTTTTTTATTTAATTTCCGTTCCGTTTAAGTCATTGACAGTATTTTTCTTTTAAAACTAAAAGGTTTTGGTAATTTGTAGGTACTGTTTAAGATTCGTACTGAAGATGAAAAGAAGGTTTTCGTAGTGTACATAATTTAGATCTAAAGTTAATTTTAAATCAAGTTAGTACCGAAGGACCAATTAAAAAATGTGGCAAATAAATATATTGACTACCAACCGCAAGCGGCGATTCTGTATCATGTGCACGGCTAACTAATTAGTATAAAATAAGGGTATCATTATACTACAAATAATTACAATGCCATTATGTGTAGCTTGCAATTTTATTTTATTATGCACATAATGCGATATCGCAACCATTATTATGATGATAATTAATCAGATAATAAAATCCTGTTTGAAAAATAATACACTCAATACCCTACCTGTTCCCGTTGTATAAGTACCAGAGGCACAGAGACTGAAACAGCTGTCACGCATGAGATAATCCACCGAGAAGTGGAAAGCGCGCCCTCAGCGAATTGCGACCTCGCCATGTGATCCCCCGGCGCCTACCAAGCACACATGATAATGCAAAAAGTAATTTTTATATTAAACCTTTGCCAAAACATAAAAGAGAGATTTCCGCGAGCATCTTACTCCAGCCCCAACGAATGCGCCGCATAAATTAGTTTTCCCGGAGATTGTTTGTTCAGTCGATGCTTTTTATTATTTTTACGTTAACATTTATGAGTTTTTCATCGTTGGAGTCGTTGCTTAAACATTTAATGTTGCTATTACATTTTAATAACAGAAAAACTAACAACTACAAAATGTTAGGGAGTTCTTTCACCCAGGAATTGTTTAATTACAACGTTCGGTTCGTATGTTATTTTTGTGTTGCTTGTACTATGCAAATTGAATAAAAAAGACGACGAGAGAGTTTGTTCATATGCCGTTGAAACTTCCCGGTATCTGGCCAGTAATTAATTAAAAGCTTAGGTGGTGCCATTATGGGTTTTATGCTAATAGGCGGCGGCTAATATGGGAGCCTTCAAAGGGTCTGGTACACGGGCGAAACATTAAATTTCAGCGGAGCGTGTGGCACAAAGCAACGTCGGCCGGCCGCGTTGCGTTATGCTCGTAGATTAGATTAGCGACCGTGTTCTGTTTTGGAAAATTTAAACCAACCGCCTTTACATGTCTGATATCCTGGTAACTGGAATTTATAGTTGGAAATGCACTTAGTTCTCAACTGAATTAGCAATTACTGGATTAATGTGTAGGTAACATGTTAGTTTATGAGAAGATTGTGCATAAATGATGGTTCAGAGAGTCTAAAAGATTGAGCTCAAGTTAATTTAGTTAAGAACTTTGAATTAGTGAGTAACTTAACTTAAACATAGTTTCTCTCTAATTAAGCGCACTTCATATTTTCTAAATCTCCCAATTAGTACTAAAGAGAGCATTTTGTAATGAAGTGTCACATCTCCAGCGTGATTGTTCACTGCGTGCATATACACAATATGCAAGCGGGAGGCGGGCGGGGGGCGCGAGGGCGGGCGGGGGCCTGGGCGGGCGGCAGAGCGGGTACCAGTTAAATTGAGCACCGCTACGCCCAGACTCTCATTTCCTCCATCCACCATTGTGTGCCACTCACAATACAAAACATTTTTTTACGAATTTCGACAAAAAGTGCTTTGAATTTTTTCCAATCTTCGCCTCTATTCAGCTCGTAAAAACTTATTGTCTCGCCGCGAAAGAGAGTGGGCGTGTCCTTCGGGAACGTTACCCTGAATCGCATTAAAGTACAATAATAAAATTTTACACAATTCTTAAAGTATAATTTAGTGTTGCCACATTAAACTCAAAGTTTCTTAATTTTATTGCTGCGATAATTAGGAGTATGATAACTCTTTAAGAACAAACATAATTCATTTAGAACTTCATGGAGATTTGCGTTTGAAATTGCCGTATTATACTAATTAATTGTCCTAAGGAGGCTTAATGGGCGTTATACGTCTAGAGATTATAAAATCTGTCAGTAAAAACAAGAATATAACATTTATCTCCGTAAATGCTGCTTAGAGGGGATAATTCTCAAGTAAGTAGGTATACAAGTTTATAAATAAACGTGTTTTACAAGTATCAACATATTCTATGTTGTTGAAAACTTCGGAAAAATTGAATTCTACAGACACTTTGTAATGGAAAATGGATTTTCGTTTAACAAAACGAAGCCTTAATATTTGTAGAATATAAAAGTAAGACGTGGTTTCTATATTCATATCGGAGCAAATCGAAAATTGTAGCCTTTTACAAGTTTTAGGGTTCACATGTCAACTCAAAACGTGTTTTTATAAGTGTATCAAAGCATAAAAAATCAATCCTGCATAGTTTCCTACTATTGGTAAAAGTTAAATAAATGAGAGAAGGTATTCAAATAATGAGGGAAGGTAACTAATGGACGACTTTAAAATACCTACCCAGTAAAGGCTCAAAGGACCATATTTATAGGATAGGTACAACGTGTTCCTTTTGATATCCCATAACTCTAGGGTCACCATGACCATGACCATGAGACTATGTCAAAGAATCATCACTATGAATTATTTTAATAATTAGATACCTCGAGAGTCTAGTGTAATATTATCTTCGAAACTATGTATTTTTGGAACACTTTTTCTTGGACTTTTTGTATTTTTTTTAACTTTAGAGTTACATCAAGAGGAACATGTTATATACCTAAATAAAATTAAATATTTTTCGTTGATAACCGCATCTGCACTTGAGAAAGGAAAAAAAAATCGTAATTAAAAAAAGTATTAATTTTCCGGGAAATTGTAAAAGCTCCCCCAGAAAATTTTAAAATTCAAGAAAAACTGAAAGGATTTTTTAGTAGATCAATGCACCAGTTTATAAAATACTAGCTGTGCGCCGCGGTTTCACCCGCGTAGGTCTCGATCTCGTGGGAATGTACGTATCCTATGTCCTATTCCAGGTCATGGTCTACCCGTTTGCCCATCCTCTCCTCTCTAGAGTAGGGAACGTCGCGGACGCGCGGCGCCGCCGCCGGCGTCGAACGGTTCGCCTATTGAATTTTTATTTATACTCGTAATAACTTCGAAATTAAATGTCCGATTCGAATAAATTAAAAAGTATTTTACTGCTACACAAATACCCTTGATGTTAAATCTATTTATTTGAATAAGAATTAATATTATGTTGATAAAACCCCTTCGCAAATAATGCAATATTACCATAAAAAAGGTTATAATGAGTCAATCTTAAAAGATATACATATGCTGTCGCCGATTTTTTTTTAGAACTTTTAAAGAGGAAAAAATCCATCATACATGATATTTGCGTAACTTTAACCGTTTACGCAGCGCACGCAACGGAAGCTCTCAAAAAGGAATATTTTTTCCCGTTTTTGCAACATTTTGCATTTATGCTCCGCTCCTATTGGTCGTAGCGTGATGTTATATAACCTATAACCTTCCTCGATAAATGGACTATCTGACACAAAAAGATTTTTTCCATTCCAACCAGTAGTTCCTGAGATTAGCGCGTTCAAACAAACAAACAAACTCTTCAGCTTTATAATATTAGTATAGATATAGATTTATCACGAGGCATTTTTAGCTACCTACCTATAAAATAAAATGACACTGTTTACGCTCTCTAACAAACGAACTTAGTGTGACTTACAGTGTAAGGCGGGGCTCATAACTCACGAATTTATAGTGATTGCAGTGGCGGCCAACAAAAATGGCGCACTTCTGATATACGACGCCACCAACGAGATTAATTGGGGGCCGATGGATCCAAAACTATAAATTATGTCCTATTCTCTTTTTCGATTTTAGTCATAAAAATCCCTGTAAGAAATTGACATGCGTTTTACCTCTCAACGAGGCATTCTCAAGATGACGATTGACCAGTCGTGAGCCCGAACACGACGTGTTGCCACGCCGAGCGCTTGACGCAGAGAATCTCCTCTGCGTCCAGTGCTGTATTGTCAAAGTGTGAACAGACAATAGGCTGTGGACTACAGGCTAATACATCCAAAACGCTACATTTCGCCATCCTTTGTCGCGTGTGTAATAAACTTGAGTTCTCATACGGTATTGTCTTCTGTATTCGTGAATAGTTGTTTGTCCCGACGTTAAACGAGTTACGCCCCAGGAGATTCTGCACGATGGAAATAGGGCAATACAGGGAAAAGGCAGAAGTATCAACAATTATAAAGAAAAAAAAAAAAAATAACTTTACGCTAGTTTCCCTGAAGTAAAGGCAGAGATACCTATACCTCTATTAGGTACACACATAAGAAGCCATTGCAGTTACGCTTAAGTCCCATGTAATAGAGGGCGAGCCTATTGCCATTAACCGGGAACGAATCCAGACTCCGATATAATATGTAATTCCTAGAAATCGCGAAAAAATAATCAGCTGTTCCATACATTTGTGTTCACTTAAATCGACAAAATGTATGGAATAGTGTTTTTTTTGTGCGATTTCGAGGTTGGTCCCATAGAAAAAGTTGTTCAAAATGATGAGTACAATGACCCCTTTTTCAGTTTAGCATAAACAAAAAATAATGTTGTATACAATACACTGATGAACTTCTTTTATTACATAAACTAACAAACTATACTAACTATTTACACTATACTAACCGATACCCGCAGCTTCGCCCGCGTGGATGTCGATTATTATATACTTAAACCTTCCTCGAGAACCACTCTATCCATTGGTGAAAACAGCATGAAAATCGGTCCAGTAGTTTTTGAGTTAATCGCGAACAGGACGATAGACTGACGCGGCGGACGACTTTGTTTTATAATATGTAAGGATACAAAATTAAATTACTGATTAAAACTAACTATGCAAATGAAAAATTCCTCCGCATCGCTGTCGGTCCTCCGCATCGCTGTCGGCTGGTAATGTACCCAAGAGACTGGCGGCATTGCCACGTTGTAGGCAAGCCAGCCCTTGGGTCACGGAAGGGTCAAATAGCTGTTTGGAGATTTCGTGAAACAAGCTATTAGCACTCGGACCCCACGGCCACGGCCGGGGAAGTATATTCGTCGCTAGAGGTTTTCCGCAGCCGCAGCCGCAGCGGTCTTCATCATCATCTGCTGGCGCATAAGATGATGATGAAGACCAAGATTTGATGGTGCAAGAGTATCGAAACACGTTGCGTCCCACACTAAAAGCCTACCCACCTTCCATGGAAATAAGGACATGCCGTCCGGTCTCTTGCAATCGTCCCGTGCCAAGCCATTGGGTTCTTATACAGCTGGAACGCAGCGGTGACACGAGCTCGTCGGATGATGTCATTAAAGTTCGCGTGCCGCGCTAAGCGACCCGCACTTCAGCTGCAAGATAGGCCGTGGTGTCCGAGGCTGTTGACAAATTCACCGCAGTGACAGCAATGGAGAGTAAGATGGAGCTCCTAGTCGTACGATACGGAAAGTAGTGTCATCTCCGATTGTTACAGAGAAATTCCCAATGAGAAAATCCAATGACACTTTGCCGGACCAAAGAATCGAACCCCGATCGAAACTTCTCTATCTAACCTGTCGTATCTACGCAAATCGTTCGCGAGTTGAGTATAACTTTTGATAGAAAGAAGTCGTACGCCTGAGCAAGAGCATGTGCAGGTGTGCGGTTCGAATAAATCAGACGCGTCTATAAGGTTATCGACACTTCTAGAGGAATTTTATATCCAAAGGCTCTTTGAAATGTGAAAATAAAACAATTCTTTGAAGGATTTCTTGAGATACGTACGTCATATCGTGTATAAGGCTTATTGCACTGAGATGTGCATCGACGTGGGTTTCTTGAGGCGGAAAACGTATGTGAACGTGTATGAAATAGTTTGTAGTACCTATCCTAGGTATTTTCCGAAGATCAAAAGAAAAATACCGCCTCGTGGAGGTCCTGGGTTCGATTCCCGCGTTAGGCTAAGTGATATTGGGTTTTTCTATCTGGAATTTCTCAATAGTAGCCCAGAGTCTGGATTTATGCTCGATTGATGGCAATAGGCTCGCCCCTATTACATGGGACTTAAATATAACTGGTGAAATGTGGGTGTAGTATACACCTCTGCCCACCCCTTCGGGGAAACAAGGCGTGATGTTATGTTATCAATAAAAAATATATCAGCTTAAACATAGGTATGTTTAAGCGGATATATTTTTTATTGATTGCTCCGTTATATAATACTGGTATTCAGCTGCGTTGGTCAGACTGGAAGCCGACCCCAACATAGTTGGGAAAAGGCTAGACATATTGATTAATTAGTGACGTTATCATTTTTATGTGATATACAGCAGTGATAGCCTAGTGACAGTCGAACTGTCAAGTTCGAACTGAAGACACGCTGCCCTGACTTTTCGGATTCATGTGCGTATTTTAGAATAATAACTTGCTTCAAAAGCGGTGAAGGAAAACGTCGTGGGAATGCCTGAGAGATATTTCTCGATGGCATGTGAAGCTAAGTCAGAGGCCCATGGGCGGCATAAAAGCACTGACACCAGGTTAGTCACTAACACGAAAAAGTAAGGTTTTTATATGGTAGTTTACATATGTGTGTGTTTTAATAAATTAATTTTGATTGAAAAGTTTTGAACCTAAAGTACCGAACACCAATAAAGATTTAAGCTCCAAAAATAAGATAACACACAACACTTCAAGAGTATTTGAAATATGAATTAATTAAACTATAAATTAACAAATACCTTCATAAAATATTTACACCACGCGTTCAAAACCGCAAAATTTCGTTATAAACTAACACTTTATTGCTTAATTCTCAGTGAAATTTCATAAACGTGAGTGTATTTAAAGTTTTGGTCACGTCGTGCTGCCATTTGACCATTCAATGTCGTAAACCAATGGTTTATTACCTTTCCAAGACGAAAACTCATATTTTATAGCTAATATCGTAGAATTGGTAAAATAAAACATGGCGCACACTATGCGACTGCAACAGCTCGGCGATCAGACCTAACGACAGTCTGCGGCCGACAAATTTTCATACATTTCGTTCAAAGCTTACTTAAAAACTTGATGTCAAGTTGCAACGACTAGACGCACGGTGCACGCGCACACCTGACGATATTCGACGACAGGGTAGCGTCAGTCTTGCTGTGAGCGGGTGTACGTGTGTTTGTATTGCGTCCTCGCCTTCGCATGATAAGCACTAAGGCAAGTGCAACTAGAAGAACAACACAACCGTTTCTCTCGCATACTCAAAGATCGAAAGAAAATGATCGCTTCCTGCACGACTTCGGTCGTAACAACTAGTCGCAGACGCAAACGACAGCTCTGCACTAGTCCCAGCGACAAGACGCAGATAATAACGACAACCCTGCGCCTTGACTCTTGTTGCAGTAGCTAGACGCAGCGACCAGACGCACAGTTTGCGCTGGCACTAAGAGTAGAGGAAACTGGTAAAACGGAATTGGTAAAATAACGTCTTTACGATTTCTTCGTGAATAAGTGAGACTTAATACTTATGGAAGGAATAAAGTTTCAAGTGGTTTTAAAAGTAAAGTTTATGGGGTTTCGTTTTAAAGTGTCGCGGTGTTGGTTTACATTGTAATGGATAGTTTGTTGTTGAGAATTGTATGTAAGGCGTCTTTATTTTCTATTAACCCGTTGGTAAATTAGGATCCAAGTACAAGTAGGACCCAAAAAGTAAACCCAAGAAGTAAAGTAGAATCAAGCCTTAAAAAAAACACCCGGTCATCATTTTGAAAGAAAAATTAAAAAAAAGAAAAAAAACACTGGAATAATAAGTAGTACAGGAGTATACATTTTCAGGGGGTATACATTTCCAGTATAAGTTGACCTCGCATTGTACGGAAATCCTAAACAATGCGAGATAAAAAAAAAAAAAAAAATATATATTTATTTCAATTACAAAGGGCATGAATGCGAGATCAATCTGGAAATGTATAGCTTGATGTGTGTGTGTGTGTAGTATGTAAGTATAAACAATCCAAATAAGTGATGTATACAGCTTGTATCAGTAATGCGTGGTCATATTGGGTGCGGAACACACCATCAATTTTGAACAACTTTCTCCATGGGACCAACATCGTAATCGCGAAAAAAAATTATCAGACATGCATACAAAACACTCGACCCAAATGTACATTTGTAATACACGCTGTATATGGTATGAATTTACCGAGCATTTTACAGAATAGGGAATATGCATGTGATTCAAATATGGGTCAAATATTTTTTTTAATAAACTATGTTACTTCAGAATTATGCCTCCATCAATATTTTTGAATAACATTTCTTTTTGAGCGAGAAATTGATCATTAAAAAGTCCCAAAAAACTGTGGGTAATTCAAATTCTTGAAAAGCTTAGAGCGGATGTGACGTAACAGTCCGGGATAACAATCAAAATGTCAATGTCAAGTCAATCAACAAGTGTCAAGTCAATGTCAAACGCTCCTACAAAAAGGTGTGTTTGACGTTGACTTGACATTTGCTTGTTTGTTTTCACGGTCTGTGACGTCACCACACCAAGCGCGCCAAATGGAGGGCGTTTAAATAGCCCGGATCGGTTGGATATTTTAAAACTTTTTTTTAAGTACTTTAAATTGCTTTTTTGCCGTCGAATTTTTTTTATTATTATTTGACGATGTAAACTATCGAATAAAAATATTAAAAAAATACATGCATATTCCCTATTGTACGTATCTATTTTACTACCATGAGTAGTGAACTCTTTGTGCCACCTGTGCTCAACAAATGAGTGGCTGTCCAATGTCCAGAGTCCTATTGGCTCATTAAATATGCATTTTACAATGGCTGCTGTACAGTCACGGGCATAAATACATAATAATTATGCATACAATTAGCAAATTATAAAAGCGATTGTCTCTTGAAGTATTGAAGAACATGTATTCTCGAAATTATACATTTATAAAACATTCCTTGTTTATTTTATTTATTATACAGTTTATGTACAGTCACGGACTTTAATTGATGACCCACCTGGCACTGTTCGTATTTTAGCCGTGTAATGCAAATCGGGTTTATTCGGTTACCGACACGCAAAGTCATATGTCTTCGTATTAAAAGAAGAAAATTATATTTCATATTTTTACCGGTTGGCTAACCTGAGAGCCAGAACTACAAACTTGACAGCAGAGTGACTCCCAAATTCAACCAATTGCAGGTCTAGCAACAGTAACCTAGCAACGATAAACAATCGTTGCTAGGTTACTGTTGCGATAGCAACGTTAGCGTACGGAGAAATTATAATAATCATTTCGACAAGTTCGAAAGTAACGTCTCTGACATCTATATTTCAACTGTCACTGTCTTTAGTTTTGTTTTCAGAATTACGAGTTAATGACCTATGATTCAAAGGAGGTCGGTATCAAATAGATTGGATAAACTTAATGCAACATTGTTTTTTTTTATCATTGAGAACTTATTAGTCAACCTTTATGGACAAGACTATTTCCGATTAAAAGTAATTTATTTGTCATCTTGTTTACGAGCTTGCGATTTGAGTTAGTGTTTAATCGTGTAATCTCGTGAATGTATGAAACTGCAAAATTGAATAGGTGGCTCATCAATTAAAGTCCGTGACTGTACACACATATAAACAAACAAGAAGAAAGGAACAGAAAAATACGTACAAAGGTGATGCTTATTTCTAATGAAATCTCTTCCAGCATACCTGCGATAGGAAAGTAAATTGTTTTGTTTGTTTACCCGCATTCCGAAGTTGCAATCGTAATATCCCGAGAAAATCGATTTAGTTTTCGTGATGATGATGTTAAAATGTAACGCTAAACGCGTTCATACTTGTCACTGTCTTCTTCTAATTCAAAGAGAAAGAAAGAGGGAGAGAGAGAACGCCGGCAAAAAAAAATAAAAGAAAAGAGGAAACTGATTACAGTGTCGTGGGGTAAAATTGTACACATCGGCCCTAGAGCCCTGCATGAGAGAGAGAACGTGTGAATTTGGTCAAAATGAAAATGCAAGATTTTTCGTCTTAGGTGTCATTTTCGCAGTTTCCGAGGGTGGTAAAGCCGATAGTGTCATTAAAATGTTTCCAAGATAGCGACTGCGAAAATTTTTTTTTTGTTTTATATCCTACGTGAGAAGGAACTTCGTACCTGACGGGGGTCCGACCCCACACGTTTTTTTTTTCAAGATAAGTAGGTATAGCATAGGCATAGGTATGCATCGAGAATTCGAGACAGATGGACCAGAGTCGTCACGCAGTGGATGCCAGAACTGCCAGAAGACGGGTGTCATCGCCGAGGGAGGAAACGCTGGCGTGGCGACTTCGATGTGTTTACCTGCCGTAAACACATCGAAGTCGTCACGCCAGCGTTTGATCGAAGAAGGCAACGCACAAATAACAATGGAATGCTATGAGGGCCTTTGTCCATAAGTGGGACAATTAAGTTCAAAATAGGTATAAGGATTTTTAACTTGAAAAACCGTGACGAAGTAACCCAAAATTCGCTTGAAAAAAAAATAACTTAGGTAGTAACAATTGAAACTTAATAAACGAATAAAAACGTATTTTCGTGGTTTCGTGGTAGGTTTCGTTTTGATTACTTTAATAAAGTTCTATCTAATTCATAAGTTGTACTCGAAAATACATTAATAAACTAATGAAAGTCACGAACTTATTAGGAAGGTATAATAGGTACACACAAAAATAATAACATTATTTTTCATGTATTTATTCCAGTTTTTTCATCTCATTCATACCAAAACTGTTTTAAAAACAAGTTCGCCTGTTATATTCTGAAAGACGAAGAAAATATAGCGCCGAAGCAAAAAAACAGTCAATTTACTTGCAAAAATCAAAATTAACTTTGCAAAAGTTGAAACTTTTACGTATTTTTATTCACGAAATTATAGAACTCTATAAAACACTGTTTTTGTACTACAGTCACAAAGTTTCTCTGTTAAAATCCGTGCCTCAATTAGCACTTTATAAAGTTGACGGAAAATGTAGAGAAAAAAAATAAGTCAAACTGTAAATTAAAGGTTGGTTATCTCTGGCGTTAGAGCAATTTAGCTAATTGCTAAGGCGATCGGTGGCAATTTCAACTCTTTACGACATCGCCCACCATGATAACGGTACTAATTGTCGAATAAAAAAGGATTACAGTTAATCCTTGTTTAATAAAAATGTTAATCATGAAACTTCCCGTCGCAGTATGCTAATGTTATAGTATCCACCCCGTTCGTGATTGGCCGTAATATGGTAATATAGGATATCGCGTCTATTTATACGAGTGGGACTCCGTATATTGAAGGATTTTTATTTTGCTTTATAAGGTAAACGAAGTGCACAACCACTTTTAATTTAAGACAAAAATGACTTTATAATAGCACGTTTTTTTTTCACGGGGTGAAGCGACGCGACGGCTTATTGGTTGATTCGCATAAATTCACTCGCCCGAAACGGGCGAATCGACACTTTTAAATAGGTTGTATAATTTATTCTGTAATGCGATTCGCATGAAGTTAATTCATTTCTGGGTTAATCGACAACTCCAGAAATACGTATTAGGCAAGGGGTACAATTTTATTTTTATGCAGTAAAGTTTATTAACTTTATGGCATAAAATTCAAAATGTGTCGTTGTTATGCAAACGAATTAATTGGTAGTACTTTAAGTAAGTAATTCCTACCTAGCTACCCACACGGCAACGAAAGGTGTAAGCATACAGGGGTCTTATTTTGACGGGGGATGTAGCAATTATCACGTAAGCCTAGTCAAAGTCAAAGTCAAATAATTTATTTCAAATAGGAACATAAACGGCACTTTTGAACGTCAAAGGCTTAAAAGGCACTGTTGAACGTCAAAAACAAAGAAACAGAACTGATTCTAGTCGCCCCTTCCAAAAGGTAGTTTTCGTATGGAGAAGATCACAGGTGTTAAGCCTACACGCAAGCAGTACAATAAACACAAGAATCTCCAGAACATAAGCATACCAATTATCGAAAGGCAAAAAAGGGGCACAAAGACCACATTTTTCGAAGACCTTTAATTAAGCCCCCCGAAGGTAAAGATAAAGCAAATATCCATACGAATGGACTCATCGTTATGGAGAATTTCTAAAGGATTATAAAAAGGGCTCCGAGCACTGAGCACGTATCTAATTTTTAAAGCGCGGTTTTACGATCTGCATACGACGTAACTGTGTGTGTAGTGATGTGTTGGTATAGTTTAAGGAGTCGATATTTTGGATTTTCAAATCAAAAAAATCAAAATCATTTATTTAACAGATCAAAAAACCAATTTGTTAGTACCTACACATCTTAAACACTAGTGTTAGTACATCGCGTTTAATTTATTAGGAAAATTCTGATGATAATTAATAATAATGAAATCACCTTTTATTTTTATTCGGTAGAAAAATGAAGATATTTTATTTTCTTATGATATAATAAGCATTATTGACTTATTAAAAGCCACAATGGTTCATTAAATTACTTGCCTCTAAAACAAATATTTTATAAGAAAATTATTGAATTTTTTAAAACTACAAACTTAGAAAACTAAAAATGTACTCGTAAATAAAGACATATGTTTTTAAATTGAAATAACTTAATGCGTAACCCAAGAAAGTAAAAACAAGTGGGCACTTGTAACTAAAGTACCAACAAATAACTTAAGAAAAAAGTCTCGAGCAAATAAATATCGATAAATCGTGCGACCGTAATCCAGCCCTAGCAGAGACCACGTCTGAAAACAAAATTTATTCTAACAATTCATGCGGAGCTCTCCCACAAGTCGGATTATTGTAAATAAGTATTACGACCGACGCCCGCATTAATCCTCGCCGCTTTTTAACGAAACGCGAAAAAGTTAGTTAACTAACTTTTCTGCCCGCGTTAACTCAACAAAAACCACCGGTGAAATATAGTCCTCCCTCGCGAGAATTATTTGTATCAATAGAATGTTTGTAGGGAATTTGCCTGTTCAAATATACGACGCAATGCCCGGGGGGCCTAGTTTAAAAAGGTGTGTTTGACTTCACTAATAAGCACGGGCGCAGATACTCCGATATTTCTCCAACTTTTACGCATTCATGAGGCTTTATTAAATAACCTACATTCAAAATTGTTTCATACGGTTTAGTCAACCGCAAATTCGCGTTTAATAACTTTGTGTACAAATTCAGTTGGTTGTTATGTCCCGGTGAACACATCGCGACCTACATCGCGCCAAAAGCTATCTCGTTAATTGACTGTTGGAATAATTTAAATATATTGCGGCCAACGGCTATATTTCAACGGTCTATTATAAATCAAAGGATTAGCAGCGAACGAAACCCAGTAAATGGATGCTGGCAATATAGATAATACATGTTTTATTCTGCATACGTTATGGGATGATAACGACAATATAATCGCGTTGGGGACGAGCGGGCGCGGCGGGGGGTGGCGGACAAAAAGTACTAAGTACGAGTTAAATACCCTTTGTGTCGCATGCTCTCCTGGTCGCCATTCATCGACGTACGCCGAGGGTCCTCTCATTATTCAGTCGAAATTCGATTATTTTCCCATTTCGTAAAATATCCATATCGTCCCCAGCTTTCACTTTAATTGAAAATGGAGCGATGGCCGTCATCGTACTCATCGCATTTAATTTATTTACACTCGTATTCCGGTTACTTTCCGCGCACAACTTCATTATGATATACAATATGATTTAGGTGGTCTTTATTTGCAGTAGCGCGACTATTTTCTCAACACGGATCCTTTTAATAAACGGAGCAGTGGTCGTATATCAGGAGAACAGACGGAAGTAAATATCCTGTCCGAAAATGATTACTCGGCACGCGCAGTTAGCCAACGTTATGACCGGCTTATTCCCCATTCCGGGGGTATTAGTCTCGTAGCCACCAATTTCTGTAATTTATTAAGAGTTTCGCTTTATTTTGACCGGTCTTTGGTGGCTTCTCCTTTCTCGCTTGAGGCCGCAAAGAAATATAAGCAGTTAGCAACGTGTGATCAAAGGCTTTCATGGGGCGGACTGATCCCTAATATTTCACTCATAATTGGTTTATTCTAAGCTTGCAGCGGTTCCGTATGTGGTCCTTTGATCCGTCCAGTGTATTAAGTTGTAGCCAGAGATGTATGGCGGACATTATTTGTTCAGATCTGAAGATTTACTCGATGGCGTCATTTGCTATTTGAAAGCGAAGGTAGTGAGGGGGGGAGGGGGGCGCTTAAAGGATTTCTCTTGGTCGTTCCTGTAATAATATTTTTTATGTAAACATCTGTGTCTCGCTTCCTTCAGTGAATTAAAGGGTGGCTAATATTAATTGATGGATTTGGGATTTTAGAGAAAATCTGTGTCATTTTATTTGTATGGGAGCCATCCGTTCTGTTCATCATCGATTCATTTTTCTTATTACATAACATCACGCCTTGTTTCCCCGAAGGGTTTGGCAGAGGTGTACATCCTCTAAGAAGTCATTTACTCATAATTATGAACAATTTTCATATGAGACCAAAAGTACAATCGCGAAAAATTCTCAGTTCGCATAGCTTGTCAAAATGTAGGGAACAGCGGATTCTTTTTTCACGATTGCTGGATGATGAATGATGTCAATTACCCCTTAATAGGATGTTCATGAATTTAATTTCACTCTGTATATGAGGAAACATGATAAAGTTGATTTCTCTATTATCCCTAAGAGGATCTGATAAATAAGGACAAAGCTTGTAGTCCGGTAATAATGTACAAAAACGTCCTAAAATGTACAAAAACGTCCTACAAAGGTAAGTAAGTTATCGTCAACATGTATACCCACTATCATGATTTACGTACGTTAATTTCCTTTCAATATGGCCTGTTAGATTGTTTTGCTTAGTTGTCACAGTCGACCCTTCGGGGCCGGATCCGGCTGCCCTTGTCCCTTCCATTTCCGGCCGCAAGCCGTCAAAGCCTCGGAAAAGTTTTATGTTATCATACAATACGATATGCTTTTGTTATTTTTGAGTGGAATGGTCATATTTTTGTATAAAAAATATTATGAAAATATATTAACTAAAGAGGCAGGAAAATTGGCTTCTCATAGAATGAACGAACTGGATGGGTTTTGTTAAAACTGGAAGGAGGACTCGCGGGCTCGTGAAAGATGGAAGGAGCGGAGGGAGGTCTTTGCCCAAGAGTGGGAAGGCGCAGGCTAAACAGAAAATAGAAGGAAAACCCTCGAGTACACTGTACGTACTTGTAAGTTTTGCAACTACCTATAGGCCGACCGCTTAACTGAGTCCGCTCTTGAAATAGCTGCGCGGTGCGGGAGGGGTGACAGCTGTCACAAGTTGGCGAATCACTAAGTTCTCGCATCGACACCACACTCCTCCCGAACCGCGCAGCTACCTCAGGAACAGCCTCAGCTAAGCGGTCGGCTTATAGGTATATCGAGAGCATGAACGGCAAATCCAGCAAAAAAAAAATCTGTGTGCAAAACTATGTTTTACAATCTTTACAAAAAAACTGTGAACACGAAGGTAAAGAACTGACATAAAGAGAGAGTTCTTTATTTTGCTAATCGTAAATCACAGTCCAATTTTTATACCCTTAGGTACATACTACATGAAAAGCACATGAAAATGTTAAAGTTTCGTACCTAAATAAATCATAAAGCGCTTTACGTAGCTGTAGTGAGCAGCTTGGTTAAAAAGTCTAATTACCTGCTAAAATAATGTTGAGAGAGAAAAAACTGGTTCACATGTCTTTAAAAATGTTATAGTCTCAAATTTTTAACAGTTAGGATTTCATTTAGTAAAAGAAGAGATGGAACTGGGATTTGTGAGGTAAATAAAAGATGGTTTTCTGAGTTTCATTAATTTACGATGAAACCCCTCTGACTCAAAGATCATTCCGGCAAAAAAAAGGAACAAACAAACATAGCTTCAGAACGCTACTAAACTATAAAGAAAACTCCGAAGATTTACCTATGTGGCTCTTAGGAGTTCGTTCAAAAATAATCGAACACTTAATGGAATTCGTTTGTTTCCGAACATTATTATTTTTACGAATACGTACAGCGTCGTCAAGAGCGAATTAGTCTCCTCCAACTTCATAACTTCCGTGCAAGTGTGGACTTCAAAAGTTAATTAAAAGGTATGTACCTAATATTTCTACGAGAACATAATTTAAAATAAGAAAAATGGAAACACAAACAAGGTTTTAGTACCCAATCTATTATTTTTATTAATTCTTCACGAAATATTTTGGTACCTGCTGGTTTTGCTTAGAAAATACACCAATTTAGCAGAAACAGTAAAACATAATATTATTTAACCACAAAATCCAAATACGAAACCCAACTAAATTGGTAACGTTAATCCGAAAAAGTAATTACACGAACTAAATCTCGAGATTAAAAAAGATCTCCAAATAGCTCTAAACTACAGCCAAAATTATAACGTTAAACCGTTAATAGCGTCTGCAGCCGATTTAACGATAATAGATTAATACGAGGGTAGTTTCAACAGACGATAGTTTTCATTAAGGATCTTATTTCGCATTTTATCCGACGCCATTGTTGGGAATGAAAGGCCACTGCTGATTGGTAGCATTTGTGAAGAGCACGAGTTTTCCAAGCGGTAAAGGTTCTATTAAACCACTAGCGTAGTTATGGAATGGAACGCAAAGTTGTGAAGAGGCAATCTCTAACGGTGGTTTAACTTTCAGACGGAGTTGATTATGGGTTTTTAATACCTGGTTAGGTTAGATTGAGTTGATTGGAAGCTGGGAAGTTGTTTTTGAGTTTAGTTTTGTTATGTTATGTAATAGTAAACACAAAAATACGTAGTACGGAATATCTAAATAGAGCATTAGCTACCTTGTGTGGAAAAGTACAGTCGGTACCAAATTGTGAAAATAATTTTTTATACTTTTTAAATAATTTTACCGAGTTGCACCGAGTGACAATAATTCAAAAAGTTTTAGTTTCTATATTGGAAAGGTTTGGCAAAAATTGCCATAAAATACAACAAGATTTACATTGTCGATATTTTTTTAAGTAAATTCAAAATTAACGAAAAAGAAAATGTCGAACAAACAACAAGTTTGTTCCACATCTGTCCCACCCCAAAATTTATCTCTCCATGTATTCTATTTCTTGGTGGAAATAATTACGCATCCGTAAGTAATTGGGGCAAAAACCCTTGTTTAAATCGTCCCCGGGATCTGCTGGGGACACTATTGTTACGCCCCACAGTTTCGCTCGCCAACTGACCGAGTAGATCCTAAATTGTTCGTAAACGGCTAGTTAATAGTTGATTTGGCCTATTGTCATTTATACTTGAGATATTGGACCCCTAATCTAAAATCTTGTTTCTAATTTTCGAGGAAATTAGGGGTTTTCATGTTTGAGTAGAGACAGAAACCATTGTAGAATAACAATAATTACTGCATTAGCAATAATTTTCTACCTTTTGCATTTTTTGCAATTTGCAGGTCAGTGTCAGGTCAGGTTGTATGTTGATTAAAATATGATTCGCGACCGTAC
Organism: Lithophane semibrunnea; assembly: GCA_947363905.1. Classification (NCBI taxonomy): domain Eukaryota; kingdom Metazoa; phylum Arthropoda; class Insecta; order Lepidoptera; family Noctuidae; genus Lithophane; species Lithophane semibrunnea. Next base: position 7,192,172 of record OX376185.1, read on the forward strand.
CAAATATGGTTTTACGGAATTATAATCACTAGAATCAGCAATACAACTCCTTAAGGTTCCTAAAAGTGCTAATAAATGTCATGATTTCATGAAATAGTCATTCAATACATGAACATAGAGAGTTGTATTGCTGATGCTAATGATTATAATTCTGTAAAGCCATGTTTGCTGGGAATTGATAAATAAATTCATGGGTGCCGAGACGGGACTAAACCAACTTCGTTATCCCTACTTCAGACCAAATAAAAAAACCAAGACAGAGCGCTGTCAACAGTAACGTGAGGCCGTTTACGTAAACATGTGTGCACTTAGTGAGGTGTAGTTTGATTGTAAATGTGTGCGTAGAGCGTGTGTGCACAGAGCGGAGGTGTAGTTTTGGCATGTGTATCTGTATTGTTCGCAGCGCGCTGTTTTAGTTTTATATTTGGTCTGAGAAATCAACATCCAAATCAATCAAAAGTCATTTATTCAAACTAGGCCGAGAATCAGCACTTTGCGAACGTCAAAACTACATAAGACAGTCCCCCAAAACGCACCCTTCACCACTTCCTAGTGCTTTAGCTGTGAAGAAGAAGTGGCGCCACAAACTCCCCAGCAGCACTCAGCAGCAGCAGCTGTCTGTTCAGTTAGAAAAAAATGATTCTATACAATAGTATGCATAATCATTCACATTAGGCAACACAAAAATAAATCTAATTATTAGCCATATGTCAGCTAGCACACGCCAATAAACCAACCAAAAAATCGACAGCTATATTATGTACTCAAGCAGAAATAAAAAGTAAATGTAAACATAAATTAATCCTTACTAATATTATAAATGCGAAAGTAACTCTGTCTGTCTGTCGGTCTGTCTGTCTGTCGCGCTTTCACGCCAAAACCAGTGAACCGATTTTAATGAAATTTGGTACACAGATAGTCTAGAGCCTGAGAAAGGACATAGGCTACTTTTTATCGACATACCACGCGGGCGAAGCCGGTGGCGGAAGCTAGTATCTAAATAAAAGCCTCCAGGCACAAAGGGCGTGCCCGCTTACATATAGCTATTTATATCTCCGACTACAACCTAGAGATCCCTTCTAGCACCTAGTTCTACGAAATAAATCATCTCTAATGTAATATGTTTTTGAACATCTTCTATTTTGTTAAGTATTGGGTACTTATGTACTTGTTGAAAGGCCTAAATTGTCCTCTCATGCCGACCAACACTGTAATTTGAAAGTATTGTAAAAGCCAATTACTTTTAAAAGAGTAACCATGGAGTTTCTTGCCGACTCTTCTCCATAGGAAACGACCAATTGGAACCGTGCACCTAGCTTCTGACGTTTCATATGTGCCCATGTAGGTTTATGTGAAATAAAATATTTTGATTTTGAATAATTACCTTCTGGCCTCCTTACGTCGATCGAATTATCGCTAACCAGTAACAAGCCCCCACTCGAATTACTTGCAAATGGTTTGAATGTCGGTACTGGAATCAAATCTGCCTATCAGAGGGCAAAGGGCCTCTCTCCGGTTTCTAATTCACTTAATTTGAGCCTTAAATCTCATATTGCAAAATGGACGCGGGCATAATTGTGTTTGGTAAACACCGTAGCATTTGGCGGTGGCGGTATTATGGGAGAGCTACAGTTGCGCAACCGATGAGCAACTTGCGAAGGGTCGACGATATTAGAAGTGAGTTCTTGCAAATTTTGAAGAAGGATCTATTACTGTAGAGAAAACTGTGGAGTTCGGCGGCTAGAAATCATGAATAATAACCATGGAAGTTATGTCTAAATCTAATATAATCGAACCTAATTTAATAAAGAGGTCTTTGGAAGTACTGTTGATACGATTATATTTTTTTTTTCACTGATACAGAAAGCTATACTATTCCCAAGTGCCATAGGATATGATAATAGTTAACTTCCACCTTATGAAGCAAGTCTTCCAAAAACATATTAAAGAAAAATGCATAATTTTCAAAAAGTATTTTAAAATAAATTGTGGAATAACCATTTATTTTAATAAATTGGCAGCATAATGTAAAACCAGCTACAAAAGTCCAATGAATTAAATCGTCTTTTTTCACATTGCGTCCATACTGTAATACGGCCACATAAACTGACACTTACACTATTATACCAAATAGCCCATCTACCAAATTTACACAGGGTGTGCATTAGAGGCCTCGTCTACTGGGCTACCAAGGCTTATTGCCCGTAATTATATTGCTCGCTACAACAAAGGTAACTTTGTATAAAATTAATGCCCATGGCTGGTCGTCAATAACGTTTGTCCATTATTTCGGGGTAATTAGCTTAGTTTGTGCAAAGTTCGTATATGATTTTGGACGAAATTGGCTTTGAAAGGAAGCCTATTAGTCTTTTGAAAGTCTGAAATGGGAGCGTCATTGAGTTAGCGGAGAGTGGTAGTTTTTGAACGATGATAGTGATTTTTTGGTGTCAAGAGTGGCTTGCGTAAAATGCGAGGTAAAATGCAAGAAGGGTAAAATTGGGAAAATGCGAGAAGGTCAATTCCCGTACTTAAAACCATTTAAAATCTAGTTGCAATCTCGTCTCAGCGACAATCTATGTCAAAAACTTGTCAAATATGTTTGTAGGTAAATAAGAGGTATTTTTGACTGATTGAGGAATGCGACCGTTCTTAGTAATAAGGGGATTGCCCCTCATGCTGTTACTCAGACACTGTTGAGCTTTTCTAGTGAAATCATCTTGTGAGTACATACCGAAATGAAGTATTTGTGAGTTGCTGTCATAAAAAAAAAATGTCTCTTGTAAGGTGGAAATGGAACAAGATGCGAGAGCTAGATGAAGTGACGTGAGGGGGGGTTTGGTTTACAAAAGGCTTACAACTGCTGATTAAATCTGATAACAATGTTTTTTTTATTTCATCCTTTCATGGTGTAGCACACAGTCATGGTGTATAGCTCAACCAAATTCTTGATTCTATTTGTTAAACCTTGTCAAATATTTTTGATTCAATTGCCTTCTGTGACAACCGAGTGGTAACCCCACTTCTTTCTCGGGTGTATTTATTATGTGTGCCCATTGTATTGTATAACAAAAAACGAATTTAAATTAGTACGTTCAACTCAACTTTAATCTTTTATAAATCTTTCTCTCCATTGTTTAGGGGTCAAGTTTGAATAAAAAATTACTGGTCAGCATTCTTATTAATCTTTCGACCAGTTTTACTCCCCTTTAAGTATCCAATTTCTCATCACACACAGAAGTACAGTCATAAACAAAATACGTAGGACCGTACCGTACGTACAATAATAATTCCCCGTATGAGAGGATATAATAAGCGCATTGTGCATTATTTCTGCGTCTATTAAATACAGGAGAAAGGACATTGTTATTATGTTTTTCCGCACGATTGTACACATATTGTCGTATCATGCAATACTTGTAAGCATCATGTTACTGTGTTACTATTGTGGAAATTATTATTGTTCGTTATTGTATCCCGGCATTTTATTAGCCCTGTTTATTATGAGTGGGTAAGTAAGTACGCAATTAATCCAATACTTTTTCTTGGTTCTTGTTTGATTCGACTTTTTTATTTACTTACATAACAATAAGAAAGAAAGAAAGAAAAATATTTTATTTGGAACACGCACAAGAAATACAAACAGTTAAAAAGGAGCATTTAAAACTAACAAAATTAACTTATTAACATAACAACATCACGCGGTTAGGCAGAGGTGTACCTATAATGTACCTGCCTACCAACATTTCGCCAGTTATGTAATAGAGGGCGAACTTATTGCCGTAAACCGAACACAAATCCAAACTCCGGTTGCTATTTCTGATGCATAATAATTCTTTGTCCAACGTATTTTTCGTTAAGCAAAAAAAAAAAATTATGAAAACGAGTAATTCACCCGCTTAAATTAGTATTAGGTATCTATTTAGTTAAACAAAACGCAGTTTTATTTTACCGTAAAACCATGACTGTTAATTAAACTAACGAGTAGTATCCCATTACACCCAAAACCATAAATAAACCATAAATTAATTACAAACTAACCACTGCAAATGTAAATACAACGCGGTATGTACCAGGCATTCATAACTAATAGGGAGGGGAATAGGATGCTGCAGCGGACAGCGAATGTCCATCGAATGTCAAATCACCCGGCCTGCGAGCTTTGGCTGAAACATCCGCTTTTGATTTTATTAATGTCTTTCATGGGTTTAGAGTTTAAATTAAGCATAATTTTATTGAAATTTCGTTTGTATTCTTCTGACTAAGGGCCGATTTTGCAATCGTCAGATAACTTTTATCCGGGTTTTGAAATTTTGACACCTTTTGTATAGAAAATTATGTCATACATAATCAGCCTATAATGTTCCCACTGCTAGGACACAGGCCTCCTCTCTATGAGAGGGAGTGGGCCGTAATCCACCACGCGGGCCCAGTGCGGGTTGGTAGATGTCACATGTCTTCGAATTTTTGGTTCTTAGACATGCCGGTTTCCTCACGATGTTTTCCTTCACCGTTTTGAGAGCAGTGGTGATGAAATTATTTACACAAAGTAAAGCGCCTGTCGGGGTTTGAACCTACGACTTACAACTCGTAAGTTGCGGCCGTTACCACTGGGCCACCACTGCTCCCACTGGGCCACCACTGCTCCCACTGGGCCACCACAGCTCCCGCTGGGCCACCACTGCTCCCACTGGGCCACCACTGCTCCCAAAATTATGTCAAACCGCCATAATTTATTTTATTAGGTCTTGTGCCTTGCCTTGTCCCGGTTGATATTTAGTTTGATATTTCTTAACAAGCAAGGCTTACGCTAAGCCATTAAATAACAAATGAAACACAGTATTGAACAATGGACACAAAAATCCTACTTTTATTTTTAAAGTACATCACAAGAGGTACTTCAACCCAACCCTTGTCAAAAAACAAGCCTTATCAAATAATTGTGTCTATTTACCCAAAATCTTCTGATAAACATTCGAGAGGGTCCTATTACCGTTGCGTGGACTTAACAATGCCAATCAATGAAACATAAAATCCGGCTAAGCAGATGTGATGATTTTTCGTCAATAGTCCAAATATCACGCTCACCACACAAAATTGAAAATCGGATTTATTTTGGTAGACTTAAGGTGTAATTTACAGTGGGGAATCTCGAGGTTATAATCTTGTTCGACGTCTACAGGGTGTATTGTTAAGCAGAGCCGGCCAATCAGTTCCATCACCTCTTGAGAAACCAATGAACCGTGTCTAATTCTGCGCTCGCGAGCCGAGGGTTAAGTCTTTACGCGTTTGGTTTTGTCATTTTATCAATATAGGCTTCATCTGTTGCGTTCGGGGTAATTCGGGGCACTTCGGGGTCGTTCGTCCATGTTGTGCGCCTGAATAGTCTTTGTGTTGTCAACGTATCAGCAAGTTTTGTGAATTTCTGATAACGATCTCGGAGCTGCTTTTGGAGAGTTGAATAAAGAATTCATTGATACTGTCAACCTTTTGTCAAGTGAAATTATTCTTGCTTGAGATATTTTTTGTAAATGTGTATAAAGTTATTTTTTTTAGCATTATCTATATTCAGTGAAAAATAATAATTTAGTAAATTCCAGAATCTCTAGAATTTTCAATTCTGCATTCGGCATTTATCAAAATGTGAGCAATGTAATGAAATATTTTTAAACAAAATTGTAATAACGCATTGCATTCTGAATAACATGTCCCTTTCACAAAACATAAAGCCAGATTCAAAAACGCGTATTTCGACAGCGCATATCCAAAATAGCCTGGCATTATCTACGAAGCTTTACCTCTGCTTCTTCAAGTATAATAACGAATATATTCTAGCACTGATCAAAGGATTATTTCGCATATTGAAAACATAAGATCTGGATAAGCTCATGGCATTTGCTTGGATGTCATTGACATATGTCAACAACTCTATGACCTGTGCCCTTTTAAAAGGTTACGTTGAAGCACAGTATAAATAAGTAACAGTATTATAATTATCTTCATAGAAAACGGCCGAAACGATGCGCTTGGAAATCTGTGTATATCGATTGTGTATGTGATGTGTACGCAACAGTATCGAGTGTGTAATTATTTCAAGGTCACTGCCGAGATATAATACTGTTTCTTTATTATACTGTGGTTTAAGGTAATTAAGTAGACAGGGTTTAGAAGATATCGGTTCTTTCGTGTAGTAAAAGATATTCAGTAAATTGGTAAATTATATTTTCCACGATTCTAAAAGCTGAGGATTTTTTTGTGAATACCTCTTTGGAAATTATAATTTAATGTACACGATCGTGCTGATAAAATAAATGACCTGTATGTCAGACTTCCAAGTTGGTCCTTAAATTGCTTTTGTGGTGTACTATGACTTCTATTTTATTTATTTAACCATTTATGTACATAAACTCAAACCAAATAAAAAACTAAGACAGAGCGCTGCGAAGAATACAGTGAAGCATACCAAAATTAAACCTCCGCTCTGTGTATACACGCTACCACGCACACATTTACAATCAAACTTCTTCTCACTGAGTGCACACAATATTTACGAAACTGGCCTCACGTCACAGTTGACAGCGCTCTGTCTTGGTTATTTATTTTGTCTAAGACAAGAAGAAAAGAACAGAAAAATACGTACAAAGGTGATGCTACATTTTTGTTATATTAAATAAAACCCAAAAGGAAAGAAGTTAGCACGCATCACGAATTGGATATTCTGCTAACTGGAAATTCTACGAACTGGACATTTTGCGAACAGGACATTCTGCGAACTGGACATTCTGCGAACTGCACATTCTGCGAACTGGACATTCTGCGAACTGGACATTCTGCGAACTGGACATTCTGCGAACTGGACATTCTGCGAGCTGGACATTCTGTGAATTGGACATTCGGCGAACTGGACATTCTGCGACTTGGGCATTCTGCGAACTGGACATTCTGCGAACTGGACATTTTGCGAACTGGACATTCTGCGAACTGGACATTCTGCGAACTGGACATTCTGCGAATTGGCCATTCTGCGAATCGGACACTGCGAATTGGACATTTTTCGAGTTGGAATTTTTGCGTCTAACCGCTTTAATCAAATATTATGGTTTGGTTTCAATAAAAAAACTTTTTTTCTGAAAAATATTCTGAAAAACAAAACGTAAGTACCTAAATTCTAGTCAAAAAACTGGAAACTGTAGTGACTCATTCCACAAAGATGAAAGATGACATCACTAAACCAAGAACCCGAGATGCGTCACCGAGTCTGCCGAATTTCCCTTCTGGGTCAATAATAACACACTACCTCCACATTTATTGGGGCATACCTTGAAATGGGGGCAATTAAGTACAGAGGGATTACTTTAGTGGTTGTTGCCTAGTGACGTCACTGTACCCAATGAACGTAATCCGATTAAGATAATTGCCCGAAATCTTATCGAACAAAGGCTTAGGAAGTACGTATGTGCGGAAATAGGTAGAGCAATATGAGGAGAATTAATAATATTTTGGGGCTATATTTTGAGACTGCCTCGTTGGTTTAGTGTTCGCAAGCGCTACTGCTGAGCATGAGGTCCTGGGTTCGAATTCTGGGTTGGGCAAAGTGTATCGGGAATTTCTCAGTCGCAGCCCTGAGTCTGGATTTGTGCCCGGTTGATGGCAATATGCTTGCCCCCTATTACATGGGACTTAAACATAACTGGCGAAATGTGGGTGTACTATAATAGGTACACCTCTGCCCAACCATTCGGGGAAACAAGGGGTGATGCTATGTTATGAAGTTTGGTCCTACTGTTGCTGGCAGTATTTAAGAGGAATTGATTAAGTATGTTTGAAAAAGAGAAAAGTCACTTCGCTTGATAAAATATATTAAATTTGGCATGTAGAAAAGAAAAATTGGAATACAAAAATTTCGACAATTTCAGTAGGTTTTTTATCTGAAACACGTACAGTTGCTTATTTTAAGTTTCAGAATAAAATTATTAATGAAGAAAATATTATGAGTTCAATGGCCGATCTCCTTAAAATCAATTTGGTCTTCCTCAAGAGTACCTCGACAATCTTAAAAACAAGTACTAAAGCTAGTTTTAATACCTTTGATGTTCTCAGGATTATTAAATACGTACCTTATCTCCATTTAAATTGTAATATTAATTTATTCCTCTAAACGAAATATTCATCATTCAGCAGAATATTATTCTAACTTTCACAAATCCATTTAAAGCTACGCTGAAAATTGTTCCTAATTTCGCATGAAGTTTACAAATCGTTTTTACATGTCTAGACTTAAAAAACAAATTATGAAGATCTGTTTATTTATACATTTCGAATAAGTTTTTTGCAAGGTTCGCGGTTTGTCATAATCTAGGTACTAAATTATAGTAACGCGAGTTTGTTTTTTGTTTGAACGCGCAAATCTCTGGAACTTAGGTACCTACTATCTACTCGTATTTAAGCTTTAAGCTACATTGTAAAAAACTAAACACTATTTGGAAAAAGTTAGTTGTAAAAATTTGATAGCCAAGGAAGGCTACGACCCTTAGGAGCCGAGAAAAAGAAAAAAGTTAGAAATAATGCTAAGCTAAAACAAAGTAATAGCATGGGCTTGGCGACGCGATGCGATGCGGTGGGTCAAGGGCCGAGGGTGATTTAGAAAAATGTGGCTGTAATTTTAGTAAAATTGTAACGACTTCCATGGGAACAAAGTCTCGGGCTGAAGCTAGTCCTCGATAAATTGAATTCTTTGAAATGGGTAGGTAGGGATAAAGAAAAAATACAAACATTTAGTTTTAGATTTCCATTTTAGCTGGGAGCTGTTTAGTAAATGCTGATGGGGCATTGCATTGGACAAAGAGGATTCTGAGCTCAGGCTTCAGACACCTGGGCAGGCTGTCTAATTGGCAATCAGACGGTTGGTTACCCCTGGCTGGGATCACGAGTTGATTGAGTAGCTATTATTGATTGACTGCTATGTATTTAGATTTGTTTGATGGATGCAGGGGTAATTTGGTGTGCGGTTGGTGCAGTAAGTGCTTATACCGCAGTAACGTATTTCGGCATTTGAAGTTGATTGAGGTTTATACAGCATGTATAAATATTTGGGTCGTGTTCATATTCGACCCAAATCTTTATAGGTAAGGTAAGGTATTTATTTATTATTTATTTAATACTTTATGCACACAAATGTACAGAGGCGGACTTAATGCCATAGGCATTTTCTACCAGTCAACCTTTGGGTGGTGGAATGGTATTGATGTTTTGTATGGGACAGCTGATATTTTTTTCGATTATAATCAAGAAAGTTGTTCAGTTTGATGGTATGTAACCTTAATTGTGAGCACACCTTTCCGATAATAATAATAGTCCTCGGGCGCGAGAGATATTACAGTGCATAAGTGTGTGCGTAGACACAGGTGTACTCTCTTCTGCTTCGTCCTCATTATCCGGTGGGACGGCAATTCGACACGACCGGAGGGAGATCAGGCGCAGGGCCAACGGCTAAACATGTTTTCCGATGCACACCGCCAGTTCCAAACTCCGGGCTGTTATTATAAGAAATTCGTAATGGAAAAACCCAATAACATTTTGCTCGACCTGGGAATCAACCCCCGCTCAGCTGTCGCCTTTCTGATACACGCTGTATACAGAGCAATTCCTTTTTAATGTCCTCACTCTGCCAGCTTCATTTTACTACAGCTTCAGCTAGATTTTTATATATATAATATACATATTTACTCACTTAAATAAAAATACTTCAGTGATACAGGCAGGGCCAACGGCTAAACATGTTTTCCGATGCACACCGCCAGTTCCAAACTCCGGGCTGTTATTATAAGAAATTCGTAATGGAAAAACCCAATAACATTTTGCTCGACCTGGGAATCAACCCCCGCTCAGCTGTCGCCTTTCTGATACACGCTGTATACAGAGCAATTCCTTTTTAATGTCCTCACTCTGCCAGCTTCATTTTACTACAGCTTCAGCTAGATTTTTATATATATAATATACATATTTACTCACTTAAATAAAAATACTTCAGTGATAGTATATTGGTGTGACCATCGGACTGCGAAGTCATAGGTCTCGAGTTTGAACCCAAGTCACGCACCTCTGACTTTTCGGATTCATGGGCGTATTGTATAATTATCATTTGCTTCAAAAACGGTGAAAAAATACATCGTCAGGAAACCGGCATGCCAGAGAGATGTTTCTCGACGGCATGTGAAGCCCAAATCAGAGGCCCATGGGCGGCATAAAAACGAAGACACTAGGTTAGTCACTAACCACTCTAAAAAGAAAAAAGAAGAATTTCGACATTCTAAAATCATTTTTTTTGATTTTAGAATGTCGAAATTCTAAATTGTCTCACTAAAAGTCTGGCATTTTGCTTAAAATATATTTACCTACACTGTGGTCTAACCGTGACCATATTTTACATTATAATATTTGGAGAGCAGATGGTTCTCAATGATGTAGACATCGAAAATTAACGTTTAATTAAGTTTGTAAGCGATACCTCTCCTTGTTTGCCAATATTACCTTACGTCCTTTAGTGTAAATAAACTAAGGTAACCTATCAGCGAATGTTACAGCTGAGGTAAAAATAGTTTAATTTCGATTTTGTCTAAAACATAATTTTATATTTCGGATTAAGTGTTTATATAGGAACTGAAATGGTATTCTGTAAAAATCTTAATCTCTCTCGTAACAATTTACGTTTTTTGCCACCGACTTCCGAAATTAAAGTTATTTTCACTTTTTAGTGTTTTTTTTTAAAGTCGGTTTTGGTAGTCCTAGAGAGGCATGAGAAACAGAGTGTAAAGTTCACTCATGCTCTATAGAAAAGGCAGGATCCTCCGTCCAGACGGGTGTTGAGTTTGGTGGGCTACTGCCCGATGATTGATGTCGGGACGTTGTATATATGCTAGTCACGCGGTAAACCCTGCACGATACAGTATTTTGCACGACGTCAGTGGTATGCGCATTTCGCATGTGGCGATGTAGATGCCTCCACAGTACTAACCATAAATAACCATCATATGATACTCGTATTTTTCCAGGTTGAACAGATAAACTTATTAATGGTATGTAAGTATTTGACGTTTGAATGTTCATTAAATTAACTACAGCTGTTAAGTCAAACCCAAATTAAAAGTTATTTGGTTATTTGCCAGCATTAATTCATGCAGTCGACTCCCTTAAACTCCAAGTTCGGTAAATACCTGCGACATACTCGGTTCGATTAGCACGTCTTGTTTGAACTTAATTAAGAGCACACGTTTGTAACAAAATGAGCGTCGACTACATAAGATCAAAGCGCCCAATGTTAATATTTGCAAACGTGTATTGAAAGAAGTCATTGGCACTGAGAAAGCACACAAACACATACCTACCCACAAAATTAATAGCACACCCTGTATATACAATTTATTTGACACAGGCTTATAGTGTAATGATCAAGCACTCATGCAAAAACAAAATGGCCACACAAATAGTTAAGGTGAGAAAGTAAAATTGAAATTCGTTGTTTGAATTTTTGAATAATTTTACGTTCACTTTTTCAATTGCTTTCATTTTTTTATTTTTAACTTTAAATGCTATTGTTTCGTTGAATTTGAGTGAAAAATCATAATTGAGTTTTGGTTACATGAAATAAATAGAAGCGTATAAGATTTATTTATAATAAATTCGTGGTTATTTTTGTTTTGATTTCTATTTTGGTTTCGATTGCTTCGAAGCTCTCTGAAAAAAAGTATATTATTGTTCTTTTTTTCAATTTAAATTAAATATAACAACGATTAAAACAATGGAATTGAACTATAAGAATCCTATCTACAGTAAAAAAAATCATCTTACCGCCTTTTACAATGTTTTTACTTGCTACTATTTTTATTAACGATGTCCATTAAGATTTACCTACCTATCTTCGAAATGAAATGAAACCTATCTTTATACCATGAATCCACGATATATCTATTACCGGTACTTCCTATCTTCTTCCACATATAGATACAAATAGTTTCCTCCGATCACTTTGATGTCTGAGAATCCACTCCAGATACTCAGCATAGTAACTTGACGCGTGCCACCGACGAAATCACATCCTGTATTATATTGACATAGGAGGCCTTACTATTGGAGGACTCGTCTCACAACTTTTGGAGGACTGGTCTCACAACTGGGGATAAATCGTAGGGCTTAAAATGTTAGAAGTTCCTTCGAGAAAAGGGTGTATACGACCGTTCCTGTTCGACTTGAATGCAGAATAGTAACCGTAAATCGTGGTTTTCCCGAAGACTGAATGAAGTCTCAGAGACTTAAATCATAAAATTTGTGATCATAAAAGGTTTTCAATAACTCTGTAGCTAAGTTCTATTTTTCATACAGATAGGCAGTCGTTCTCTGTAAAATATTGGTTTTCAGCTACATTTGGTTGGACTGGAAGACTCGACTCCCCTAGGCGATAAAGTCGATAAGTTCTTTTTCTCGTCAAATCGAGAAACATTAGTACGTAATCCTGATGTCAAGTTTCGAAATCTCGCAATAAAGCGCTGAGACGATCCCATACAGCCGCCGGCCACAAGTTTCCAATAAGTAATTAAAATCCTCAGACGCGGAGATTACGGCTCCTATGTCTCTCGAGTGTTTGCTCCCGACCACTCCAAATCTTATGATTTCCTGGTATTTCCAATATTGTTAGCCGGTTCCGTGCCAATATATTAAAGGAAAAACTGTCGGTTCAGTGAGAAATTGTTGGTTTTTCAATAGCAGTTTAAATTGAAATGGTTTTTCATTTAATTTTAAATGCAGTCTTTCTTTTAATATGACTTGAGTATATTTTATCGAAGGTTGATTAAAATTAAAATGTATGAAATATTACTTTTACCACAAGACTCACTTTTGGACACTTGGTTTGGAAAGGTTTTCAGTGTTAAGCTGCCAATTGTTCTCAAATTAATTCTGTCTTGTCAAGTTGCCAACCACTCGGAGAATTGAGCTGTCAATTCCTAGCATTAGGCGGAATGACAGTTCCCTTCAAGCTTATTTCACCTAAGTTTTGACAAAATAGATCGGCAGATATAGTCATCAGGATTTATGGATAAGGTACAGCAAGCAACAACACACTCATTGCTGTACATCGCACTCGTCTCCACAGAGTAGGCAACTCGTTCATGGGTCAATGTATACGCTTATATAACAAACTTCCCATTGACATTCGAAACTTACCCATTAAACGATTTAAAAGCTGTATTAAAACCAAACTTTGTAAAAAAGGGTACTATAAAATCTCAGATTATTTAGAAGACAAAAATGCATGGGATTGAGCTGCGCGCTCTGCTAAGCATTGTGACATTTTGAATATTATGGAAAACCATAAAAATATACCTACCAGTTTTATATACAAATTGACATTATTGAATATTATATAAAAATGACATGATGATTACTTGTAAAGTATTGTTTTATTGTGAATGTGAGGACTATGTGGATATTTATTTTTCGTTTTGTTAGTTTTAGCGAAGGTCTGGCAATTTGAGAACTTTATGCGACCTACCCAAATGTCCTTTCTTTGGTATTGTTCGTCGAGTCGTTCAGCTCCTTAAGTTCTGAGTTGAGCTCCACTATTACTGACAAATGCTTGCACTGGCTGGACAGGTCCACTCAAATCTGTGTGGTTCTTTCCTCAAAAGACCATTTCAGACTCTTATCTACATGGTCCTCATATGGCCTGACCAAGATTATGTCTGGACTTTAAAGGAGACGGTGACCTCTGAGTTTGTTTCGGCCTTTCTTCTCAGAGTAGTCAGATAGGAAACGCCGACCTCATCTAGCTTATTTTTACAACTTTTTAATATGACGTGTAAAAGTGATTCCAATATCCTATTTACAGAATAAACAATTTCATTTCATTTCATATCATTTCAACAAAAAAAAAAACGTTTTCAAGCAAAAAATATCAATAAATTACAGGCAATCCTGTTCTACAAATCACAGAAAGGATTACAACCGATAACATCATAAAATCCACCGCGGAATGTTATTAAAGGTTGCCCTTGTTTATCCCTGCTACTGTTCGGGCATTTTTATGAAGAACCGGGCAAATAAGCCGGCACAAACATTAATCTGCTTTGAACAACAGACAAGATGTAAAGGGACTGTAGTAGTGTCAATATTGTTTTAGGGGACAAAACTCCTCTCTCTGCTATCTCTTGGCGACAATTAGAGCGTGATATGATTTTTTATGTAAACTTAATTTACTTGAGTTCTGCTGGGAGATTTTGATTTTGTTTAATTTTTACGTAATTTCGCTTTCTTTAATGGTAATTAAAGAATGTCTGTTGGTCTGTTATTTTCTGTTTGTAAGCAGTTGTTAACCGACTTCTTCAAAAAGGAGGAGGTTCTCATTTCGTCAGTATGGTTTTTTTTTTGACGATGACGGCGACGAAATTACGGCTAATAGAGAAGTATGGAAGAAAAAGACATATTGCACCGACCACAAATGAATTGAGACAAGGGAAAGAGAATGAGTCGATATTATATAGCCTTTATTTGAGAATGAGTCGATATTTTACAGCCTTTATTTGCTAATTAGTATCATTGTGTATTTTTTACTCGTTAGAGGGAATTTGTGTTTAACTTACTTAAAATACTTAATATTCGTCCCTCTATATTAGGAACAACGTTTTCAAAATCTTGAATTACTTTTATGATCGTCGTATATTGAAAAATCGTTGACAAAATAATTAGTGCTAAAAAAAATTACCACATTTTATAAAATAATTAAAACCTCGACACTAAACAATAACCCTAAATACACAATATAAATATTAATCCCTACAGCCTTCATCCGTACGCTAACTAAATCTTTCAACCCTTTAATGCCTACGTCGGCGACAACAATTCAATTATAAATGTCGTTAAACAATCGATGCGTGTCTTCATTTATTAAGTTCTGTTATAGTTTAAAATGTGGTTGTTATAACTGTTATTTATAACCGCTGTTACAGGGTTGATTTATCTGTTCTAAGTCAAGGGGTAGAGCTATGTTGACTGCGCGTTTTGTTGTTCCTGTTTCCTTGGCAGATATGTAGAGGCTGTTGTCTTATGTGAATGGGAAACAATTCGAATTTAGACGAAGGTTTTTTTATTGAAAAATGTTGTTTTATATATTCTACGGAATATAGAAAAAGACTGTAAAATATTATTCAATAAATAAAATTGAGCAATTTAATTATTTAAAAACTGCATTTAAATATTTGACCTTTAAGAGTCTCCATACTTGCACAGTAAATCAAAACGCCAAGCTAAATTATTCCAACACATTGTAATTTTAAAATCAGATCACTTAAATCAGACTTACAAAATTCATGCAAAATTCAACATTACTTCTGCTTAAAAATACAAGTGTGATATTTTAAGAGATCCCCACGAAACTCAAGTTAGCAAGTAACATTAAAAATGCAACTTTGAAAAGTTATCATTATTTCAAACTTATGCGAGGCAAAACAAATTCGTGTAGAAAATTAAATCTACAAAATTGAGAATGTAAACACCCTGTAAAAACGATTTTCAGGTACCTGCATACTAAAGGCGGCCTGAGAAAGTTTAGATTTAAATTAATTTAGCGGATTATTAATTTTGAATAATGAACTTAGTTCTTACCTTTTAACGCATCGATGAATAAAATTTTCGTAAAACTAAACGACCTGGCCATTATTCATTTAGTATCTTACCTACTGCATTTAGTTGAACTATTTTTAAATTAAAATTCGAATCTACATTTCAACTTTGATTTATACTTTTAATTTATTATTCAAGGACTTGGTAAAAAGTTGAATTTTATTTGCTGAAATAATAGCTTGATTTAAACTTTTCTCCTTGTGAGTTTCACTAAACCTCAATTTCATACGTAGAAAAAAAGGACTGGAGAAAATTAAAATTGCGTTAAAAATAAAGTCGAAAAGATAAAACGCTATAAAAATAAAAGACATTTATTTAAAGCGGTACACCCATTTGCGTATTTAAATTATAAACGCCCAGTTTGCGAGATTACCGGGACTTTGGCAACTAAAGCTAATTGCAGTTGTTGGAGTTAGTGAGACTCAGGCCAGATCTGTTAAACCCCGAATGAGTGTTAAAAGATTTATATCAGTGGATAACGGCGATTCAAGATCTTAATCCCGGAGTCCGCAGCAGGAAATTAAGACGGTTACGAGATTTTCGCGTTTATTTTTCGCACTTGTTACATAAAGCCGTCGGACTGCGAAAATATGAAATCAAGCTTCAAACGCTTCGTGCCGCATTTTCAATTAGTTCTAGCGAATGAGAAAATTTAATTATGAAAAAATTAATGGAAACCGTTTTCAATCTTTTAGCAGTGTTTAGCTGAGTTTTCTTTTTTAGTTGGCTATAATGAAATGCGTTAGGGATTTGTGTAAGACTTTTTTGTTGAATTGATATTGTAATTAGGTTGTAAAATGTATACAGTTAATTAATTACACAAGTTTTATTGAAATTCACTACTATAAAATAAAATAAAATAAAATTCGTTTATTTCAGACTAATTATGTCCATATTTTGTTAGTATTACATTGTCTTAATAAAACTATGTTAGTCATGAGGTGAATAAATTAGTGGTAACAGCAACGCACCAAATTATTGAATACAAAATTAAATACTATAACTAGGTAATATTTTTTATAAGAATAATAATCAAAATTATCTAAAAAAACAGACTGCACACACGAAAAGTCATGTAAAAATAAAATTCTTCGCGAAAAATTGAAAATACTGTCTTGGAAAATAGAAAATAGATAACATTGGTTTTATCAAATCTTCGCCAATTTACCGGTGACTGCGCCACTTAACCCAAGTGTCAAAGTTGCAAGAATATTCGAAGACTTTTTTCTAATAATACAGAACTTTCAAACCTCTTCAAATTTTATTTGAGGAGCAATTTTTGTGTATTTACTGTGAGAAAAACTCTTGAACCACCAGACTGTTGTTAACGAAATGTTTTTAATAACTAGTGTACGTATATTTTTTCTTTAAAACTCCTATTATATGAGCTTAAATGTGTATTGTAAATTCATAAAAAATACGTTTTTACAAAAAAAAAGAAAACAAATAAATTGAATTCAATGTGCATTGTAGTGTGAATTTGGGTTTATAAAAACATGAACTTTGAAAAACTTGGAAAATAATGTACTTATCTACCTACTTTTAGACCTAGGATTGAATAGGAGTGAAGTTTTTTGATGTTTTCGTTTTTTTTTAACAATACAGTATGTTAACTAACAAAGGGCGTTCCCGTTAACCTGCAATAGTATAGCGTATATACATACAAAAAAAAAAACACCGTTAAAAAAAAAATATATATATATTTTTGTATTGTAAAATATTCACTAAAAATATTAAATTGTTACGAAAAATAAACTCTCTGTACACGCCCACTTGTCACACTTGTTTTTCTACGTTGAAATACAAGTGTGCGTGTACAGAGTGTTTCTTTTACGTTTAAATTTAATCTTTTTGTGAACATTTCATATATATATAATTATATATATTTTTTTTTTGAGTGCTAATATTTTTTTTTGCATTTATACACGCTATACTATTGCAGGTTAACGGGAACGCCCTTTGTTAGTTAACATACTGTATAATTATACAACTAACTAGTAATAAACTCTTAAATAATATTAATTAAAACAAACTATACAAATAAGTGAAGTTGATGTAAGTAGGCACTTATTGCTTGATTGATTGATTGCTTATATTAAAAGAAAATTCAGTATTAAGTATACCTACAAGGCCAAATCAAGATTTTAATTATCATTATTTTATTTTAATTAAGTACCTAATTGAAAGAGTGGTGTAGTTTGAACATATTGTGTATGATAATTACTACGACGAACGCGTTTTTAATTTATAAATTAAATCAAATTGCTGGCTATGACGTGCATTTTACAATATTCTCTGGTATTGCACATACGGTCGCGGTCTGAGAATATTTACCAGCATATGGCTTATAATTGCATACACACATCTATGTCATAAGGTCGATGATTCAAAATTCAAACCTATTTTTTTTGTTAAATGTCATTATGGTAATAATGTCAACTTTAAAATTAAGATAATAGCATTTTAGACCTTACTGCATACGGTGTGGAAACATTTTTAGACCGCCATACATCATTTGACTAAATAGAGATACTTCTCACAAGAACATTAATCAAAAACGACTCGTAAACTTACGCCTTACGAGTAGTTATACATATACTAACCGATAGCGCCCTTAGAGAAAACCACTAAAGCGAAACACTGATTCGATTTCACGTTGAACGCTCATAGTTATCGCAGTAAATCTCGGGGTGATGTGATTTACTTTAATTTAATTTTGAATCTACGTTTTCGCCCTTTAATTACGTTAAAGGTGCAATCTGTCACGCGGGATAATTGTAGTCTGCGGTTTATAAATCTGTTGTTTCAGGCTCGGATGATTTTGGTTGATATTGATGATTAAAATGTGAATAGTGTGTTGGATAATTGAGCTTTGTGGTTGTATTTTTACTTGTATCTGTGCAATGGTTAAATAAAACGTACCGTCTATAATGGTTTATTATAGTTAGCTTTCTGTCGTCTGTATGTCCGTGTCGTTTTTCTAAACCACGCAACAGATTTTGATGAGGTTTTCACCATCAATCTGCCCAGCCTCCACAACCCAGTAACTGGGTAATACGATACCCCTTGGTTAGACTGGTTGTCAGACTTTCGTGCTTATGACGACTCGTAACGACTGTCAAAGATCCACAAATAACAGCCGGGACCAACGGCTTAACGTGCTTTCCGAGGCACGGAGGAGTCTCGATATGTGAAAATGGTCACCCATCCAAGGACCAACCCTGGCAAGCGTAGCTTAACCTGATGGATCGACCCGAGCGGCTGTTATTACTTAGCCACGAGCTAGGTTTGAGGTGTGAGGTTTTCACCATCGTTTAGAGAATTTAGTCCGGAAGGTTTATGTGTATTATACGTTAGTATTAAAGTTACATACAGTATGTCAACTAACAAAGGGCGTTCCCGTTAAGGGGGAGTAGTTTGACAGCAAAAAATCATATTTCACCCGCGCAACCCTTACCTACCCCTCTCATTAAACACGACGAAAACAAAACACAATGCCTTCCCGCCAGCAGAAACTTTTCGTCTGGCGTTTATAGAATTCGAATTTCAATCTTCTGTAGTTTATTTTGCTTATACGATACGCTAAGCTTGAATTCAGAACTATAGATCATGTTCATGTTTTGGAACTAGAAACTCAATGTTGACGTGAAAAAGTTCAAATTTAAATGTTATCAAATTTTATTTAGGACCTTGTACAATTTGTACCTAATGACGTCTTTGTGGAAAACTGTGTTACCAAGTAATAAATATAATGCTATATCGTGGATTTCTCTCTTTGGAGGATCGTGCAAAGTGATACCCAAGTAAAAAATAATATTCGTATAATGAATTTTGCACTGTATTGTGCAACGAATATGGCATGTGTCATGAAAACCTTTCCTGCGCCAAACACGAACAATCCCCTTCGAAAATATTTGAAACATGTGAAAAAGAGGCCGGGTTCTGTACAAAAGAAATAAATGTAGGATTGTCGGATTCACCACTAAAAGAATTGACATCTATTCATCTATGTAAATGGGAGCCAAAGTACCAAAGGGACTAATTATAACAAGGGCCCGAGGTACGCGCTCAGTACCTGCGCTGTGTTTTGGGCGCGCGCCCGGCGCGTTTTGGACGCTCGTCAAACGCAACAAGATTTCCACATTTTGTTGTAACTTTTGAACCGTGTTTCTTTTAAGTTTATTACTAATGCGGAGAAAAATAGTGAAAAAGGAACTCGCGTCCAAGCGTCAAGGGCACGGTTAGGCTTCATTTACGGAGACGCGAGGAGTCACGCGTGACTTTGGGTGGCGCGGCTCGCACTGAATTCAAACATATAGCGTTGTATGAGTGCGTTTACGGAGACGCGATTTTACACGCGTTTGTTTGAAATGGAGCGTTTTTTGCGGCGGAGCCCGCGAATGGCATAGCCGCGTCACACGCGGCGTTTCATCACGGCGGCGCACGCAGCAGCAATGCCCGCGGCATACCTTCTCCCAGTCTTATTTGTAAATCGCACAACGGAGATGCAAGTTGAGAGTGGCAAGTTGCGACATGTGCAGGCCTAACGGCGCCCGGCATGGGCGCTCGCTTAGACTGCAGCGCTTGATATAATTCGTTACATAGGAATTCATACAATTTTATTGAGCGCCCGAAACGCAGCGTACAAAATACGCGTCTCGGGCGCTTGTTATAACTAGTCCCTTAGTAGAAAGTTTAGTATGGTCCCTCTTTGTAACTGTTGAAATTGTAGCTTTGAAAACATGCCAAGTTGCTTTAGGCCTCATTTACGGAGACGCGGGGCGTGGCACGTCGCGTGCAGTGTGGCGTCACGCGGCGCGTCTGACGTTTTTTCTGTTTACGGTGCGGCGGCGCGTGTAGCGGCAGTTATCATCCCACGCGTTAACATAAACATATGGCAATATACGTCTTGATTGTCGCTGCTTTTTTTTGGGGTTATAATATATATTTTTGAAATGTGCTAATTAAAACCTTTCATTTGATACCCAACATGGTATGATTAAAAAATATTTTTTGTTGTTCATGATATGTCACCTAGAGGGTGCAATTTTCAATTTAATGTGTCTTCATATAGCCTTTGACCAGCGGACGATCAAGAAGCTTCCAACGATACCTCATTTGTCAAATTGTGATGAGTCTTTTAGAAGATAATATGTGGGAACAGACATAGATAAATACATAGAAACCGGTCAAAATTATAACCCTCCTTTTTGCTTCGCCGTAGTCAGGTAAAAACTAAAACCCAACTACGACAAAAAAGTCAACTAAAGAGATATAAACAAGACATCACGGACAGACAAATTAAAAATCCGGAGTCATACGGAATCTGTTCGAATTCGTTCGTTATACCAATAACCGAAGAATAAAGGCATTATTCTAAACAAGTTTTATTTAGGGGCGGTCAGTCGCTCCAATTGTTCGTCTAAGGGTCACCTTACAAGAAGTTTGTCAAAAAAAGTGGGAGTAAACGAATTTGGATCCTGAGTAAATCGCAATAAGATTTAATCTCCAGTGCGAACTTTCAAATGAACGTAGAATGGGCTCGTTGGCTATGTTGTAAATTTTCTCCGCAAGAAAATTCACCGCAATACAGAGCAATGGCGCTACTTTTACCTACTTCTTTCTATACTCCGTGCTACTATACCAGTCAAAAATCTGTCAAATAAAATGTATGTCATCTTGAGTTTTCAAATATCAACATTGAATTTTATATGTTTATTTAGACTCGGTATTTATTTATTTATCAATCAATAACACTTGTAATATTCATTTTGGAAGTGGTTTTAGTGTTTTTTTCATGTTTTCTATGTCTCAGTTTCTTTTGTGGAATGTGATAAATTACGAAAATATTATTAACGAAAATAAATAATATCTCAGCGCAGCTAAAAATTTGAGCGTAGTCCTCTCGTCTCAACAGAGCAACGCCAACTGATTTGTGAAACAAAAATATGCTTGAAGTTCCCGTAATGTGCGACGGAAGATGGCTTCTTCCACGAACTAAGAACGTCGTAAGTCCTACAAGCTTTGATTCGTAATAAAACCAAAAATAAAAGGAATAAAAAAAAAAGCCTACACAATTTTTTTTGCCTTGTTTTAATACATATAATCATCTAATTTTTATCATAATAGGCATTAGCATTTTAAGTACAAATCGAAAATACGTGAAAATTAGAGGTAACTTCGTGATATTTTTTTATCGAGAAAATTTTAATATTTTGTGTTTCTGTTCCACAAAAAGTTTGGAAATATCATGTAGTTACTCATACTATTTTTATTTTACACCTAAGTCTTATCAATTTCATGAAAAATCAAATTGAAGACAGGCAATTTTGCTTACTACCCGCCCTTAACCTGCAATAGTATAGCGTGTATACATGATAAAAAAAATATTACCAATAAAAAAAAAAAAATAATAATAATTTCTTATTGAAATGTTCACAAAAAGATTAAATTTAAAAAAACTTTTTTTTTTGTTAACGGTAATATATTTTTTAGCATGTATACACGCTATACTATTGCAGGTTAACGGGAACGCCCTTTGTTCGTTAACATACTGTATAACTAAGAAATTTTGATGTTTTGTCAAGTCCAAAAAACCGAGCGAATCAGGAGCGGGTCGCTAGTTAGGTAAAAGCCTCTTGCTTGAAACCAACAAAACAATTCAAGTCATTGAAAGACAACAAAACAATGCAAGTCATTGGTTATTCTTTACAACTCGAAATCCTTAATAATTTATGTTCTCCATAAAATTAATCAAACTGAAGGCCGGGAACACACAATACGCTTTCAACATCAATGTATAAACATCCAATATTAAACATGTTATCAACCTTTTGCTTAGCTAACCCGTCTACGGCATGCGCGTCTGTCAAATTATGGAATTAGCGGCTACCCAGCGTCGAAATTATTCGCAAAGTGCCTACAAATCAACGCCGTTTTCACATATACATTAAATATTAACAAAGTTTCTTAAACATGTGTTCTTGACTCGCGCGCAGTGATTTAACAGAGTTTTGCGTGGGCGCAGTGCAAGCGGTTAAATAAACTACGAATAGGCAGATGCGTCAAACAGTTGGTTGAAATGAGATGTAACATTTACTCGTAACTGGATATGCTGTATGCACTGCACAAAGAGTCAAATAAAAAAAAAATCTCTCCTTTTGAAGAAAAAAATAGGGCCAATTGTTTTTTTTCGAATGTGGTTTTTATTGGAACAAAATCAAGTTCACATTTTTTTGTATTTGTTAATAGCTACATTCGTTTATAAAACTGGTTGCAGCCATTAGCGCCCGTCTCCGAGGGGGGGAGACGTCGCGCGTCGGCGTTCCAACACTGATAAACTAAAGCAATAAAATAAAAAAAATAGTTATAATAACCCTAAAGTAAAAGTAGGTCTAATATATCAATTAGTTAACAACATATTATTAATTACATTGAATTCATATTATTTTTAAAGATTGAAACAGTCCGATGTGAATTACGTACTGTGTTTATAAACATTACTCGTGTGTATCGAAGTGTATGAGTGGGTATCCATACAAAATAAACTGCATATTCACATGCTCTTACAATCATAATGAATTCCGTATCATAGTTCTTTTCTATTAGTCATATAAATAACCCATTGAATTCCACCTTGCGCATCCAATTCAACCCACTACCACTACACATACATTGTCAGGCTATTTGAATACGACCATATTACTGCTACGTTTGCCAATTCGCCGTCACCACTTGAGGACGCGTCAGCCTTCAACGACCATCGGATCTAGACATATTGCCTCCCCATAGCCTGTTCAGTTTGCTGATTGCGCAGGCTGAATGTCAATATCATTGGACTTTCTAGCTATCCGCTCAAATGTTGATTGGCCTTTAGAATGCCGATAACAATTAAAATTCTACTGTGTCTCGTTAGTGATAGTTGGAGGTGTATGTTTTTAACCATACAAAATATTTTTAATCTTATTGAGGATACATAAAGTCTGTATTGCGGTGGCAGAGGTTTTTAGTACACCAGCCCTTCACCAGTATGCAGTCCCATAAGAAAAATGGAGACCCGATTGTCATCAATCTAGCACAAATATAGACTCCTTTTCCAACCAAGAAGTGGTCGGTTTTTAGTCTAACCAGATGCAGCTGAATACCAGTGTTTTACAAGAACCTTTGGTAAGGCTGATGAGACTTACGGACTTTCTGAAGTTCTTAATGTAAATAATAATGTTCCCAACACCTATGGAGGCTCTCGTTGGGTAGCTTGGTGCAGCTGAATACCAGTGTTTTACAGGGTACAAGAACCTTTGGTAAGGCTGATGAGACTTACGGACTTTCTGAAGTTCCTAATGTAAATAATAATGTTCCCAACACCTATGGAGGCTCTCGTTGGGTAGCTGGGTGCAGCTGAATACCAGTGTTTTACAGGGTACAAGAACCTTTGGTAAGGCTGATGAGACTTACGGACTTTCTGAAGTTCTTAATGTAAATAATAATGTTCCCAACACCTATGGAGGCTCTCGTTGGTTAAGGACCTGATTCAGAGAGCGGTACTTCTGGACATGAACACTCTGGAGCCCTGACCGCCGGTAGCTTGTACCTTGTTCCCTCGTTCCCGTTCTAATATTTAAAAATGGAATTTATAAGTGTATTTGTGAAATAAAGGACATAATGTTCCCAATAACAGTTTGCAATATTGAGGATTTAACACATAAAAATAAAATAACCAAATCGCTCTCCGCTCCCACAGTGTCCCTACCATAAATAGAATCCCTCCTCGCCATATCCCTAATTACTAATCGTGATTACACACGCGTCGCGTTACCGTGTTTACCTAGACTATAATTAAAGCAAGTTAATCTAAAATGTTCCCGTCTTATACAAAATGCAAGGTGCCGGGGGTAACTAAAAGTAGTCAGAGTACTTCGAGTACTTCTTGTACTTCTTACGGTGTTAGCAGGCACTTAGAAAAGCGTCTTAAGAGAGCTCCCAAGTTTTTATTTAAAGGAAAATTTCGCGCTTCGACAGGTCTATTGGTTTTGTTGCAGTATTTAGTTGAGGGTTAATTTTTAAGCTAATTTTAAAAAAGCGTGTTTATTTTTTCACTAGAATTTTTATTTTGTTTGTTTTTTTATTTTGTTGTTCATGGTCTTATCAATTTGAATATTTGATACTGAATCTGGGACTCCCCAATTGACCGTTCCAATGCATGATTTTGGGGCGATAAGGACATTATCATCGCTGTGACAGGGAAATCACTGACCGCCGGTTGATGTATAAGCCCATGGCCTAAAAACCCAATAAATAATTTTAATTTTTCGCAGATTGCTATATAGTCCTCCACACTCCAGACCGTATTTCGGTCATGGCGGCCAATCTCAACGGAGAGTAGCCTTCGGCGAGGGAGATATTATGGTGCACAAGGGTGTGCGCAACCACGGGTGCACTCTCTCGTCCCTCACTCTCATAGTCCGATGGGACAGCAACCCGACACGACCGGAGAGAGATCAGGCGCAGGACCAACGGCTTAACTTGCTTTCCAAGGCACGGGGTTATCACACCGCCAACTTCCAAACTCCGGACTGTTACGAAGAAATTTCTAATGGAACAACACAATAACACTTTGCCCGACCCGGGATTCGAACCCAGGACCCCACGCTCAGCAGTCGCACTATGCGACCACGAGACCAACGGGGCAGTTAAGAGAAATTGCAAGAGCATGTGACAGAAAGTACATTCCCAGAGGACGGACTCAGTTTGAGATAAACAAAAAACCTGTCAGCACACACCCTATGGGAAAGTGGTTGATCGATATAAAAACACTCCATTTCAATGTCAGAGTAACAATAAAGAACCATTACAACACACACAGACCTGTATTACGCAAATAATGAAACGTTATAAAGGGTAACGCAGGGGATATTCGCGAGGGGATGTCGCATCAAGGTCAAAATGTACATACACTATACGTAGAATGTGTACTGCACCGAACCCCAGGCGAATATATTTAAAACACAATATAATATGATTATCAGTCTGTCCCCCTAACACAGACAAAATCAATAGCGTCTGCATGAACGTATATGCAAAATAACAGGATACGGCGCATTGCGGAAAACTCGTTGAAAGGCACCTACTACGAGCGTTAGTGCATCACTGATGAGTTTAAAATTTAAACAAGTTCGAAAGGTTTTTAAAAAAATTTAATGTAAATACTAAAAGTGCTTAAATGAACCGTAATGGTATCAAAGGTGAAAAGATTTTAAAGATAATTGCGAACTTTATTTTTTTCACTGAATGGAATTTTTGGCTTCTTTCACTAAAAAATTCTATTCTTATTTTAAGATTTTTAAAGATAAAAATATATTTGAGTAAATCTAAGTTCACTCATTTAGATATCTTTTTGACTTTTCAATGGTTTTATTATCAGCCAAGTACAAGCTTTTTTTATTAAGATTCTGTTCGGATTTTTAGGTGATGTAGCCTCATTGAAACCACATCTAAGTACCATTTTCCTATTACCTATAGGAAAATGGTACTTACATCAGATGTAGGTACCTATGCAGGTACTTGCCACACAAAACGTTCTCATAATTTCCCATATACATCCGCATCAAACGGCCGGCAGATGTACCTGTTTGTATAGCCGTATTTACAGCGATTACTTCGTAATATTTATGTACCGTACTCAGACCGTGACCGAACCGGAATGCTACTTTGTGTGTGACTCTTTTAACTTCCATGTTGACAAAAATAGTGGGAACATGAGAAGTTATTTTGTGAGAGCAGGATTGAAAAATCGCGTAGTACCGCGTATAACTACCGTAAATAAAAGGAAAGCTCGTTTGAGTTCCTTATTTTGTTACACTCTTTATTTTATAGAGAAAAAATGTTTATGATCATAGTATAATCAGCCTATAACGTTCCCACTGCTGGGACACCGGTCTCCTCTTGGTGAGACGGAGTGGGCCGTAATCCACCACGCCGTCGTGGTATTTTCAGTTTCAGACTACTTATATAACACACATACATTCTTACACTGCATACATTATTTCCCTTTGCACCTAAAACAATGTTATTTGCAAAATTACTGACACTACTCAAGCTAAGGTTAAATAAAAGTGCCAATTAAACCTTTTTTCAGTCGTTCTGATTTTCCTCAAAAGATCTTCACCGATATAGTGAAAAATGTAATAATATTTTATTGAAGCGCGGTTCCAGGATAAAACATCCCCAGACGATAGTTAGTTTCTAAGAAATCGCACACTTGAGATAAACTACTTCATTATAATTCCACTACTTCTTAATTTGCTTTCGGTGGCTAATTTAAATAAAATGGCCATTTGAGTATTTTAGCCTTTTATTTATTCGGAGAATTGAGAAGTATTCGTTTACATTAATTTGAATGAGATGTTTTCTTGATGGTTAATTAACTGTCTGTGAATAAACATGTTAAATGATGCGTTAACAGATAATGAAACTTTGAAAAAGGATTGAAACTGACAAAATTGCAAACATTTGACCCAACTTTAGATAAAATGACAAACGTTTCATCAAACTTTAGAAAATTACGGCTGTAATTTATTATTCTACTTTTAGCAACCCAAACTTTTTAAGTTTTGGGTTGCTAAAAGTAGAATAATAAATTTTTAACTTCTAATTTCTTTTAATTTTAACTACACACATGACCCTCTTTAGTCATGGATGGCGTGCCCTATTGTAATACAAATATAGTCTAATATGCAAAATAAATCCTTTGCAAGTGAAGGTGTAATTTTAAGTAAAATTATTTACATGAAAACAATAACAATCCACCCTTTTCTGGTAATGCTGTTCTCTTATTTTGGATACTTACTACTATGAAGATTATGACAGAATCAATCATAATATTATTATGTGCAATAAATAAACCAGCGCAGGATAGCCTTAATCAGGAGGAGCTCATGGCCAAGTAATAACAGCCGCACGGTTCAATCCGTCAGGTGAAGCGACGTTTGCCGGGGTTGGTCCCGGCGGCTGTCATTCGTGGATCTTTGACAGTCGTTATGGGTTGTCAGAAGCCCGAAAGACTGACAACCAGTCTTACCAAGGGGTATCGTATTACCCAGTTACTGGGTTGTGGAGGTCAGATAGGTAGTCGCTCCATGTAAAATATTGGTATTCAGCTGTATCCGTTTAGACTGGAAGCCCCAACTTAGTTGGGAAAAGGCAAGTCGGATTACTTGAGGATAGCCTTTATCAGAAGTGGTCATCGTATTAGTGGTTCATCAGTTTGTCGTAGTACGACAGCGGCTCCCTTAACATTATCCCTATCATCAGAAGACAGCTGCCAGGCAACCATCGATGCGACGCTTTGCTAGAGTGACTGTCATCAGCCAGTGTCAATCCATCCTTTTCAGTGATTCCAGTTGTAACTTCGTAACAAAACTACAGTGCGTTCATCAAATAGTTTCTATGTCGAAATGTTGGCTCGTAATTGTAGAACGAATAAGCTACGCCGCTAAAGCGCTACCTAATATGTTCATTTTTTTAAATTTAACTGTGGAGCAAACATTACGGCGATGGAACTATTTGATGAAACGCTCTCTACTGCACCTAGTCATGCTATCAACCACAACTAGCCAATATTTTTACCGTAGTATAAACTATTTTCATAAAGATTTTGCAGACAGAAAAAAATGCAGATATCAATAAAATTGTTCCATAAATATTTTATTTTTATTTTAGCTAACTGAGAGCCATCAAACGACCACTGTCCATGAGTCTGCATGAATCAATGAATCCGAAGTCCTCTAACTGCTTTAATCATGTTCACAACCAAAACGAGTTGCAGTCTCGTATTTTAATCCTTTGACGTTTCACACACGCTACACTCGCTAAAAGCATCTGTAGAGTGCGTTTCATCAAATAGTTCCTATGCCGTAATGTTGGCTCCACTTTTTTTTTTTTGGACCAATACGAATACGCTACGGCGCTACCTAATAGGTCAGTTAAAAAAAAAAAAAAGTGGAGCCAACATTACTGCATAGGAACTATTTGATGAAACGCACTCTAGTAGTAGGTATTTGAGTGCCTGAATGCATCTCTATACAGATTAATAAAATTACCAACTGACCCTCTGGTATTCATCCCCCCAGCTAGCCGCTGTTTTAAAATAATCTGGACACTATAAACTCTCACATAAAGTTTCGTTTCAATCAAATTATATGGTTTTTTGTAGGGATTCCACTTAACAAATAAATTTTTGGGTAGTAACAATATTGATTTTTTGAGTCGAGGGGAAATTGAAATGGTTAAAATGCACGCCGATATTTTTGCAAGGTTAAGTTCAAATGATTGTTCTTTTTACCCGACTACGGCCAAAATATAAGGAGGGTTATGATTTTGACCGGTATGTCATCATCTGCCTAGCCTTTTCCCAACCAAGTTGGAGTCGGCTTCCAGTCTAACCGGATGCAGCTGAATACCAGTATTTTACATGGAGCGACTGGCGCGATCTAAACGACTCATCACAATTTGACAAATGAGGAATCGTTGGAAGCATCTTCGAAAAATCCGGAGTCATATGTAATCTATTCGATTTATGTGACTATAACACGTGTGACTTACCTGTGTGTTTATACCTTTTTAGTTGATTGACTTTCATGTCGAAGTTGGGTTTTAGTTTTTTATCACACTCATTTTTTTGTAGTTAAATGGAAACTCCATTCCGAATTTCTAAGACAGTCGTTCTTTGAGAATCTTGTAAGTCTTTAAACCGGTGTAGATCTCAGTATATTCAGCGAATTAGGGTGTGAAACTTTTGTGCCTTTCTGTGTAACTTGTCTTGCAGAGTTAAAATCAATGTACAAGACATTGATTTTTTAATCAGTTCAGTAGTGCTATTCTGTACAGGAGGTGGAGCTCGTAGCTAAGTAATAACAGCCGCACGGGTCGATCCATCAGGTTAAACAACGCTTGCTGGGGTTGATCTGTGGATGGGTGACTATCTTTACATACCGAGACTCCTCCGTGCCTCGGAAAGCACGTTACGCCGTTGGTCCCGGCTGTCATTCGTGGATCTTTGACAGTCGTTACGGGTCGTCAGAAGCCCGAAAGTCTGACAACCAGTCTTATTGCCCAGTTACTGGGTGGTGGAGGTCAGATAGGCAGTCGCTCTATGTAAAATACTGGTATTCATCTGCATCCGGTTAGACTGGAAGCCGACCCCAACATGAAAACTTACGTGAAGTGAGTTTTTAATAGTGTGTTGAATGTTGAACGTGGGCTGTGCTCAATGACGAAGAAAAAAGCGCAGAATGAGAAAAGAACTCATTTACCTAAGTTTACTGAATAGTTATGATTCTTCTTACAAAATTATTTCAATGGAGAGGAATACTAAAGACTCGTTACTGAAAACTTTAAATTGTTAGTACTAAGTTATAATGGATTCTGTTTCCACGTCAGCAACTGTTAAATTAAATGAAGCTTTGAGAGAAACTTGTAATATTTCTTCAATGGAGACCCTTGATCCTTTACTTTGAATGGGTTTCGTGAGGTCAGATTATGTAGGTCATCTTACTGCGTATAAAATATTTGTTTGATTTGATAGAGTTATAGATATAATGTGTGATCTATTTCGATGAAATATTCTACGCGATTTCTAAATGAATTCCTACCTATGTTTATTTATAAATAGGCAGATGTTAGTGACATATTTCACATCATTTTTTTTTTTTTTTTGAAATTGATGGGTGCAGTGGTGGCACAGTGATAACGGCTGCTGACTTACGAGCTGCAGGTCGTAGGTTCGAACCCTGACAAACGCTTTACTTTGTGTCAATTATTTCATCACCACTGCTCTCAAAACGGTGAAGGAAAACATCGTGAGGAAACAGGCATGTCCTAGAACCAAAAATTCGAAGGCATTTAACATCTATCAATCCGCACTGGGTCCGCGTGGTCAATTACGGCTCATTGCCTCTCATTGAGAGGAGGCCTTTGTCCCAGCAGTGGGAACATTATAGACTGATTATTACCTGTCAATGTCACCAAAAAACATTATTTACTAGTTTTTCTCCTCGGTAACAAAACATAATAGTTACCTCTATCCCATTAAAATTCACATAAATATACTTTCAAAACAAAACACCCTGTAAAATCCAAACTATCAGATTTATATAGCCTTCTAATACCATTTCAAAGACAATAAAGATGGATCCATTATGCGAAATTGGCGCCACAATGTATGGTCATAACGCATCGTTCGTATAAGGCTTTAAGACAGGTATAAGCCATTAGGGAATAATAAAATACCCTTATCGGGCCATTAGATGCTCGTAAAATAACAGTTAGTCATA
This sequence comes from Lithophane semibrunnea, assembly GCA_947363905.1. Classification (NCBI taxonomy): domain Eukaryota; kingdom Metazoa; phylum Arthropoda; class Insecta; order Lepidoptera; family Noctuidae; genus Lithophane; species Lithophane semibrunnea. The sequence continues at coordinate 7,223,170 of OX376185.1, forward strand.
ATATAATAATGTGATGGATGTTAATATCCGTGTTTTTCCGGCGAGATTGTTGTAAATGGTTGTAACACCTTCTAGTGTGGGTGGTCCTCTTCTTTTCTTTTCGACGGTACATCTATGCTATGTTACATATTATATTGAAAGAAAGAAAAAAACAGTTTATTTGTCACAGAAACACGTGCATATTAAAGATAAGAGTAATCAGAAAATATAGATCTAAATAATATACAGAGTGTAAGGGTAAACACTCTTGTCATTCAAACCATGGGTAGTCGACTTAAATATAAAAATAAATTACCGAACACTACAAAAAAAAAACGTTTTTTAAAATAAAATATTGTAAAAAGTTTCTATCCCACACCATGCTCGCTCGCGAAACAGCTAACTGACTGAGGGAGGGGTCGCGCTCGCGGTCTGTCAGGTCACATCCCACACCCCCCGCCCGTGTTGAGACGCAAGTTCGTTGCCCTAGCGCATAGGGCAACGAACTTGCGTCGCTTGTGGTAAAATGTAGATTAAAAAAAAAAAAAATGTAATTTTCCATTGATTTTACGTTCTATAAATGAAACCAAACCACTGGTTGCAAGGATAACGGTGTTTACCCTAACATCCTGTATATAGTCACGAGCATAAAACAGAATCAAAATATTTTATTTCACATAAGCCTACATGGCCACTTAAGAAACGTCAGAAGCTAGGTGCACGGTTCCAATTGGTCGTTTCGTTCCTATGGAGAAGAGCCGGCAAGAAACTCCACGGTTACTCTTTTAAAAATAGCTGTTACAATATTTTCGAATTAGTGTTATTAGGTATGGAAGGACAGTGTAGGCCTTTCAACAAGTACCAGGTAAATACTTAACAGAAAATGTAAAAAAAAAAATCTACTACAGTCCACTAAGCCTACATCGTTCTCATATTCACAAAATGGAAAAGAATCTATACAAAAGTTATATAAGATAATCAAAATGAAAACCTATTCAAACCAAATGACATGATTGCCATTACAACTGAACAAATCTAAACAATTATCATGTCCACAAAAGCCAAAAATCAGAAATAGTCGGCAGTTGCACGTCATGACAGTGACAAGAAAGCTTCCACTTAATATGATGCTGGGGTATGGGGAACCACAGCATAGCGCTGATTTTCAGTGGTCACCCGAAAAATACGTACGGAAACTGATAGTCAGTGATGTGTACATAAATAGGTACTTAAAAAAAATAAAAAAATAAACAGTACTTAGAATTATAATGTAACTATACAACGTAACGTCTATCCATACATACGTATTATAAATTAAAGTCGCTTTTCGTGTTTGTCTGGATGTCCGCGTTGTTTTTGTAAACCACGCAACCGATTTTGATTAGGTTTTCACCATCGTTTAGAGAGTTTATTCCGGAAGGTATAAGTGTATAATAAGTTACTATTAAAGTTACATTTAACTAAGAAATCTAGATGGTTTGTCAAGTCATAAAAACCGTCCGAAGCAGGTGCGGGTCGCTAGTATTATGAATAAATAATACTAAGGGCGAATTTCACCAAACTTTTATACCGAGTATAAGTCTTATCCTGCGAATAAATTTTGAATTTTTGACAGTTTTTCCATACAAAAACTTTCAGACGACAATTTTATTCCACGGATAAAAGATAACTGACTTTGATGAAATCAGCCCTAAAACGACAAAATCGACTAATCGACTTTTCGGGTGACCACTGAAAATCAGCGCTGTGCTGTGGGTCCATAGCACAGCATGATGCTAAGTGGAAGCCTTCTTATCACAGTCATGACGTGCAGCTGCCAACAGTTTTTTAATTTAATTTCAATGTCTCTCCAACTCCTCATATTATCATATTTCTATGATTTATAATTATGATTAAGTTACTGTTATCTTTTTGTATGCACGTGTTTCTGTGACAAATAAACCTATTTTTCTTTCTTTCTTTCTTTCTAAATTGTATGCTGTTTGGGCCCAGTAGGTGGCCACTGAGGCCTTGTTCAGATCGTCAAGGGTGCAGGACATTTGAACCGACATGACATTTGGGACACTCTATCAGATCAGACAGAATCTGTTGAGGAACACCGCACTCGCACTGCATGTACGATGAATCGATATTACCCATTTCGTCAGATTATGGTTGGTTGTAAAGTTTGTCTTTTACGCGAATGCGAATAGAACAATATTATAAACTGTTTACGAGAGTTTGCATACAGTTGGATGATATTTTTGTCTTGATTCAAATGAGGTAGGTATGTTGGTGATCATAATTATTTTTGGCATTAAATACCTGTTTAAAATAATAAATCCGTTTGTGAAGAGAAAGGATTGCAAAGACGGCCGCATTTTGTTAAGATAGGTAACTCACATTCTAGATAAAATTAACTATACAAACACGTTATGTATGTACAATTATATAGCAAAATTATAAAGAAAGAATAAAGGGGAGGGGCTCATTGGGCATCAAAGAATTCGTCCGCATCGCTGTCAATGGGAAAGGTGCCCAAAAGGTTAAATGAACGCATATTCTGATTTAAAAAAATTGTCTTAACATTCCGGTGAATACTGGAAATAAAATTACATTCTAGAAGAGAAGACGTCGTTTAAACTTTTAAAATTTTCTAAAAACCTGAAAATACACACCTTATAAAAAGAATATCATCAACAACAAAAAAAAAGTCAACAAAATAAGAACCATCAATCTCACTCACCTGAGTTCCGAACAGTACGCGCCCTTCTCGTCAACTCGTTCATTTTCGTACACCCCTCCACTTTCGCAGTCCCCTCCATTTTCGGCTTCGCTCTCCCTTCGGCATTCTTTCGGCGTCTGCCCGTCAGAAACGAAATCGCGCGCGTGATTTTAGGAAAACATACATCATGTGCACAATAGTGCAGTAATAGAGTGGCACGATAGCGATTTTAATATGGAAATTCATCCGCTTTTCGCTTCCCGCGTGTAATAACATTTTTGATCGATAAATCGCGTTTTTTCCAATATTTTTTCACATGACACATCACTTTTGTTGATATTATGAACTATCTTCACAGATCAGATTCACTTTTATTAATGAGATCAATAAAAACTTGTACAACACCAATAAAAAATGATAATAGGTATTCAGCAAACAGAATTAAAAAAAAACACTTTCATAATGAACCAACTCATTAGTGCAGAAAAGCTCTATAATGAAAATAAAATGAATTTTCTATCAATATCCAATTTAGTATTGAATATTCATGAATCATATTAAGTAAGCAATTTCTCTATGAATGCGTTTTCAACTTGTTAACGTCATTGAAGAGTAAAAAATACGATTACTTGCCGATATCCATCTCTTGATTTATATTATTATTGTTTATTTTCATCTGAATAATGTATTGAAATCGTTCGACTGTGTAGGTAGCAGAAAATTTGATTATAAATGGATGACGAATCGCGTTTTGGTTTCAATTATAGTTTATGGTTGTTTAGGTTAACAAAATACTTTTGATATGAACACAAATACGTTTATGTATCTACTCTCATTTCGTAATAAAATTAATCTCTAATAAAATTAAAAAGTTTTGTAAAAACTACAATATTGGACTCGCCCAATTGCTGTTTCTACGTTATCTGTGGCGACATATTTTCTTTATTATTTATTGTGTTTTTCATAAAATTGCATTAGTTTAGATAAAGTAGTGTATGAAACTGCACAAATCTGTCTACCTATTAACACACTCGTGTTTAAATAACCCCTGTTAAACAACAGTTTCTCAAACTACCTATTATTATTTCACAACTACTTTCATCAATAAAAAAAGAAGAAAACTTTAACGACAATCTATACAAATAAGTATAACGAAGTATCGTTATTATGGTCCGATAGTAGGTCAATGAATCAACGAAAAACTGATTTCTTAGAATCTTCCGAAAAATATTATTTCTGTACGACAAACAATATTTTAGCTTCGATATCGGTAGCTCCAATAAAATTGACTGAACTAGGTAATTTGGCTTGATAGTAATAAATCAAAGGAAATTAATAAATCTTGATAGTAATAAATCAAAGGAAATCTAATAATTGATTAATAAAATATATGTCAAAAATATAAAATAAAGAACATATAATTCTAATTACAAAAGAATAGATAGTAATAATAGATAGCGATTCTGTCAGTATTTTAAACTTGAATTCTGTGACAGAAGTGAAAAGTATATTTTTAGACTAGATAAGATGATGGTAGCTAGCCAGGCAGACTTAAAACAAGCCTTATCACCAACCAAATCGAGCAGAACATTTTGCCCCCACTGGAAATCGAACCGGACCTATGAGCCTGGCTTTTGTGGACAGGTTTATAATTATTCAATTTGTTACAGTTGTAATAGCAATCACTTCAATTGGTTTAAATAGGTTTTTTATTTTTATTTGAATTTTATTATTTTAGATAGATCATTTTCTATTTTGTGAATGTGAGAACGTTGTAGGCTTATTGGACTGTAGATTTATTGAACTTCTTCTATTTTTGTTAAGTACCTGATACTTACTTTTTGAAAGACCTACATTGTCCTCCCATGCCTACCAACACTGTAATTTGAAAGTATTGTAAAAGCCAATTATTTTTAAAAGAGTAACCATGGAGTTTCTTGCCGGCTCTTCTCCATATGAAACGACCAATTGGAACCGTGCACCTAGCTTCTGACGTTTCATAAGTGCCCATGTAGGTTTATGTGGAATAAAATATTTTGATTTTGATTTTGAGCCTGAGATAGGTGGTCTAACCACTAGACCACAGGGGCTTTTGTTTTGCACGTGCTTATGCCAAAAAAGTAAGTAGGTACCACCCAAGGTATCATTTATTTCCATATCATCAAAGATTTATTACACTTCTCAAAACTATCCAACTTACATTCTTCAGGATAAAAAACCGCGTCATGCTAATAAATAATTCATACATCAGTCGTCTCCCTGTCATTTTCCAAGATAATGTGTTATGATTTATGTGGAGTCAACTCCTCACCTTAAGTGCCACGTCTTAGAAGCTTGTTTAGACTTGTTCACGACAGTTATATGTGTGCGAATTTATGTAGACAGCAATAAAAATAGCTAAAGTTGTATGAAAATGTTTTTAAAATGCTGAGTAACAATTGAAGCAGACATAAGGACGACGGGATAATTTTTCGAGTCGTCGACTTGGATGAAAATAATGGTACCTTAGTACCTATATTTTCTAAAAATGTTACATTTTTATTTTCATACAGAGTTTTGTGTAAAATAATCGTTGCGTTTGCTACTGAGTTTCGTAGCGCATTTCTCGCAGCTTCGTAGCGCGGCTACGCCAATTTACCGTAGAGCTTTTCAATAATATCCGTGCGGTACCGTAGGGTAGTCGTAGCAAGGAACAATTTTTCTTGTAGCATCGCAAATGTAACCGTCTAAAATCTGTGCCTTTTTCTGAATTGTTACTTGTTAATCGTTATTAGTAAAAACGTGAAAAAACCTAAAGTTTTTAATTTTCATAAAGATCAAATAAGATTCCTTTGCCTAAAAGCGGTGTAATGAAACCTTTAAAAAATAATGTCCCCAGAAAATACTCTACTCAGAATTTTCTCTCAAATTAAGTCATAAAATAAAAAGGGCACGTTTTTGAAAAAGCCAAACATTATTGAGTGATAACATCGGCGCGGCCGCAAAGGCTTTTGAAATGAGGTATTACGTAGTATGAATGGGGTATTGCCGCAGTTTGTATTCAGCCAGAGGGCCGGCCCTTTACCGATATTGAGTCATTCCTAATGGATATTGGAGTGCGATGGTAACCGGTAACCGGTGGTAACGGATATTTTTTAAACCAACATGTGGTTTATGGGGATGCGTAACTGATGATTTTAAACCTCAGGGGTGTGAGTTCGAGTAAGATATTGTATCATAAATAATAGGGAGAATCTGCCCTGAATATACAGAGTGTATTTGCGGTAGAGCCTTTCTTTCTCTTTATGAGTTCCGCAAATGGCATCAATATATGTAATAATGGCACCTATAAGTTCCTACTTTGTTTGCGAGAATTGGTAATTGTGAAAAGAAAATCTACTTTCCTTTTATATCAGATTTTTTTTAAACTTAATGGCAATAGTGGAAGATTAAAAGCTCAACCTAACTTAATATTATAAATGCGAAAATGAGTTTGTCTATTTGTTACACTTTCACGGTAAAACGGCTGACTGGATTTGGATGAAATTTGGCACATGGGTAGACCATTACTTGGGTTAGGACATGGGATACTTTTTATCCCGATATTCCTACGGGATCGAGACTTAGGCGGGTGTAACCGCAGGGCGCAGCTAGTCTTTAATAAAATCATGTTCAATTGTGGTTTCTCATACAAAAAAAGTATTAGTTCAAATTTAAAAGTCCTACATATTATTAGCTTTAGTTATTTAACTTCGTTGAACTTGAAAAACTTACGGATCCAGTGTGTAGTTTATTTCACAAACTAATATACAAACAGAATTCGTACCAAAAGGTCAGCTGAATTTAACTGAACTTTATATTTAAAACATTTTGCTCATTTGATTCAAAGTTTTAAATAGGAATCCATTTAAACCGAATTCTGAAGCGAGCTTAGTTTGAGTGCGTGGACTTAATATAAATGTTTAAAGGTGAATTATTTAAATACCTTGAAAATAAAATGTAGATAAAAGTCTGTTACTTACTTGATATAATTTTATCTGTGGTTTTGTATGAGCCGTAAGAAACAATTATATTATGGTTTACTTTTATTTTAAACTATCGTTTGTGTTATTCTGAAACAATACCTAATTTTGATGAGCTAAAACGTAAGTTCCTTTGACGTTTGGCGAGGTCCGCTAGGACCGATGCCTGCTAGGGTTGCGGGAAAGTCCGAAAGGGAAACCGGAACCTCTGGCAATAGGCAACTGAAGGAACACGGGAGTCTGACACGCCCTCCCACTCCGTCCAGAGCGGGAGAAGTCATTTGATGATTTCCCACCCTCGAAAAATAAAAATAAAGTGCCTTTGACGTGCCACCGTCAACGCGTCGGTGGCAGCTGTCGACGACACTGTAACGTGCCGCTCGCGTGTGCGGCTGCAGTTGCCTCTACCGTTGACGCGTGCCGCTCCTGTATATGAGCACTTACATTCACAGAAGCTTTTTTTTAAACTGACGTGATTTCAGTTAAACTTTCATACATAAGTAACCGAAGCGTTTTTACCCGACTACAGTGAAGCAAAAAGGAGGGTTATGATTTTGGCCGGTATGTATGTATTTTTATGTTCTCCCTCATAACTTCTAAACTACTCATCATAATTTGATAAATTATAAATATTCCGGAGTCACGTTATCTGTTCGATTTATGTCTTATCAAGTGTGGCTCCGGGTTTTTAATTTGTCTGTCTGTGATGTATTTTGTTTATACCTTTTTATTTGACTTTTTTGCCGTAGTTGGGTTTTATTATTATAACTTTTTATTTTTTCTAAAGAGATTACAATTTCTTAAAAATAATTTTCATTCAAAATCAATACCTACTTAGAATATAATGTTCCCAAAAAGCAAAGAGAAGACCAAAGATATATGGAACAAATTCAATTCACCAATATCTTTAAAACCTTATGATTTAAAATCACCGTCCATGTGAGGTGATATTTTGTTTATTTTACTCCATTTTATCGGTACCGATGGGCATAAAGCCGGGATAAAATTTCAATTGGCTGTACTGCAGACAGCGGTGGCGGGTTTCACCACTTTATTTATTGTGGACTACAAAGTACTGCTGGTATTTGGATGCTGTGTTACTGGATATGTCGTCCATATGTTGATTTTCTGATGTTTATTATAATTATATAATTTTTTTTTTTGTTTAATAAAGTTTCTGAGCGATTTTTTCTTCTAGCTTGGCAGGTTTGCGACATTCATTGTTAGTTTTTATCTTCATATTAACGAACTAGCAGCGCCCTGCGGTTTCACACGCATAAGTCTCGATCCCGTGGGAATATTGGGATAAAAAGTATCCTATGTCTTATCAAGCTATGTATTAATGCCAAGCTATGTATTATCCATCTAAATCACAGTAACAAACATCCATCCATCCATCCTGACATATTTTCACATTTTAGTAGGATTTGTATTAAAAAATAAGGATTATAAATAACAAGGATCGCTAAAAGGTAACTGGTTTCACCGGCATAAAGATATCCAAAAGTTATTTTCGGGATTCAATAATGGCTCCATTGCTGCATAAAAGATGGATAAACCTACACTTCACCTCCGCATTCATCATCCTCTCAGCCGAAAGACGTCCAATGTTGGACATAGGTCTCCCCCAAGCACCGCCACTTCGACCGGTTCTGTGCTTCTCGCATCCAGCGCATTCCCGCGGCCTTCACCAGGTTATCTGTCCGCCTTCCAACGCTACGTCTTCCGGAATGCGGTCACCACTCCAGAACCTTTCGGCCCCATCGGCCAGCCTTTCTGCGAGCAATGTGCCCTGCCCACTGCCACTTAAGTTTGGCAATAGCCGCCCTATTTATAGCATTAAATTAGTTGGAACACTCACACACATTTACGTAGGTCCTACTCAACGAAATATCATACCGTAGCCTCAGACTAAATAAAAAACCAAGACAGAGCGCTGTCAACAGTGACGTGAAGCCGGTTTCGTAAACATGTGTGCTCATATTTTGGTGTAGTTTGATTGTAAATGGTTATAAATGTGTGCGTTTGAGTGTGTACGCACAGAGCGTTGGTGTAGTTTTGGCGTGCTTCACTGTATTGTTCGCAGCGCTCTGTCTTGGTTTTTTATTTGGTCTGAGACCGTACCTATATCAAAAGTTTCATCAAGCCACTTCCAGCAGTCCTACATCCAAATCCCGGGTAAGCTTTGTCGCTTCCACTCGAAAAATTTCAATCGTACCCTAGCCACAGACTGAGCCCGCCATGAAAATCCCTAGAAAACGTGAAAATGTTCCCGAAACTTGTGCACCAACGAGATACCTTTAATTTTGGCTCTAATTAATTCTCGAGCTCGAAACCCTCTGGAAATCTGCACGGATTCCTTCAAGCTTTGAGGGATTTATTTCTGTTAAATTGATATGAATTAGGGGATGGAATTTAGTAAAATCAGTATACAATAGTTTAAGTAGATTTGGTAGAGGGAATAAGCTTTATATATTATAGTTGGTTTGCACGTTGTTTAAGCCTTTTCAGATGGAAGTTGCCAGAATCATTCCAGCGCTCATGTTCTGGATTCGTTTTCTCCTCTACCTATCGTTATTTCTCTTGACTAATTTTATTTTGTTTATATGTATGTATTTATACAGGGTTATTGGTAAAACACCAACAACCTCTTAAGGAATCATTGTACTCATCATTATGAACAACTTTTACAATGGGAACAAATATGCAATCACGAAAAAAAAAACAGCTGTTCCGTACATTTATGTTCGTATAACTCGTCAAAATGTACGGAATAGCTGTTTGATTATAATGAGTACAATGATTCCTTAAGAGGTTGTTGGTGTTTTACCAATGACCCTGAATATTAGTATTTATTCTTTTTAGAGTTATATATCAATTATGTTGCACCTAGCATGTATGTCTCTGCATCACCATAAGGTTAACTGGTAGAAAATGCCTCAGGCATTAAATCCGCCTTTGTACAGTATTTTTTACTTGTGCATAAAGTTTTAATAAATAAATACCTAATCCAGCATATTTTGAAATTGAGGAATCAGGACTAATTAGTATAGTAAATGTAAATCATCATGCGTATTGCTATGATAAATTATTTATGTATGCTAGTTTTTTCTCTGGGGCAGTCAGATGGGAAATTTCGAGTCCATCTAATAATATATTTTTTGTTACAAAACGTGTAAAGTGATGACGGTATCATATTTACAGAGTAGGTACAATAAATTTCATTTCGTTAGATACTTTTCTTATAAATAACTAGCTGTTGCTCGCGACTTCGTCTGCTATCTATGACGAAAGGTAGCCTATGTCCTAACCCAGGTCATGGTCTACCCATGTGCCTAATTTCATTTAAATCCGTTCAGCCATTTTGGCGTGAAAGCGTAAAAATTTCAAGATTTAAGTTTCGTTAGCAACAGCACAAAATAAAGCCAAACAAGAGGACAAATGGAAATAAATATTCAAAAGTCATTTGTACGAAACCCGATAAATAAGGGTGGAGATACAATTTTTATCAGCTTGTCGGTGTCCATAAATTTGGGATTACAAGCTCGAATCGCCATTGGAGCAAGCGGCCGGTCGCACAGTGTTCCGATTTGGAGATAAAAATATAGGACAGAAATGAAAATATATGTTTATTTACTGCAGAATGTGAGCATAGTTTATTCTTAGTTGCACCACAATTTCTAGCGGTGGACCACGATGGAAGAAAATTATTTATAATACAATGTTCATGAAACGCGTAATTGGACAACTGTCCAGGCGGTGGCGAGATAAATCTCACATACGTTACAATATTTTTAATTTAGTGGCTCAATATCTATATTATTAAGCAAAGTCGCTTTTCGTATGTCTGTGTCACTCTGTGGGACCGCTTAGATCTCCATAACTAAATTATGGATTTTGATACGGTTTTCACTACTATTTAAAGGATTTATTCCTGCAGATGTTTGTGCTTATACATTAATATTAATTTAATTTAGATTTAGCACAGAAATCTTGATGTTTTGCCTTGTTGCCTGTTCACACGTGCGAAGCAGGGGTAGGGTCGCTAGTTATGTATATTAAACTTAAATGTTTATTTCAATAAATCTACCTAGCCTTTTCCCAACTATGTTGGGGTTGGCTTCCAGTCTAACCGGATACAGGTGAATACCAGTATTTTGCATGGAGCGACTGGCTAACTGACCTCCACAACCAAGTAACTGGGTAATACAATACCACTTGGTAAGACAGGTTGTTAGACTTTCGGGCTTCTGACGGACCCTTTAATGTAAACGGAAACTGTAATGTTTATTTGAAATACAAAAATATAAACTGCTATACATTTAGAGTGTGATTTTGATCAAAATGAGTAACTGAATTTCAATTACAATACAAAAATTGGTGTAGTATCTCTATGCTTACTAATTCCATTAAAAATGAATAATAAATTATGTAATTCTATTTATTTGTAAGCTACGAATTCAATTTGGATTATTTTCTAAATTGGATTTTTATATAATAATAAAATATTATTAGATTTTCCAATTACGCGCTACGTCTGAAAATAAAAAGCAGTTTATCAGACAAAGAAGTTGATTTCTGTGTTTTAGGAAAAAAATATGATCGCATTTTGGTAAAGACTGGTCGCGAGAATGCGGACAATTTCATATTATTGTAGTTCAACTTAACTTAGGGTGTAAAAGTTCCTCCACAGACAACTAACTAAACCATTTCTTTTTCTCGGTCCGTGGATGGGTGACCATCCATTATATATCGAGACCTCCGCGCCTTTGAAAGCACGTTAAGCCGTTGGTCATGGCCGCCATTTGTAAATCTTTGACAGTCGGTACGGGTAGTCAAAGTTCGACAACCAGTCTTACCAGGGTATCGTATTACCCAGTAACGGTTGTAGAGGTAAGATGGGCAGTCGCTCCATGTAAAATACTGGTATTTAGGTGCATCCGGTTAGACTGGAAGCTGACCCCAACATAGTTGGGAAAGGCTAGGCAGATCAATTACAAGGTGGGTCAGGGACTCAGGGCGATGTTAAAAAGAAAAGAAAAAAAAATAGGTTTATTTGTCACAGAAACACGTGCATGCAATAAGTCTACTTACGTACCTACTTACTTAATCATAATAATATGAATCATAGAAATATGAGACGAGGAGTACATAAAAAAAAAGGCAGCTGCACGTCATGTCCGTGACAAGAAGGCTTCCACTCAGCATGATGCTGTGCACCACCCACAGCACAGCGCTGATTTTCAGTGGTCAGAAATAAAGTCAGGTTAATGATTTGTAGATATTAAATAGGTAAAAAACAGTGCTTAGAATATAATACAACTTTAAGGGCGAATTTCAACAAACTTTTATACCGTGTGTAAGTCTTATCCTGCGAATAAATTTTGAATTTTTGACAGTTTTCCCATACAAAAGCTGTCAGACGCCATTTTTATTCCACGGATAAAAGTTATCCGACTTTGGTAAAATCAGCCCTAAGTAAAACGATATAAACGTCTATGAATAAATATGATTAAATAGGTAATGTAAGAACCGATGTCTCTTGCCTACTTAATTCATTCCATTTTTTGTTTTATTATATATGTGTACATTCTATATATATTTTATTGATAGCTTGTCTAATGTAATTAAGGTTTAGAATTGAGTAGATAAAGAAAAAATAAATTAAAAAAAAAGCCTTGCATAGTTTACTATTGTCAATGCTAATAAATCGATCTCCAGCAAAATAAATAACAAAGGCAAGTTTAAAAAAATAAACTACCTATGTGATACACGATTCAAGCGATAAGTGCGGAGTATAAATTATGCATGCAAGCCGAAAAGATGCAAGAAGAAGACGCGAGAGATAATCTCCGGTGATTTACGATGTGAACTTGCATTTACATCGCTATTTATAAGATCAGAGAGTGTTTGTGTAGCTTTGATGTATAGTTGCATGAAAACTGTACAAAGACTGGGTATAAACATGATGTAGATAGGTTTCTAGCGTTTTATGGATGCTCTTAAAACGAGAGGTTTTATGTCTAAAGTTTGGACTGGAAAATACGGTGCAGACTGTTTTTCTTTTCAACGGAAAACATAAAACAAACATATTTGTTTTAACTGCAATAGGTATTGTTACTAAAGAAGTGTTATTCAATCTTTATATAATAGTATATTATTATATTCATTTAGAAAACGCTAACGATTTCTTTTAGAAGTATTCGAAATATTTAAACCTGTGTTTGATTGTAAGTAGTGAAATAAAGAGCATTTTTATTTAAACTATGATACAACTAGCTGCGCCCCGCAGTTTCATCCGCATAAGTCACGATCGCGTGGGAATATCGGTATAAAAATATCCTATATCCTTTTCCAGGTCATGCTCTACACACATGCCAAATTTCATCCAAATCCGTTCAGCCGTTTTAGCGTGAAAGCGTAATAGACACAAAAAATAAACAACCAACAAACAAACTCACGTTCGCATTTTTAATATTAGTTAGACTATTATACTATTTGTTTTACGAATTTAAAAAGTATTAGCAAACATGTTTTTTCTGCTAGCTATGTGAATGTTGGACATTCTGCCTATTATTGGGGTCCTTAGTTAATCTTCTATCACTAGCTTATCGATGGCAAAAATATAGAATATTTTTTTTTAAATTTGTTTGGCCCAATATAGTCATAGATTGTTTTTAAAGATGAACTACGAGCTATCCTTATTTAGACCGAGTATAACTAAGAGATTGATTATGTTGGTTAGTTATTTAATTAGCAATATACTAGAGGCCAGACGACGTGGATGGAGCGATATTGGTCCCAATGGGAAGTTTGCAATTCAGCTAATTATTGTGTAGCAAGATGGAGTTCACATCACCAAGCGGCTATGTACAATATTGGGAGCGTGCCCTCAGCTTTTTCGGACATAGGTATTATGCGTTCACCTAAGTAAGGCCCATTTTTTTTTTTTTTGTTTGTGGGACATCCTCAAATGACTTCTCCCGCTCTGGGCGGAGCGGAAGGTCGTGTCAGACTTTTACTGTCTAAAACCCACCCGTGTTCCTTCAGTTGCCTGTTGCCAAGGTCCCGGTATCCCTTTCGGACTTTCCCGCAACCCTTCCAGGCATCGGTCCTAGCGGACCCCGCCAGTTGTGCTGACATCTCTTTGAGGTGCGCGTGGAACATGGCGCGCCATCGACCTGGGCCTGGTCCTTGTCGGACGGCGAGCTACCATTACCAATATCAAAAGCCTTTCCAGGCCACGTAAGCATGGCCTGGAATGGCTTTTGATATTGGGCCGGATGGAAGGAAAACGCGCTCACGGCAGAGCACTGGCAAGATGGTCAGACGCGATCAAGAAGGTTGTTGGAGGCAGTATCTACCAAGCGGTCCACACTGCAGAAGACCGCATAGCTTGGAGACACGTTTGAATAAATGACTTTTGATTTTGATGTTAATCCATCACGCGGGCCCGGTGCGGGTTGGTAGATGAATCTCCGAATTAGTTGGTTCTAGGACATGCTGGTTTCCTCACGATATTTTCGCAACGTCACTAAGATTATAAACAAGACTTCATACCAAGGAAGTAAACTATGAAATCTTGAGGCTGAATATCATGCCATGCGGTATCAGGCTGCCGTCAAGAAAATGGGTGAATAAAAAATAAAGAAGTTCGACGGCAGTCATTAACAATCAAGAAAAGTTCAGCAGAATTCCTACTTTATTACTAATAGGTACACCATTCGCATTTTCTTGACACACTGTACAGACAGGAGGAGCTCATGGCTATGTAATAACAGCCGCACGGGTCGATCCATCAGGTAAAGCTACGCTTGCCCGGGGTCCGTGGATGGGTGACCATCTTTACGTATCGAGACTCCGTCGTGCCTCGGAAAGCACGATAAGCCTTGGTCTCGGCTGTCATTCGTGGATCTTTGACAGTCGTTACGGGTCGTCAGAAGCCCGAAAGTCTGACAACCAGTCTTACCAAGGGGTAATGTATTAACCCGTTACTGGGTTGTGGAGGTCAGACAGGAAGTCGCTCTATGTAAAATACTGGTATTCAGCTGCACCTCTGGAAACGTTGCGACATGATATCAACTCACTACCAATCTTTTCACACATGTGACAAAGCTAAAGGTTTTACCTTCAAATCACATTGCAAAGAAGCTTAACTCCAAAATTATTTTTAAAATCCCTATACTTACGTGTCATGCGTCTCTCTTGATGGAAAATAAACATTATTACAGGATAAGCTTGGAAGGGGTCCCAACCTATCAAACGCATGGGATTTCTTATATTTCACTCCTTCACTAATATATACATATACTCGTCACTACAAAAGGCTTAACCCTTTTGAGAATCTGAATAAGGCGGACGTGCCAATTCTTAAACCGTCGAGGTGGTGATTAAGTTTAGGTGCCACTGTTAGCGGAACGCGGGTCACTATGTTGGGGGACTTTAAGGCGTCCTCAACACGACACCGGAGCAGCACCGGTGCCGCGGAGATTCTATGATTTATTATGATTTTCTTTCATCTTGCGGCTCCGGCGTCATTTACACGAAGCCTAACAAAAGCAGTTTTATTGCCGTTTTTCGCGGTTCATTGACTGGTTGTCGTTGGATTGAGATACAGTGTTGGGCGGTGTTAATACACAATTTGAAATGTCTCTTATTAACAAGAAAATAAGACCTCGCCGAATCACAACGCAGATGTAGCTAACGATAAGGATTCAGCAGATACTGTTTCATTACGATAAGGATTCAGCAGATACTGCTTTGCTACAGAGATATTGTTTCGATCATGGTATATTCCGGCGCATTTTGGCTGTATTAGCAGATTTCTTATAACTGCGGCGTAGTTTCAATCGTTTACTTTAGAAACAAAAAACGTCACCGAAAAATCACTAAACTTAGTTCTAGCTTCCAGGGATGGCCAATATGCGTACATAAGAATAAAAGAAAGCGCCGCGCGCGCGCGGTGTCGCCGGTATTCTAGCAAATTCGCTCCATCGACCGGTGAAGCCCGAGTGTCGGACGCCCGGATGGATAGTTGATTCGTCGAGTCGAACAAACCCGAGCAAGCCCGAAAGGATGGCAAAGCCGCGGGACGCGTGCGCGGGTTTTCCTACATGTATTTCCCAGGGCTAATTAATCTATACTTATATGCTAATAATAAACTTAAAGAGTTTGTTTGTTTGAACGCGCTAATCTCTGGCATTAAGATAATTCTGTTTGCATTTGATTGACGAAGGCTATTTAACATCACGCTTGGTCCACTAGGAACCGAGTAAAAAGAAACAAAGTCAGAGAGAACGCTAATAGTAAACGAAGTAAACGCGGGCAAGCGATGCGATGCGACGGGGTGGGTCGGGGGAACAAGAAACTTCACGCGGAGGAAGTCGCGGGAAGAAGCTAGTAAAGAATAAAGATCACCTTGATCGGTAGATGGAGAGGGCGTGAACTTTAAAGCTCAATGCCGAAAAAAACACACGAGTAGCGGCTTAGATTTCTTTAAATAAAACAGCTAGACAATATGAACAATACCGCACAACAGATTTCAGATGTTTCCAGTTATTCTCATTGTCATCCATTTTTAAGCTTAATACGTTACGCTTTGACCCGTTTGATCCGCCTGGACGCGCGACGCTCCGCCTGGCGTAAATCCTACACTCTTGTTCTTCAAAGAACGCCCACATTCCCGCTATATTTGGCACCTCACCCAAAAAGTAGCGCTCTTCTAATCTTTTTCCACTTTTCATTGGATTCAGTACAGCGAATCGTATTTACGCCTCAAAGAAATGTCTAGGAGATTGTGTGTCGGCAAGCAAAACGATCCGATAAGCCATGGGAGCGGCTATGGGAAGGAAGGGGGTTGAGAGGGGGAGGGGGCAGGTGTGGTCCGAGAAATGAAATCTGGGATAAAATAGAAAAACGCAGTGCACTTTTGAAACTGAGGAAGATCACACTTTCACATCACGTCACAAAAATTGTGGTCCTTCGGTAGTCCTGCTGGTCCTTTGTTCCGTGACCTACATATTTTTGGACAGTTTTTCCGAAACCGAAAACCGCGCACTTTTCACAGTTTTTCTTTGTCAGCGGGTTATTTTTAATAGTTTTCTAAGGACACTTGTTGTAAAGGGTGTTAGTTTTACAGGAACATGTTGAGATGCACTAGGTTGCAAGGCTTGGACTACACTGCTGCGTGCTCCAGTAGCCCAGTGCAGCCGCGCGCAACTGACCTCGACCGATAGCGAAAGTGAATCAATACTCGCTCTTCTTGCATATCACCTCTCCTTCCTACTTGTTAATTAGCTTATTTATGTCCTTTTTGATGAATTCTACTATAAAAGTTCTACCATCAAGTATAGCCGGCAAATTAAAGAAACCTGGCCAAAAGCCTTCTAAATCACCCAAAATCTGCATTTCAGATGGTTATCTGAACAATAAGCATCCTTCAAAGTATCTATCTTCAGTATATATGCACTTTCAAAAGCAGCTGCACTTTCAAAATATCGAGTCATTGGCGCAGGATAATACAGCTATCATTCTACGTGAGCCAGATCCGAATGCTCCTATGACATTTAGCTATGAGATTGATCCCAGAAAGATCAATCTCAGGCTCGATCTAGCCTCAATCAATCTGCCTAGCCATTTGTCAACTATGTTGGGGTCAGCTTCTTTCTAACCGGAGCGGCTTTCAGCTACATCCATCCGGATGCAGCTGAAAGCCGCAGCTGAATACCAGTATTTTATATGGGGAAACTGCCTATCTGACCTCCACAACCCAGTAACTGGGTAATACGATACCCCTTGGTAAGACTGGTTGTCAGAATTTCGGGCTTCTGATGACCCGTAACGACTGTCAAAGGTTCACGTTTAACAGCGGGGACCAACGGCTTAATGTGTTTTCCGAGGCACGGAGGAGTCTCGGTGTGTAAAGATGGTCCATGGACCCATCCACGGATCAATCCCGGCAAGCGTAGCTTAACCTGGTAGATCGTGCGGCTGTTACTACTTAGCCACGAGCTCCTCTTAGTCACAAGCTCCTTCTATCTAGCTTTTCAGTAGAAATTAGGACAGCTGAAGGAAGGCTGCTGTGAACCAAATCAAAGCTACCAAGAAAATCATCTCTCATCAAAAATCAAGATTTACGGCAGACAGCATAGTTTCTTCTTCCTTAGGAACTAAAAAATGGAGAACTTCCATCTCGCTTTCTCATTCTGGCATAATTTTGAAAGGCCAACTTATCAACTTGAATTTATTTGACTTTTGACTTAGTCTAAGGCATCTCAATCTGCCTAGCCTTTTCCCAACTATGTTGGGGTCAGCTTACAGTCTAACCGGATGCAGCTGAACACAAGTATTTTACATGGAGCGACTGCCTATCTGACCACAACCCAGTAACCGGGTAATACGATACCTCCAATACGAATAATCCGAATACGAATACCTCATTGACTATGCGCCTCAAACACTGTTCGTCATATGGACTGATAAGGTCGTCCTATAACCCAAATGCCACACGATTAGTAAAGTTAAGCATAGCTTATATTAGCAGTCGGGCAGGAGGGTCTGCTTTTCGTGTTAAAATCCATTTAATCAAAGACGACTCCTATACCGTTTCTTCAACCGGAACTAATATGAAAATTAGAAAAATCATCAGAATCATCCAAACGCCAATCTTCCAATTAAAATCGTGAGATAATCTCTTTTATCTGCAGATCCTTAATTATCAACAATGAAATTCTTGGAATAACGAAGGAAGTGAAGTGTGAAGGATTATAAGGGGCCAAGACTGGTTCACTACCCTCTCTGCCCACCCCTGTTTCTCACAAAAGATGGGGAATTATTAGATATTAAATAGCTATTGTTGGACTCTCGCTCACGGTATAAAGAAATCATAGAGGTGTGAAAGTATTTTGTTGTATGAATAAGATACAATGGATTTTTTGTTGTGTGTGGGGGTCCAGTTTATGTCAATAATATCAGCATGTAGCCTATTTGTAATTTTAGATGTTTTAGACGTACCTACTTATAAGTATGGTTTTGAGGAAAATATAATTACGATAGTGATTTTTTATGTGCTTGCAATATCAATCAGCCCGAAGTGTCGTTGTG
The DNA here is from genome assembly GCA_947363905.1 of Lithophane semibrunnea. Taxonomy (NCBI): domain Eukaryota; kingdom Metazoa; phylum Arthropoda; class Insecta; order Lepidoptera; family Noctuidae; genus Lithophane; species Lithophane semibrunnea. Next base: position 7,241,956 of record OX376185.1, read on the forward strand.
ACGCGAGCGTCCCCATTTTTAGATACAATAGGTATTCATCATCATCTGCCTAGCCTTTTTCCCAACTATGTTGGGCTTCCAGTCCAACCGAATGCAGCTGAATACAAGTATGTTACATGGAGCGACTGCCTATCGGACCTCCACAACCCAGTAACTGGGTAATACAATCAATCGAGCTCGAGCTTACAATAGGTATTATAATAAGGAATTGATTACCTATTATGATTTGAAATAGAATAGAAGTGAGATTAGTCAGTCACACAGCTTTTGTAGAGATAAATCCGACTTAACTCATGTAGTTTGTTTTTTTCTGGTTGATAGTAACGTTAACGCGTAAGTATAACTTACTACCTGAATCAATTAATCAAAAATCAATTTGCCTAGCCTTTTCCTAACTATGTTGGGGTCGGCTTCCAGTCTAACCGGATGCGGCTGAATACCAATATTTTACATGGAGCGACTGCCTATCTGAACTCCGCAACCCAGTAACTGGGTAATACGATAACCCTTGGCTTAATTATAGGCAGTTTCCTTTCATAAAAAACTCTGTTCAACGAATTTAATCCGAAGTTTCAATTTGAATTGAACAGACTTACCTCACAAAGCTCTTATCTACCTACTAACTTAGCTATGTACTACATGGGTATCAAAGTTATGTAAACGTGGTTGTATGAACCAGGACTTCATGATTCCATATTCAGTGCAATACAGAATACACAATTATGTTCCGTATTGCATTTTAATAAAGCTTGTTATTGCGTAAACAAAGCTACAATATGCATGGTCCGAATCGCCCCGCACAGATCGAATTTGTCTGCAAAGTTTGAATGTTTCTGTACACAGGCTGGAGTTTAAAACGGCGGTGTATGGCCGTGGTGAGGGGACGAGTTATTGACGCAGCCTGTATATGATGCGAGATATACATTTGACGTGAGTATTGAAAATATTTTGAATGTTATTGAAACATGCTAATTGAAAAATTCCAATTAGTATGCTTCAATATCATTCAAAATATTTTCACCAAATGAGACTGGAGCAGTAAAGATTTCTACATTTTGCTATAAATCACAGACATGTCATTGATAAATGATTTTCAAAATTAATTTTCAGTATTCCTGTGTAGTCTTTTTACACACTGTGTCTACGGCTCTCATCCAATTTTTCTGTCGCAGGACTTCTAGTAGAAAATTCTAATGAAACAAGCAGTAGGTGTGCTCTTCTAGGTAAGGTAAAGTACAATAATTGTAATAGACTAAACTTTGAACCAATAAATATTGTTTATTGTTTATTTTATCAATTTTTTTTTCTGTGTATTTTTATCTTTACTTGTGTATTTATAATGTCTTAGGTGTTTTTTTTCTTTACTTATGGTGTATATAATAAAGAGCATTTACTCTATCTATCTTTCCCTATTAAATGGTTTGTATTTAAATAAATAAATCAAGTGCAGTACGCGCTTTATTAAAATAAAATTATTCACTCGTAAAATTAATAAGCTTAATCAATAATCTCGAAATTTTCTTAATACAAATTAACAATTAACAAAGGCGAATAAGGACGAACCGTGAAATTGGATGAGGCGCATCTTAGGACCAGTGAAGCGTATCGTTCCATTGGCCTTGTCTTAAATAGAGCCCTTAATAAATACTTTGTTTAGAGGATTAAATTATATTATCTTCTTTATTTCATCTTAGCTTTTTATCAGCTTATTGCATGGCGCTGTTTTGTGAGTTTGTTCGTCATTCTTGGAATTTCTCTTAACAGGCTCTCCATAATGATGATGATGTATACAAAATATTGTAAAACATTTTTAAAAGAGTAACGGTGGAGTTTCTTTCCCATTCTTCTCCATAACGAAAACTACCTTTTGGAAGGGACAACTAGAATGAGTTCTATTTCTTTGTTTTTCACGTTCAAAAGTGCCTTTTATGTGCCTAATTGAAATAAATTATTTGACTTTGACTTTGACATATTTTAGTGTTTGCATCATAATGGAGAACTTAAAAGCAATGAATTTGCACTATTTATTTATCAGTGCATTACTACTGAGTTTTGTATATAAATTATTTAGTCCCCATTAACTGCCAAAATATTCGGCAACAGAACTGCATCATCTGGGTAAATTTCAATTGTCTAACTATCACGGTTCATTAGATACAGCCTGGTGACAGACGGACGGACAGCGGAATCTTAGTAATAGGGTCCCGTTTTACCCTTTGGGTACGGAACTCTAAAAACAAAGAATATTGTTAAAAGATCACCAATGTCAACTATATTCTAATAACCCGCGCACCACTGTCTGCGGCGGCACATTAACAAGTTGAAACAAAAGCTCGCAACGCGAGCAAACAAAGAAAATTATTACCTTTCCCACCATTAATAATATCTTAAACCCCTTGTTTGACACATTACTATAATGGAGCTGTCATCTGAACATATTTCGCGACTTCACGTTGCTTCGGAGCCGGCTCGTAGGACCAGTTTTTCCAGACCCCTTAGTTTAACAACGTGACCTTTTTGTTCCGTACTTGATCGACGAGACGGTGGGTCTGTTAAGACTGGTGCAGACAGGGTAGAAATGTTGCCGTCAGTCGCAGGTGATAACCGGATCGAGTAATTAGAAACTGACATGCCAGTTAATAACTGTGGATAACTTTGACGCGCATGCAACGTAGACGAGAAGCGAACTGTCGTGCACCGTGACAGACTCTGATCTTACGTATTTTTAATGAGATTTCCCTTGTATTTATTTCCACAAAATATATTTCTCGCACCTAATAAAACCCACATCATTATCTGTGAGGCAATGGGATAAGTCCATTTAATTGGTTTTAAGGATCAGTCGAAGGTTCATTGTTATTAATGAGTATACTAACGCCTTCCTAATGATCAAGTGATCCGTTTAAAACAGAGTAGACAAGATAATTTACAAAGACTAAGTTGATCGACTCGTGGCTAAGTAATAACAGCCACACGGGTCGATCCATCAGGTTAAGGTACGCTTGCCGGGGTTGTTCCGTGGATGGGTTAGCATCTTTACATATCGAGATTCCGCTGTGCCTCGGAAAGCACGTTAAGCCGGTTGTCCTGGCTGTTATTTGTGGATCTTTGACAGTCGTTACGGGTCGACAGAAGCCCGAAAATCTGACAGCCAGTCTTACCAAGGGGTATCGTATTACCCAGTTACTGGGTTATGGAGGTCAGATAGGCAGTCGTTTCATGTAAAATACTGGTATCTGGTTAAACTGGAAGTCGATTCCAACATAATTGGGAAAAGGCATACAGGCAGATTGATTTCAAGTTGCTATAATAGAGTATTGTTATAGCTCCTAGTTGAAGCATGATCTCGTAAATAACCAGACTTTACATTCATTTTATTTGACTAAACAACAATTTGATCTAACAAAACATTCAGTGCAACACGCCTTTCAATCCTAACAAGTAAACAAAAACAACAAATAAGAGTTTCCTTCGTTTAAACACACGATTACGTGCTTCCAAACATTTGTTTGAACTTCAAAGTGAACGCCCGTTCGACAGCAAAATGAGTAACTGCAAAGCTAAGCTCATGTTGCTATTCAGACAGTCATTAATCCCAAGTACGGACGAAACTTCGGGCTCAAATTAGTGTGGGGTCCAACAAAATCATTTATATCAATTCTCTTACGCTGGACGGTGGGAATTATTAAAACCCAACCGGACCGCGGTTCACAAAGGCTTCTAATTAACTTCAGTTCACGTACGGAAAGCTGAACAGCTGTTGCTGGCTAATGCCTTCTTGGTTATGGACGCCTGGTATATACGGTGCAGTAATGTCGTGCATACGTGCTGGTTTGTGCATTTCTGCCGTATTCTGAAGGGAAGAAATGATATAATAAGAAAGAAAGAAAGAAAAGAAAAATATTTTATTTGGGACACGCACAGGAAAAACAATCAGTAATATAAAGTAGGTAGGTCCTAAATTAAATTAAAAGAAAAATTAAAACTAACAAAAATACTTAGGCTACCTGTGCGAGGCCAAAAAGGCTCCTACCTCAGCATAATGCTGCTATATTTAAATAAATAAATACCGCAGCGCTGGTATTCTGATAGGGCCCGTAATAGTACCTTAGGGAAATGTTTTTTGTAAGATTTGACTGTTCGAAGCGTAAAAGGACCATAGCCATTTTTATAAACTAAAATCAAAATGATTTTTAGTTACGACAACTCTGACTAATCTATCAATCTCAAATTCGACTCTTCACGTGACCAGAGAGAGGGCTGGCCTATTCTTCGGCCAAAGAATCAGCATTGCCATATAACGTGGCAATGCTGCAAGTCTTTTGGGCACTTTTCCTGCTGACAGCGATGCGGACGAATTTTTTGATGCACTTTAATAATTATTTCCTCCCCCTTTTTACATACTTATACATATTATTAGTATTGTATTGTAGTGTTAGATGTAAAATAATGTATATTATTGAATCTTGTAAGCAAATAAAAATTATTAAATCTCAAAATATACTTTTACTAGCTTTTGTCCGCGGCTTCGCCCGTGTGGATATCGGATATCGTCTCAAGGGATCTGATTATTATGTCCTATCCCTTATAGAAGTACTTACCCAAAAATATTATTATTAAAAGTAAAGTTTAAAATCATCCCCTATTTTACCCCCTTGCGTGATGATTTTACAAAAACGCTGTAACACATAATTCCTTATGGTTTCGGTCAGAACCAAAAACATAAATTCGAATTTTCATATAGTAAAATACATAAATAAAAAATAAAAATCATGTTTATTTTTTTTTCCACAAATACCTAACACTTAATGACTAAAACTTAAAAATGGAAAAATAATAATTATGATGATGACAATGTTCATTTGTGGGAGACTGGTGCCTAAACTAAGCCGTGACTTGTATTTCAGGACACCAGGGACTCCCCCCTAAAGGTAAAAATATCATCAAAAACATTAATAAATAAAAAACATATTGCAAGTTACGTTTTTATGTTAAAGGGCAAACTATTTGTTGGAAGAGAAGAAAAAATTAATAAAAATAAAAAATTGTATGAAGAGTAGTGGAGTTCAAGGTGCATGTGGGATGAGGGTGTGATGTATTTTGTGTTTGGTTGTGTGTGTGTGTGGGTGTGTGTGTTTGTGTGTGTGTATGTTTGTGTGTGTGTATGTATGTGTGTGTAGGAAGTGATGAGAGGGTATGTGAGTAGGTTCATGTCCAACTATTTCGTCGAATGGTTTTTTTTTTACGTTTTTACGACTAGTAGCTCTTCTGTTTTTTTGTAATTTAATTTTAGTAGCCAGTTAGTCAATATACGTTTACATTTAGATTTATTGAATTTAAAAATACCTAATTCTTTGTTTATCTTATTGTAGAGTTCAGGTCCGCGGAAAGTATAAATGCCTAACTTATGAAATGCTGGGTTTCCTATAAAAACTTTTATCCCCTATATCATCCCCTATAGGATTCTTTTTGAAACCAAAAGTAGCCTATTTCCGTCCCCAGGATGCCATCTATCTCCTTGCCAAATTTTGTCTAAATCTGTTCAGTGGTTTAGGCGTGAAAAGGTAATATAGGTACAGACAGACAGGCAGAGTTACTTTCGAATTTTTAATATTACTAGCTTCTGCCCGCGGCTTCGCCCGCGTGGTATGTCGATAAAAAGTAGCCTATGTCCTTCCCCACGATGCCATCTATCTCCTTGCCAAATTTTGTCAAAATCCGTTCAGTGGTTTAGGCGTGAAAAGGTAACATACAGACATACAGAGAGACAGACAGATAGACAGACCGACAGACAGAGTTACTTTCGAATTTATTATATTAGTATGGATAGTATGGAAGTATCGATTTAGAAAGATCGCAGACCACCTACAAAACGCTGGATAAAAACATTGTAAGAAAACCAAAACGTTTGTAGCAAATCCAACGTGTGCAATGCACTGTAAAGAGCGATAAGGCGCCACCTGCAATGAACTATCGGTTTATTCCGAATGCTGAACACATTACTACGTTTATTTCCAACAAATATATACCTAGCTTCACTCCACATCGTTAGATTCTATACGGTCAGCCGGCAATACAAATAAACTGCATTCTGAGAAGAAAATAATTCGTAAATACCTATAAACTCCTCAATCTGCCTACCCTTTTCCCAACTGTGTTGGGATCAGCTATCAGTCTGACCAGATGTATCAAAATACCAGTTTTACATGAAGCGACTGCCTATCTGATCTCTACAACCCAGTTACTAGGTATCACAATACCTCTTGGTAAGACTGGTTGTCAGACTTTTGGACAACTGACTACCTGTAATGACTGTCAAAGATCAACGAATGGCAGCCAGGACTAACGGCTTAACGTGCTTTCCGAGTCACGGAGGGGTCCTAATATGTAATGAACATGGTCACCCATCCACTAACCGGCTGCGGCAAGCGTTGCTTAACGTTCGATCGACCCGTGCCGCTGTTATTATTTAGCCACGAGCCCTCGTCAACAAACCCAAACAAAAACTAATAAGCGAAATTAATTAAAACGAAACACTCACTATTCAAACAATGCGTGAATAGATCCTAAAAAGCAGACTTCTCTCAATTTACGTCATTCGATCTTCCTTTGTTACCTTCAGCAATTAAAAGAGGAATAAAAATGGCAGAATTTTAAAAGCTTCAATATGCCTTTTAAAATGTTTGGCGGGTTTCATAGTGATGTTTTGTTTTGTTTATATTTTTTTAAGTGAGTGCTGGGGTGAATGCTGAATATTTTGGCTCTGAAAATATTCTGAAATGATTATATTAATACAGTAAGTAACGACAAAAATAGATAAAACTATGTAATTGAAAGAATAAAGCTTCGGAAAAAATAATATCTAATAAAAACAAATTGCCTTAATTGCAATGGCACAAGTTCCATTGTAATTAATTAAGGCAATTTGTTTTTGTTCCAAATAAAAAACATTTTCCTTTTTTAATCATAATATCATCATCATAGTTTTCGTTCGCTATGATTCTGCAAGTAACAGTTATGATTAAAATCTAACTATTTAAATATCAAACAGTTATCTATTTAAGACGCGTGTTCGATAACGGTCTTCAAAATCTATCAAACATTTGACACGATGACCAAAGTATCTAACTAAGTAGGTAGTAACTTTGCTCACCTCTCAAAGTTGTAGCACGTTCGGAAGACACTTAAAAAAAAAGTACCTACTGTCAAACTTAATAGTGCCAAAGGTAACTTTACAAAAAAATAAAAGGGGCTCGCCCACCTCTAGTTTCCGGCACTAGTCGGATAAAAGGGCTCTTGAAATTCGGCGCGGTCGGTCAACTCGAGTCTTTAGTCGAAACCCAAATTATACGTTGCGACTAAATTGTCTCCGTTGGCCTATCTGCTCGATTTCGAGATGTCTGCGTACCGACTGCATAATCGAGACGAAAATATTTGCTGCCGGAACTCTGAAATCTGAAATATTTTTTGCATTTGTGATTTCGGCGTGTAAACGGTTTATTGTTTATTGAAGCTGCTTGAATTTTAAGACAATAACAACTCCAAATAATGAGGTCGATAGGTTTTATAACTCCGTCAAACTCGTCAAGGTTCATGAGCTAAAGAATCGTATACAAACAAGAAATAATCCGACTACGTTCACATATAAAATCCCTATTTAACCTCACATAAAGCACATACCTACGTTTTATTGTAAAGATTCGACGTTTAGAAAATGACAAGCTTGTTAGACGTACACTCGAGGAAATCCTTACATTTCCGACGGTACCTACAAAACCGAGTGCACTCGAAAAGTTAATAATTCGAAACCCGTTCGTGTACTTGTCTGATTCCCCATTCATATTCATATTTATTTCGTTTCACCTATTCGCCCCAGGACGCTTCACAAAATTTAAATTTAAATCCTTAATTTTAACAAGATACGCGGCGTAACTTATATTCAAATTTTCTCTTTAAACATATTGCTCGGCGGGTCGGAAGCAATCTTCATTGTACAACGATTCCGAATCAACGGTGTTTAAGTATGATTATTCGCGAAAATCTCATATTTATGTAAATTAGACGTCAAATGAATGCGATTGTTGTTCTTTGTTCGGTCTTGGGTCTGGTTGCTTGGAATTCTATTGAGGCTCAGGGTATTAAAACATTCATAAGTATAGGTTACTTATCTTATTATTAAATTAGAGGATTAGAAATTTATTTGACTTTTTTTTTGCAAAACATATTTTTTTATTTATTTACCTAAGTATCTAGCTTTTATTTACTTTATTTTGTCCTAGTATCCTAGTCATAGTCCTTTGAACTACTGTGATAATAATATTAATTCAAACAAAAATGCGGCCAGTTCAATGCTCCTGAATTAGTATTAGAGCCCGAGTTTTTAAACTCATCTTATGGAAGAGGAACACTGTTGTAAAGTTAAAGTTATAACGGGTGTAAAAATATTGACGAGTAATGAAGCTGAGAGTCACATAATCTTCCCGTTGTTATGTTTTTTTTTTTTGTATTGAACCATACCTGGGAACCTTCTGGTTTCGGAGATATTATATTTTCCAACATTTTTAAAATGTTTTTTACAAAAACAAGTTTCCAATGTCTTAAATTAACTCTAAAAACTCCCAGCAATAATAAAAGTCGTTTCCAAGCAATTATTTTTGCACAAGTTTGATCAGTACAGAATGCGTAGATGACAGCTTCGTGAAGGGTCTTGTTACATATTACACGGGTTATATACGGGTGTAAAAAGGCCCATCAGCTTCGTTAAGTGTCTTTCTATACCCGTTAGAATAAGTTGCAACTTACGGTAGATAAAAACAAATAAATATCAATCTTCTAAATTAAAAACCGAACTCCATTCTACTGCACCTTGAAGCCAGTAAGCTGTCATCTTGGACCATTACTAATTTATGAACTCAAATAACTATGGAGACCGCGACCAAGGAATGCAATCACCATTCAGTTAATTAATAATTCTAGACCAGTCTGAGGACATAAAGTCTGCGGTTGTGAGGGACCCCTCCCCCTCCTATTAGTACTCCGTTTTAATACTGCCCACATTTAGCAAGAAGCACTCCCTACATATTAATTTTACGGGACTACCTCTTATGCTCTCAAACCCGACAATTTGGCTTTTCACAATTGCGGTGTACCTCGGCTAGACATCCGAATATAAGGTCTGTACAGTTACTTATTTATGACGTTTCTATTAGACTTTGCATAGCACTAGAACTGAGGATTCTTGAAAGTTCAGGTTTATTTTAAGGCAGTCGAGCCTTAAGTTTAGAAGGTAACTTTTAAGTTTTTACTCGGGCGTCATAATTGGGTCCTTATATTCTTTCATAACATAATAATTATTACTAGCTGATACCTGCGGCTTGGCCCGCGTGGAAGTCGGTTATTATATACTAAAACTTTCCTCGAGAATCACTCTATCCATTGGTGAAAACAGCATGAAAATCGGTGCAGTGCGGTGAGTTTATTGCGAACAGACAGACAGACAGATAGCCGCGGCGGAGGACTTTGTGTTTTATAATATTTTTTTTTTTTTTTCTTATCCTTTTTTGTGTCCCACTGCTGGGCGAAGGCCTCCCCTTTTTTCTTCCAAAGCTCTCTATTTTGTGCGATTTCTGGCCATTGCTTAGTTTTTTATTAAGTTTATATAATATTTAAGTTTTATTGATAAGTTCCGCCATATTGTGACTAAGGGAATATAAACAGTTAAGGGTATTCATCAGGAAACGTGTTATGGGTTTTGGATAAGTTTATATAGAAAACTTAAAGTGGTAGTCACGAAAAAAGAAGTTTGAGTAGCTCAAGAGTTTGACGAGTGAAAAATGATTATTAAAAATAAAAATAAATATTACTAAAAACGTGCAAAAAGCACTGTCGAATTCTAATAACCGCTAGCAACACTCGCTCGGCTCACGCGGTTGGTCACAGTTCTCACCTAACTTAACCCATTTGGTCGGGGTGCCCTTGCTTAGTTACTGCGACCAACTGTGAGAAAGACCCAGAAAGTTAAAAAGAGTCTCAATTATTATTTAAAGTGTGCATCATTAGAAGGTCAATAAGTTTTTAGAGGATCATTTGATAATGATCCTCTAAAAACTTATTGACCTTCTAATGATGCACAATATTCATCAGCTTAGAAGCTCTTCTATATCTATACATATAATAAATCTGTAGACGAGGCGTTTCTGTACAATGAGATGTTTGAGATTAATATTGAGCTGATGATTTTTATAATATGATTATTATCCATTTCAAAATCCACGTCTTCAGCAATATATTTCTTAGTTTTTATTTATAGCAAAAATGCGTTTATTAAAAAGTCTCAGGACGATTGTTCTCAGAATAATATCGCAACTACTTTTAATGAACGGGACTTCAAGACCTCTTAAATTAATGTTTATGAAGTGTTCTCGCGTGCTTTACATATTTATATTAAAATTATCATATTATCATCTTTTTATTAAATTCTACAGAAAGGTCAGGTGCAGTAGGTACTAGCAACCAGCGTGTCTGTGTGAAGATATTTAGGTATTTATCTTTTATACAGGCTGTCCCACGGATATGCCACATGGAGTGAAAGTACCTTGAATATTGTAAATGGAACATTTTACTGAAAGAAGACATTATTTGAATTTAAAAAACAATTTAAACTGCATTCATAGATATTTAAATAATTACATGGTTGAACCGAGAATTGAACCCGTTACCTAAGAAAAATAATCCTCGTGTAGCTTTATCATAGCGATCGAAAAGCTTCATCATAGGGATAATTTTTTGCTAAATAACATTATGTCACAAATAAAAGGAAGACCGTGAATTTTAACATTTGGCTCCGGCTCTTCTCCATAGGAAACGACCAATTGGAACCGTGCACCTAGCTTCTGTCGTTTCATAAGTGCCCCTGTAGGTTTATGTGAAATAAAATATTTTGATTTTGATATATGAACGTAAACATAGGAGAAGCTCGTGGCTAAGTAATAACAGCCGCTCGGGTCGATCCATCAGGTTAAGCTACACTCGCCGGGGTTGGTCCGTGGATGGGTGACCATTTTCACATATCGAGACTCCTCCGTGCCTCGGAAAGCACGGTAAGCCGTTGGTCCCGGCTGTCATTTGTCGATCTTTGACAGTCGTTACGGGTAGTCAGAAGCTCGAAAGTCTGACAACCAGTCTTACCAAGGGATATCGTATTACCCAGTTACTGGGTTGTGGAGGTCAGATAGGCAGTCGCTCCATATAAAATACTGGTATTCAGCTGCATCCGGTTAGACTGGAAGCCGACCCCAACATAGTTGGGAAAAAAGCTAGGCAGATGATGATATATGAACGTAAACGAAGCAAGAAGTAAGGATCGTAGCAGGCTGGTGGCGTTCTATAGTTCCTGCATACCCCCATGGGAAGAAGTTGTGAATTTATGTATGCATGTAAAGGGACTCAAGATAATTGTTCTCAGAATAATAACTCAACAAATTTTATTATACGGGACTTCAATTTAATTAATGTTTAATAATAATAATAATAAAAATGTTTATTTTTCGGAAAAATACAGATTGGTACAAGATATGCGGATTTGTTACAACAGACATGTACAATAATTATATAACTACGAGTGTATTACAAGATCTGTAAAATAAATAGATTAACCCTGCCTCCTAAACTAGGGTGACCTGTATCTTAGGAGACAGTGTTCGGCTATGATTTAATCAAAAACATGATTACCACAATTAAGAAAGTGAGTAGTAACGTCGATCTAACTATTATCCATTATCTAGCATATTATTACTTACTTTTCCTAATTAGAGTTTGTGTAGTGTGAGGGGTTTAATGCATGCAGTGGATAGATGTGTAAGTAGGTGCGTGCGTGTGTGTTGTGTTTGTGTGTGTGTGTGTGTGTGTGTATATGTTATGAATGTGGTAACGGGGTTTATGAAGTGTACTCGCGTAGAATTACATAATTTTTATTAAAATTAAAAGTGAAATGTTTTAATAAACTATGTAGTGACGTGCTTCATCGCCTTTATGACATGGTGTGAAATAGTCAATTGTAAATACCTAATATTCGTGATTATAATTTTTATAATAAATATTAATAATATTGAAAAACACGTATTATAAATTTTATAAGATTTACGGCCTCGTTGGTCTAAGTGGTCGCAAGCGTTACTGCTGAGCATGATGGTCCTGGGTTCAATTCCCGGGTTGGGAAATTTTTTATTGGGTTTTCCATCGGGAATTTCTCATGGGCCTGGATTTGTTCCCAGTTGATGGCAATAGGGGGCGCCCTATTACATGGGCGACTGGCGAAATGTGGGTGTACTCTCTTCGGGAGACAGGCGTGATGCTATGATGTTATATAAATTTGCCTTTTTTTTCCGGGTTGTGTAATCCTCATGGATGTCCTCCGCCCTGCTCTTACTCACTAAAACAAACACACACTCACTTTTTTTTTTAGTCACTAAAAACCACCCCGGTGTTCCAACTTACACCTACGGGGCCGGGGCCGGGGCTCGAGGGAACGTAAAAATCTTCCGCAACCCCCAACTGATATAAAGTTGCTTGAGTTTACCAACGTTTGTCTTTGTGCTAACACACACACACAAAGACAAGGAAGGAATGTTCGTGTGTGCCCTAAAGGTTTTTCAATAATAAATTATATTTAAAAAATACAATATACTTAAAAAATAGGTACAGTAAATATATTTTTATTCCGCATAACTATTCTCTCAAGAGTCATAAAAAAACCCTAGGAATCGACACGTGTTTCTGGTTGGGGTTTTTATGACTCTTGAGGAATAGTAAAACGGAATAGGTTACTAAATATATCTACGTCTATTATATTTTATAATGGAAAGTCCGCAAAGTCACGCCTGAATCAATTAACTATCTTAATTATACTTACTTATTTTATCAATTAAATTAAAAACAAAAAAAATATCATTGAAAAACTTTAAATAGGAACTTTAGATAGGTACTTCAGTGTTATCAACTTAATAAACTACCTACAATCTTTTGTACAAAATTAGTATTTTTGGTTACAAAAACAGTTAATAATAATACAAACTGGTTATGGATAGGAAAAACCCGGCCGATGTTATTTGAATGCATTTTAAACAGAATGACGTAATTTTTGGAGGTAATTTAAATTCTTATGGTGTGCATTAAATTATTTATTTTTAATTAACCAAGCACGCTTTTTTTTTCCTTCAGTTGCCTGTTGCCAAGGTATCCCTTTTGCGGTCCGTTCTCTTCTTATTCGTTTCCCGGTATCCCTTTCGGACGTTCCCGCAATTTCGGATTTTCCCGCAATAACCAAGCACGTTGACACCCTCATTATTATTATTAACATTTAAGACTACATTTTTTTTGCCCCGCTTAATTTTTTTTCCTGTACCTACGTTTTCAAACACAGTCAAATCTAACATTACTAAAAGTCAAATTTGGAGTCCGTTGGTCATAAACAAATACTCGGTCTTATACACTCGAGTGGGAATCAATTCTATGCTACGTAGAGCGAATCGTTCAGTCAGTGACCTAACCGTGCTGTCATCGTATGATACCTATATCCTATTATTAAATGAGCAATATTTGTATAGGTATATATAAAAATATATTACCTACATAATTAAACACATCTAATAATTTTATAATAATATTACGGTGTAGGCCCCGCTCGCCCCTCGGATCTTGCCCCTAATTACCTAAGTGTACCCACCCGCCCCTTCGAATATTAGATGGCCCCAGTCGCCCCCGATTGTTAGTAGGTTATAAGTAAAGTCAGCACTCTAAGTTTTTAAATATTAAAATAAATATTTTTTTCTTAAAACTTTAATACATTTCTGCTTAGCCCTCTTCCTCTCTCCTAATTTTGCTGTGCCCGACAGGGTCCATATTGATCTTTTACTTATTATACCATCTATGTAACTTAAGGAATGCAATACAATATTGAGTATATTATTATGTTTGTAATCACATTCTCGTTCTCTATAAGCTAGCGAAGAATCAAGGTAAGTCTCACAACTGTGAATATTTGGTAAAAAAAAAGCACCCGAGCAGAGCTTAATCGACCAGCCGATTAAGACTAATCTGTTTCATTTTGACAGTTCAACAACATTATTTACGATATTTTACGTTGTTGAGCATTTTTTTTTTCGGACTTTTTAAGCAATTTTCTTCAAACTGATTTAGATTTTGATTGATCGTGTATTACGCAATCAGGGTGCTGGTACTGAAATGACACGTCAAAAAAGAAATAATATATATTTTTTAACTCGATCGAATAATCTATTTCCCGTCATTATGCGATCAAAATTATCAAAACCCAAAGCAGTGGAGCCAGAATAAGAAAATAAACTTACACGTGCTATCGATTATTATTAAGGCTCTTACATACTGGGGTGATTCGTCGCGCGACGCGAATTTTAACAAAACAATTTCTGAGAAAACTACACGGCGAACAATGCGGCGGCGTCGCGTCGCGCGACGAATCGCCCCAGTATGTAAGAGCCTTTACGTTGACAACCTATCTCCATGTTTAAATGATTTTATAAACATATTTTACCTCAATAAATTAAAAAAAAAAAATAACCGACGAAGATATAATGTTGAAGGTCAAATAACGAGGAAAAATGTTTGTTTTTATTCAACCCTAAACGGCAACTGTTGGTCGGTATCTACCTATTTAGTATTTACGACTAATATTTATAAAGAAAGAAAAATTGTTTATTCCATCTTTTTTCTTTGATTCTTTCTGTGAGGAATCGCTATTTTACTATACCTTAGTCAAAAATAACTTCTATGTAGATGATAAATCATGAGTGTCAGAGTATCATAATTATCACCTCTATTTATCTTAGCCTCGATACATGGCGTTGTACATTTTTTTCTATCCGTTTATAATTCAGATTCTTAACTATAATGACGACAATATAAAAAAAACATACATTTTTTAAAGTAATGTAGTTTTTCTTAACTCTGGAACACCTACTAAGAAAAATATATCTAACTGTAATAGGATCAGATTTGTCCAGGCTGACCTATTTCAACAGATAACTCGGTAGTATAAATGAACTGCCAGACCTCTGACCTACCTCTGATACTGACTGGCCTCTCAACTGATTAAAATAATGATAATATCACCGAATGAAAACCTCTCTCCACCGCAAAAAGATGTGATGTTAAACCAAGTCTGTTATTATTCAGTACCTATCTATTTGTCATCTTTATTAAATAGAATGACTTGGCAATCGCACACGGGATGTTTTAATTTTTCCTTGATTTATAGGCTAAAACACTGTGGGCCTTACCACAAAAAGTTAGACACTTGTTCGACGCGTGTTTAATGTCAGTTTTATGTCAAACTCCATACAGAAATGTCATGTTTAAACGGTGTTTAGGCTAAACAACTGAGTTTTGTGGTAATAAGGTAATATTGTGTTAAAAATAAGAAGCTCGTGTGTTAGAAGTATCTTAGAATTTTGATGTTCGGTGAGTATGTCAGTGACAAAACTAAGGAACTTTGACCTGCAATAGTTCTTAAACTATAGATTCAAATTGAATGTAATTTGGGAATGTACCTAGTTAAACTAAGAAAAGAAAAGATGGTACGGCTGTGTCTTTGTTTGTTTATTTTGCTCGACTTGGATCACACTGCACTATCGGATTGTCAGCACTGCTTTGCCCCCAGATAATCTGAGTCGTCTAGGGTTAAAAACAAGATTTTCCTTATTAGTCAGATTACGAGTATAAATATGGAGGCAATGGTCTAAAGCTTCACACAACAAATCCACATTCCTTTGCGAACGTTTCTCGTATCACAACAATAACAAAAATGGCTGCCATGAAGACCACCTTCATTCTTTTGCTGGTTGCCCTCGCAATGGTGACGGTCACCGTCGAGGCTGTCCGTGTCGAACCCTGTGACCAGGTCTGCAGCCGGTCCGATCCTGAGAAGGACGAGTGCTGCAGAGCTCATGGCTATTCCGGCCACGACCACTGCTGTGTCGGCTACAGCTGTTATCGCGGACAAATGCACTGTAAGTGATGGAACTTCGCAAGTGCAATAGTACCTTAGTGGAGCGCGTGTGAAACCCTTCGATGTCTATCATTCCAAGAACATTCAAAGGTAATCAAGACCTGCCTTTTATTGTACAACATCCAAATTATCAGTGATTATTGTAAAGTTCCACTTCTTCAGAATTCAGCATGTGATTTGAGTTATTTGATTAAAAGATTTAGTTTTAAAAGATTGTTTTTTTTTTCATTTTCCTATCTATGTGAAGCACTAATGCTCGTTTTCACAAATTCCAAGCCAAATAATGCCTAACGTAAGCAAATCCCTAAGCAACAACTCCCTTATTACATTTCCGTGTCACTTCGAAATCTAAATTTTTGACAATTGTCTATGGTTTTTGAGGCAAGTTTCGTGTCTGTTAACATCTTTAGAAATCTGTTACTAGTTGCTAGGCACCCTGTTAGAGTTGTTTAAACATTCCGCATTGCTGAATTAGAAAAGACTTGGCTATATGGCTTGCCAATTTGTAGCATATTAGGCCAAACGATCAGATCACATCTAAGAGGTACGATACTGGTTAGCAATACCCCTTTTACCAAGTGTACCTTCATTTGTTTTCTTTTAACTGTTGTTATTAATTTGTTCTTGAATACGCAACCAATTTAACCTCCCAATCAATGCCTCAACAAGCTCGTTACAAATATCCGTTCACGAATTAATTGATGGCCTGTTCGTCTCATAACAGATACTAGGCCTTGTCGGAGGCCTAGTATCTGTTATCCTACCGCAGCTCTCGAAGACCCGACACGGAATGTCTAATAAGAAGTTGACAAACCGCTTTGTAGCAATACCTGGGCACAGGACTTTGACCTTTAAGCTAATGGAATAGGGTAGACAGTTTTGTGAAAGGTTGACAGCTAATTGACTGTGATCTGACCACTTGTTTGTTTTGCGGTGTTTGAAAAAGAGGCGCGTCGATGAGCTAAGTGTACAGAATACTGCTAATACTTGATCTTGACATTCAAGTAACCCACTAAGGTCTTGTACACAAAACTGCGTTGCGACGTTGCATCGCAAAAAACAGCGACGGTAACCCTAAGATTTTCTTAAGAAAGCATTGCAAATTCGCATCGCGCCGATTCGCAGTTTTGAGTACACACGGCTACACACCAAGCTATACATTTCCAGTTTAAGCTGACCTTGCATTGTACGGAAATCATAAACATTGCGAGATCAGCATAAACTGGAAATGTATATCTTGATGTGTAGCCGTGTGTCGCCCGCCCGCACTATTACTTCGTTTTTGGTTATGGTTATTTTTTTCATTTTGCTTAGCTCCTAAGTGTCGTAGCGTGATGTTACATAGACTATGACGTTCTTGTTCCTGAAGAATTAGGCTATCTGATGAAAAAAGAATTCAACTGGTATTTCTGGAGATTACCCCATACCAACTTTCAAACAAATTGCACCTCTTTATAATATTACTAGCTTCCACCCACCGCTTTGCCCACGTAGTATGTCGATAAAAAGTAGCCTATGTCCTTTCTCATGCAGACTATCTGTGTCCCAAATTTCATTTAAATCGGTTCAGTAGTTTTCAGGTTCAGTAGGTTCAGCACGACAGACAGACAGAGTTACTTTCGCATTTATTATATTAGTAAGGATGAGTATAAATAGTATAGATATTATAATAGACAACCACTTTTTATAAACACGCTTCATTCACCTTACTAGTTACCATAAATTCAGTATGAACGCTAAATATAGTCTGAAGTTAAACCTGATATTCCAAAACCTTTCATTATCAAAAGGTCGGGATGTAGTCTCGCCAGACATTTTCCTAAGGCTTTAATGAAACCACATACTAACGTATAACGGTTCGTTTACGCTATGATCTGTTCCAAAAGTATTTGAGGAAAATGTAAACAAATGGATCAGGAAACGTATCAATAGATGAGCCAGTGCCACTTACAAATTGAATGATTTGGTTATTGTCCAATAGAGAAAAAGTACATAATAATAAGGTGATTTAAAATTTAAAATTTCGGGTTTAAGTAGACGGTTTAAGTCGAAATTTTAATTGTTAATCACCATGATGTATTTTTTTGACAATGGACGTTAATTTTTTTAATCTCAGTTTGCGTCGATGATTTTTCGAATACAATTAATGCTATTCAAACAAGATTTTTTGGAAAAATCATGAAAATGATACCTATTAATTCAATTTAGTTAGTGATGGCGATAGAATGTAACCAGAACAGGGTTTGTTTACACTTTCATCAGAGACTTCTGAAACAGACTCTATGTTATTCTAGTTTGTTCCTTGTGTAACTATATTTTAAAGTTTCATTTATAAGTTTGTGCCTGAGTGTGTATTTTATTAAGGATTCTGTTTGTTAATTATCGTGGAGGAAATTGTTGTAGTATTTTCTTGATACTAGTACCATATGGTATGGCTATAGTAGCTAATACTCGTACATGAGTCAGGCGTGGTGACTATGGTAATCAGTTACTGTCATGGTTATTTTAATTGGTCCTTCTTGTATATCAGTGGTCCTTTGATACTTTTCGTTAAGGGGGATGCGCTCAGATAGCCCGCGAAATATATTTTTTTAACGTTTTTTGCAAATTCCAGGTCAGTGTCAGTGGTCAAAATACGATTGGCGACCGTAACAAATGTGTTTTTGCAGAATAATGATTAGTAGAATCATCAGTAAATTTCTGCAGGCGTAGCATGAGCACCGTTTTGTCGACGGAAGAGTAGAGAAAAATGACGTTTCCTGTAGACAGTACGAGACGGCAGCAAAACTACTGTACTTTTTACGAAATTAACTCTTTTACATAAGTCGACTCAGAATTCTTTGTTTTATCATAGGATTTTTCGGTTGTCAGTGTGATTTTGACGGTAAGGATAGAAAACTTTCTTCCGAAATAGTCTACGTATAAAAATACCTAGACAAAGTTTGTTAGAAATGAAAGACAAAATGACAGATTGTAGAAAGATTTCTACGGTGGATGACAAAAATGAAGAAACGAACTGTCACTTTGTATAGAAAAAGCTGTCTATTCTTCGTAGAGATAGAAAGCGCCATGCTACGCATGCTGATGATAATCTATTAGGGCTTCCAAACAAATATACACAATTTTATAGGTGTTTATTTATATATATCTGATATATAAACAAACACCTATAATCGACACCTATGATCGTTTGTCCACGCATTTCTCCGAAATGATTAATCGGATCTTGATATTTTTTTTGTACTGACTTACATTTATTTCAGCTTAGGGAACAGTGCAAGTTTCATCAAAATCGGTTCAGTGGTTTTCAATATATGGAATACTAATATGTATAAAGGCAATAAAGGCTCGCGCAAACTGGTGCGAAATCGTGTCGCGTTGCCGGTCGCGCCCGCGCTGTACGAGCCTTAAGTGTGACGGCCTGGCTTGTGTCGTGTGACGACTGACTGTGACTACTCAAAAAGCCTAAATAAATATTAATGAAACATATACACCTTACACGTACGATTCTTCATTTCTAATACTGAAACTACAATTTGATTTGACGAAATGGAAATCTTATTCCAACTGTATTCATATTTGACAAGTGAAGCGTGAAAAATCTCTACAAAGGGCATATAAGCTTCAATAATCCCAATGTCGGAGAATTTCGTAGTTTTGGAGTAATATTGTGCATGACAGTTTGCGTGTTAAGGGCAGGGTTATCACGCGAGAATTTATTGGAGATGAAGAAAATAAACGCAGTATTTATTTTGAAGTTATTATTTTTTTATGAATTCTCCTGACGTGGCTAGTCATTAAACATCGTCGACCGAAAACCGGAACGTCAAAGTCAAAGTCCAATAATTTATTTCAATTAAGCATTTATAAGGCACTTTTACAAAAAAAACGAATTTGTTCTAGATGCCTCTTCCAAAAGGTAGCTTTCGTATGGAGAAGAATGGGCAAGAAACTCCACCGTTACTCCTTTAAAAATGTTTTGAAAGTGTTGTGAAGACGATGCATCTAGAATAACTATACCACACAATAGGTAAAAAGAATTAAAAATGAAGCGATGATAAATAAATAAATTAAGTGATAGATACATTATTGGTGCTCACATATTTACAAACATTGTAAAAGTATACGATTTTCCTAAAATTTTTACAAGTAACTTATACTAATCGGTCAGTGCGTGAGTTTGAAATTAACAACATTAAATAATATTTGTATAGATTACACACACAAGCAACTTATAAACTTACATATTTATGATCTGTTTTTTTACATAAACTGCAGAAAATTGCGTACTTTTCAAAAAAATATTTTTTCCTACTAAAATAAATATTATCATTTTTTGTGTGTGCAAGCCCTGCCTAAAAAGTTGCGTACAACGGAAGAGAGAATGCCAGTCGTGCGATAAACGCTCCGTTACGTACGTACTCGTATGTATGTTGTAGATAACAGGGTACTATCTGCCTTCCTAATGAAAATATGCCGCACAATAGCCAGACGGAGGTTAGTAATAATCAGGAGCTTTGCGGAAAAGGTTGCGTTAGGAGGCTGTTATGTTATAAGTAGGAGCATACTTTGTTTGTGTTTTAATGAAGCTCAAACCACAACATAAAATAATGAAATACGTTTATGATTTGGCTTTCGTTTATATAATAATATCTAGATTCTCCTTTTATTTATAAAGAAAAAAGACTTTATTATACAGGGTGTAAGGCACAACCATCCGCAGACCTGATGGGGTGAATTCAGCATATCATACTAAGACGATCGGTACATGATATTATTTCAGGAACGTTATGGGAATCCAATAAACCTGATTTGGATTATTACCTCACGTGCAATGTATCGTTACCGTGGCAAAACCCGCGTAGCATTTTAACATCCATTGCTGGTTTTTTTTAATTTTAGCTGTTTTATTTAAATAACTGGAGTGCTGCAGACAGAGAATGATATTTTACATTGAAATAAAGGAAAAGTAACTGAAAAACCGAAAAAAAAATGAAAGCTTTTCTGAACATGTTTCCGGTGGAATATGATTCACAAGGAGCTGAATGTTAATTTGCCCCCTGTTAATTTGCGGAGGGCTGTCCTTTACACCCTGTATAACTAATAAATAGTATAAAATAAAGTGTTTTTTCTTGTCTGTATGTGTGACCGCGTTGTTCATCTAAACTATAGGTATACTCAACTTAACGCAGTTGATGCGATTTTTATCATACTTTAGATATTTTAGTCCGGAAGAATTATGTGTAAACTTACATACAATATAAATATTTCAATGTTTTGTCAAGTCGTAAAAACCAAGCCAAGCAGGAGGTTTGCTAACTGAAACTAATTTCTCACTGCAGGACAAAGGCCTCTTCTCATACTGAGAAGGCACGAGCCAGCACGCTAGCTCAAGACGAGTTGGCTATTTCAGATTTCCCTATTTAACTACTAGCTGCGCCATTTTTTTTTTTGCGTCTGGGATATCGTCTAATAGGGAATATGCATGTATTTTTTTAATATTTTTATTCGATAGTTTACATCGTCAAATAATAGTAAAAAAAAATTCGACGGCAAAAAAGCAATTTAAAGTAGTTAAAAAAATGTTTAAAAATATCCCCGATCCGGGCTATTTAAACGCCCTCCATTTGGCGCGCTTGGTGTGGTGACGTCACAGTTCGTGAAAACAGACAAGCAACTGTCAAGTCAACGTCAAAAACTCCTTTTTCTATGAGCGTTTTACATTGACTTGACACTTGTTGATTGACTTAACATTGACATTTTGATTGTTATTCCAGATTGTTACGTCACATCCGCTCTTAGCCTTTTCAAGTATTTGAATTACCCACAGTTTTTTGGGACTTTAAAAAAATTAATTTCTCGCTCAAAAAGAAATTTTATTCAAAAATATTGATGGAGGCATAATTCTGAAGTAACATAGTTTATAGAAAAAAATATTTGACCCATATTTGAATCACATGCATATTCCCTATTACTTCTCCTGCTCTGGGCAGAGCGGGAGGGCGTGTCAGACTTTTACCGACTAAAACCCACCCGTGTTCCTTCAGTTGCCTGTTGCCAAGGGTATCCCTTTCGGACTTTCCCGCAACCCTGGCAGGTATCGGCTCTAGCGGACCCCGTCAATTGTGCTGACACTTGCCTGCGCGCGTGGAACACAACGCGTGGACCCGACTAGCTGCGCCCTGCGGTTTCACCCGTGTAAGTCTCGATCCAGATGAATATTCTGTTCTTTTCCAGGTTGTGTTCTACCCATGTGCCAAATTTCATCCGAATCCGTTCAGCCGTTTTAGCGTGAAGGCGAGAAGATACAGGATAAAGTTCAGGTTTCCTCACGATGTTTTTCCTTCAGCAATGTTGTAATGTCCAAGATAAAATCAAAAAGCACGTGTGAATTGAAAAAGTTATATCCTAGATTAATTACATTTAAGACAAAATCAATGAATCTCCTTAGCCTTTTCCCAACTATGTTGGGGTCGGTTTTCAGTATAACCGGATGCAGCTGAATACTAGTATTTTAAATGGAGTGACTGCCTATCTGACCTCCACAACCCAGTAGCTGGGTAATAGGATACCCCTTGGTAAGACTGGTTGTCAGACTTTCGGACTTCTGATGACCAGTAACGACTGTCAAAGATCCACGAACGACAGCCGGGACCAACGGCTTAACTTGTTTTCCGAAACACGGAGGAGTCTCGATATGTAAAGATGGTCACCCATCCACGGACCAACTCTGGCAAGCGTAGCTTAACCTGATGGATCGACACGTGCCGCTGTTATTACTTAGACATGAGCTTCTCCAAACCTAAGACAAATCAAATCACAAAACAAAAAAAAAATCGGAATTGCAATTATACCTGCAGTTTCTATAAAAAGGAGTATAGGAAAAAGGTATAAACAAGACACCACAGACAGACAAATTAAAAATCCGGAGTCACACGTGTTAGGGCATAAATCGAACAGATTACGTGTGACTCCGGATTTTTAATTTGTCTGTCTGTGGTGTCTTGTTTATACCTTTTAAGTCGTAGTTGGGTTTTAATTTTTATTACTTGTTTTTTTTTTAAATTCTTTTGGTGTTATAATATATGTATATATTTTTGAAATGTGCTCATTAAGCCCTTTCATTTGATACTCAACATGGTACGATTAAACAATATATTTTTTTAAGTTCCTCACTTTATGTCCTCTAGAGGGCGCCATTTTTAATTTAATGTGACTTCACAAAGCCTATAACCAGCGGACAATCACGACGCTTCTAATGGTGATAAGTGGTTTGGAAGATAGGAGGGAACAGATGAACATACATACATACATACATACCGGTCAAAATCATAACCCTCCTTTTTTCTTCGCCGTAGTCGGGTAAAAAGAGGCACAGGGTAGATGCACGGGTAGGTAGCTACATTGTATTCAAAATATTTTCAAGCTATGTACAAAAAATATGGGTAAGTACAGTCTTAAAAAAAGTTCGTAAAATCAACTAATTGGTCTCTTAGAATTCTGTAGCTTTTACACTTATCCTGACAAAAGAACTGAAGGACAATGGAAGCCAAAATAAATGACCGACAACGAAAAATTATTCTAAAATAACATCGTCGGAAAAATATAAGGTAAAAGTAAAAACAACTCGACTACAACCAGTAGACTAATTTGCTACCGCCATTGTATTTTTAATTGAACAAGCAAAAGCTTCATTACCCGCAATAAAAAAAACAAGTGGGTATGTACAGTCACGGGCTTTAATTGATGAGCCATCTGGCACTTTTCGTATTTTAGCCGTGTAATGCAAATCGGGTATATTCGGTTCCCGACACACAAAGTCAATGTCTTCGTATTAGAAGAAGAAAATTATATTTCATATTTTTACCAGTTGGCTAACCTGAGAGCCAGAACTACAAACTTGACAGCAGAGTGATTACCCAAAGTCAACCAATTGCAGGTCTAGCAACAGTAACCTAGCAACGATAAACAAGCGTTGCTAGGTTACTGCTGCGATAGTAACGTTAGCGTACAAGGAAATATTAATAGTTATTTCGACAAGTCCGAAAGTAACTTCTCTGACATCGATATTTCAACTGTCACTGTCTTCAGTTAAGTTTTCAGAATTATCGAGTTAATGAGCTATGATTCAAAGGAGGTCGGTATCAAATACATTGGATATACTTAATGCAACATTGTATTTATTTTTATTATAATTGAGAACTTATTAGTCAACCTCTATGGATAAGACTATTTCCGATTAAAAGTAATTTATTTGTCATCTTGTTTACGAGCGTGCTAATTGAGTTCGTGTTTAATCGGGTAACCTCGTGAATGTATGAAACTACAAAATTGAAACGTTTGAAGGTGGCTCATCAATTAAAGTCCGTGACTGTACCTTGTTCCTTCATTGTACATCGTCTTTTGTTTCTTTTAAAAGTAACTTATGAATCAGAAACTTTTGCCCGCGGCCTCGCTTGCGTGGACTTTGGAAATTATTCCATGGGAACATAGGTACTACCGGGATTAAAAGTATCGTGTACGTACCTACCGGTACCTGCGTGCAGAATTTCATCAAAATCTTGTAACAGATAGACAGACAGAGTAACTTTAGCATTTATAATATTAATAACTATAATATGTAGTATGGATTTATTCTTTTCGCCACAGATTAAATTAAAAATGGCTGACAATCTATCTACAAGAGAGAAAACAAAAGCTGAACGAGACACGATCTTCGTGAAGTGGAACGTTTTTATATTTATCTTTAATTACTACACGACTTTCAATAAAAGCGAAAAAGCGGCCAAGTGTGAGTCAGGCTTGCACACGAAAGGTTCCTTACGTTTCTTGTATGTCGGGCAAAGTGGTATTAGGTTTTCCAATCTGGAATTTCCCAGTAGCAGCGTGGAGTCTAGATTTATGCCCGGTTGATGGCAATAGGCTCGCCCCCTATTACATGGGACTTAAACATAACTGACGCTATGTGGGTGTACTATAAGTACACCTCTGCCTAACCCTTCGGGGAAATAGGGTTTGTACACAAAACTGCGTTGCGACGTCGCATCGCAAAAATCAGCGACGGCACCCTAAGATTTTCTTAGGAAATGCCCGAAGTTTCTGCTTTGCCGAATTCGCATCGCGCTGATTTGCAGTGTTGTGTATAAGTCCTATAGACGTGGTTCTGATGAGTCTTCTAAAGTGGATAATACCCAAACTCCATACGGAACCCAATAAAAGAATAAAAGCTTCGATTCGTAGAATAATGACGTGATCCGCCGCTAGGGAAGGAGAAATGCGGAAAACAAATAGCGATTTTCTTTTGTTAGCTTATTATTCTCAGGAGCATTCATTACTCGGCCCACTGTGCCACTGTGTACATAAGGTTACGTTACCGTGTTTCTAATGTGTTAGTATTGTATTAGAATTATATACGACCGGGAGTATTTTTCTTTGATTGCAGGAAAACCACTCGACTAAGTAAGTTTTCCTTGTAGGAGCAAATATAATTATGGCGTGCATTGGCAAAGGCTGGCTGTATATAGATCAACCGGTGAATATTTTGGATTTACTGTGGCTTCACTTTCTGAAACCTGGAGCACAGATCCCTAAGCCTTTTTGTAAGAAAGTTTATTTTGCTTGCTTTTTTGCTGTGGTATAATAGCCGAGCTTTCGGAACCGCTACTTCTTAGCAAAAACACATTGAAGGATGGACATTTTTACAGACAGTCTTTCGTTAACATATCAAAAAATAATTAATTTTTAGTCAATGTAATTATAACGGAATCTGTAAAAAGACACTTAACTAAGCTGAAAGTTACTTGTTATTCCCGTCATTGTGATCATTTTTTTGTTATGCACCATACCTGGGAACCTTCTGGTTACGGAGATAATGAAGGACAAAGTTCCAAGTTTTTCAGACGTTTTTTTACAGAAAGCATGTTTTAAATGTTATTTACTTAATTCCCCCACCCACAAACCCCGAGCCGTTGCATGCACCCATAAACACAATGTTTTGCGTGCGTTACGTAGCGCACTACCGTAAACAGCGATTTTTCACACCTAAAGTCGTTTCCCAGTATTTTTTTTGTGCAATGTTACATAAGTTGATGTTTAAAATGCGTATGTGACGGCTATGTGACGGGTCTTTTTACAGCCTGGATAAAAAAAATTGACTTCTCGAAAGTTTGCTACATCAATTTTACAAAACCTTAATCATTCCATATAGGGTTATTGGTAACATGTCGGCATTAAGGGGATGTAAGAAAGGTCATTTACAACCAAATGACCCCTATCAAAAATGTCAACCATTTTCAAGTAGGTAATTTGACATTTGAAAATGAATGAAATGAAAATATAAAATTACTCGAAAATGGTTGATATTTGCATATGACCTCTCCTACGTCGATGGATTGCCGACATATTACCAACTACCCCGTATATGCACAAGCCCTCAGCGGCCATCCAAATATGTCTTCCAACATCAATAAACTGTCTAAAACTCTAAAGGGTACTTAAAATTTTACGATCTCGTGCGAAATTTAATTAGAGACGTGTCACAACTGTGATGCGGTATTTTAATAATGTCCTGCTGTCTCTCGAGGGGATTTATGACTCTTAAGGATGCTTGACATCGTTAAACTATGAATGTGAATTAAGTTTTATATTGGTTGTTGTCAGAGATGTTAATTGAAAGTTATAAGTAAACTAGCTGCGCCTCGCGGTTGCACCCGCATTTGTTTTGAACCCACGTGAATATCGGAATAAAAAGTATCCTATATCCTATTCCAAGTCAAGGCCCCTGTGCCAAATTTCATCTAAATATGTTCACCCGTTTTAGCGTGAAAGTGTAACAAAGAGAGAAGCAAACTCATTTTCGCTTTTATACTGTTTGTTATCATAGTTAGGATAATATGGGATAGGAAGGCTTTCTGTGCATGACGCCGGAGCCGCAACGGCGCCGGACCGTAAGATGAATAAAAAAATCAGAACATCTCAGAATGAAAATGTAAAATCTACGGGGTGCCGACGCAGCGCCGGTAGGTTAGTCACTAATCACAAGAATAGGAACAGTCAGAGGACTTGGCTTCACATTCCTTTGAGAAATATCTTTAAGCCTTAGATATATTGATAAATGCCTTAGAGTCTAACGGCCAGTTTCGTCATCAAAAGTGCACTGTTGTATTTTCAATCCTCGGCGCTGAGGCGAGGGTTGTAAATCTAACAGCGCAGAAGAACAGTTGACTTTTACTTTTGATTAAGAAACTGGCCGTAAGGCATGCCGGTTTCCTCACGATGTTTTCCTTCACCGTTTATGAAGCAAGTGCCCATGGGCGGCTTTAAAACTTTGACACCAGATTAGTCGCTCCAACCGCACGAAAAGAAAAAATACAAGATAATTCATAGGACAATACCTACAATGGCAGTCCTTCAGAACACACATGTGGTAACTTAAATACAACTTTTAACTAACATTACTTATCCCAAACGTGCATTCAAAAAGTTTCTGATACTAATTGCAATTTGAATGATACTAACATTAAGTCACTATAACTTGGATACAAAGTTTATTTCAGAGTCGTATGTAATATGAAGATGTCCAACTTTATAATTAAGTTACGTGACTTTATAACCATTGCTTGAAACAAGTTTTGTAATTTGTGTTAAAACTTATTATCCCCTGCCCGTAGCCAATTTATTTGGGGTCGACGCCAAACATCTCTGTCAGTCGTTTTTCACACAATCCAGCCATAGTTTCTTTGCCTTCTCTTATCACGCGTCCTAACCAAAAACTATCGTCACGTACCTACATATGTCGCTTTTGTTCAGAAAATCGGAAGGCGCGCTGTCGCTACCACGCGTTCCGGTTCGACGAATAAAATGTGACATGTGAATGCGACAATATCGCGTATTCGCGCGACAGATGGCGACGATAGCTTTTGGTTAGGACGCGGCCTTATAACCAATATAAATTAATAAATACGCTGGTGTTATTAAATAACCTTCATGTTATCAATTCCCAAAATTGTTTTCAGCCAACAAAATACAGTATACTTCTTAGAAAAAGTTTCATAAACAAAATCGTCTGGTTCCTTTTTCAAAGAATAAAATAAAACGTTACACTTTCACACTGCTCCCTCACACAGCGTATTAGTCGAAAATAAAGTTCTAACACAAAATGTAACAAGTTATAGGTGTGTAGGATTGTGACCAGACTACACCTGTTTGTTCCCACTGTGCCCACAACAAAAGAGTAGGAGGTTTCTTAAGTTTTCTTTACATCTCTCTGTACTTAAAATATAACATTAAACTAGTGTCTTTAATGATTTTGCTGCACAAACTAAACTAACTTTGCATGGAATCTCCAGAAATTTGTGTGTAGGTAAGCAAGAGTAGGGAAAAGAGACGTGTGTGTGTGTGAACTAAGTGATGTCTCGTTTTTCAAACAATCCATTATTGTTTTTGCCTTAAAAAATAGTCATTCTCAAAACCTTTTAGAAACTGTTCAAGGATTAAAGAAGCAGAATTGGACAAAATATATTGGTTTGGAAGTAATGAGCGTTGAAAGTTCCATATTTCAACACTAATTTTGACTCATATTTGGGCGTAAATAAATAACTTATGTAGTATGCAAACGGCAAAATAGAAACCGTACAGGGATAGATAATTTATTCAAAAGTTCAAATAGTTTTATTTTGAGTAGATACATCCAGTAGTTTTTCTATAATATCTATATGCCCAAAGGTCTGTTCATGAAATTTTACGCGTTCGTTTTCATTGTAAAGCATCGTATATGTCACTAAATAAATATATAAATAAAAACTAGATAAATAAATTAATTAATTAATAATTATACTTATATGTCACTAAATAAATATACAAATAAAAACTAGATAAATAAATAAATAAGTTAATAATTATACTTAATAGTATGCATATTAGCCACGCGCGCTAACGAGTTCGAGCCGTTGACTAGTGGAACCCTATGTACAAACAAAAGTCGATTATGTTAAGGGCGCACCCAATCACAAATTGCATAGCATGATCCTCTGTTATGCCGAAAATACTGCAGCATTAATTTTGAAATAAATATCTTATGTATAAAATTTTCTCGACAGAAAAAAAATCCAAAGTTACCTCAGCACAGAATTATAAACCGCTGGTATTCAAAAAATACTTCAAATTAGATCATGAAACTGTGCATGATAACTGAACTAACTATAAAGCAGATCTTAAGTGTGTCATTTTTTTTAATTACCATTATTTTCACCGTAAAAAGCAATTACCTAAACCTTTCGACGCTTTAGAGCCGCTAGCGCCCCACTCCGTCTCGTTCTCACTCAGGTCGCGATCGCGAGTAGTATGGTGCGAGCGAGATAAAATCTGAGGTAGGGTGTGCCCTTAATAACCAATCAATACAAACATATATTGGTTTTTCCGTAGTTGGGTAATAGATAAGAGCCTATTCATCTCTCTGACTTCTCTTAATGGAGTATCCAACTTGCCGCAAATGACTTTCACTCGATGACTGGACAAGCTCTTGGTTCTAACGACACTCTTGGGCATCGAAAGCCTGATCTATTCTTAGCAAAATCATACATCATACAGCCAGACAGACAGTCATCGTGCCATCTAACATCATAAAAGTGTTTATTTTCAAACATTCAAGACACCCGTTATATCTTGAACCTTCACACCAGCGCTGATTGTTAAAACAAACGCCAAACCTAACGTAAAAATCAAGTACATCAGGGGTACAATATGAGGTATTAATGCCATCATTAGTCCACTGCGCGAAAAGGATGGAGCTATCGGTCTTGTACAGCTCCGTCTCTCTACCACACTGGAAAAATGGTGCCATTAATACGTCATAATACTCTCCTAATACTCCTAATGATGGAATCCGACAATCGGCAATACGCGTATAGCAGACGGACACGCACGGCGCACCGAGGAACTTCCTATGGCTGCGATACCCCGCACGTACACCTTCCCACGGTCCGTCGTCCGGGCTCGTCGGTGTCTCTCCGCAAAATCGCGGATCGTGGAATTTCGGTATAATACGGGCCCATCCGAAAGTAGTTCAAAGCTCGCCACCCTGATGTGTTATATGACTAAACTGTGCATGTGTACTCGAGCCATGTCACAAGGCCGTGCTCGGCCCGCAGGAGACAACTTACAAATCGTAATGTGATACGGAGTAGGAGCCCCCGTAACTTCGACCGAAACTTCGTGGTGCTAGCTTGGTCGTAAACCTCCTGGACTTAGTTCTGTTTTTCTCCGCGTTTCAAGTTATGCTGGTCTGTATAATAAGACCAGGCGAAACTACCCGACACATTGACGTAAAATAAGCAATTTCCTTTTGTATCAACCAAGGTGTTTGCTGTTTATGACGCCAGCTTTACGATTTGTTTGTATTTGAACCACGGAGCGGTTTTAAAATCGAATTTCTAAAGTAGTTTCAATAAACGTGAACGTAAAATGTAATGTTTTATTAAAATAAGTTAGTTAGACTGTCTGGTTTGCGTTTATGTTGACTTTAGTAGTTTATAACTGTTTTGTTGCCACAGTATTTAATTTTGTATTTATGTTGGTCTGTTAGTGTAATGGACGGTTTGGACCGGTGGTCGATAGTTGGCAAACTGTTGATGTTTATCCTTTAAATTATTCTTGTTTTTATTCTGCAATTTTATGGACTAGCGCAGGCACTAAATCAATTAGGGCTTATCAAAGCTAAATATATTTTATTGAATTTTCTCAGAAATTGAGTCCGAGTCTGTATGTACAAAACTTTTCGGTAAACGATTAAGACTAATCTGTTTCATTTGACAGTTCACCGACATACATTACGTTGTTGAGCAGAAAAATATTTCGAACTTATGAAGCAATGGATTATCTATCTCTTTCAAAACGATTCGGATTGTGATTGATCGTGTATTACGCAATTAGGGCGCCGGCCTCTTATTTTACTACACAAAAAAGAGATTGCAAAGAAAATTATTTACCCCGTTTTTTGTTTTCGAAGTTCTTAATTCTTCTCAATGAATAGTAAAAATATAAAGCGTAAGTTGAAAGACCATTACATCAACTCGATTATAACTTAGAGCGTTGAACAAATCTCAGGCTATGGTATGCTAATACAGACCCCAGAGGTCTAATTGTGTGCTTTTTTTTAATGAACTTATTGTTACCTAATTTATAAAATAAAAGAAAAAAAAAATGCTTTCAAACAACTATGTTCGTTATTTTTTTTACTTTTCCAATTTCGACTGAAAGAATCACAATAGGGAATATGCATGTATTTTTTTAATATTTTTATTCGATAGTTTACATCGTCAAATAATAGTAAAAAAAAATCGACGGCAAAAAAGCAATTTAAAGTAGTTAAAAAAATGTTTAAAAATATCCAACCGATCCGGGCTATTTAAACGCCCTCCATTTGGCGCGCTTGGTGTGATGACGTCACAGTTCGTGAAAACAGACAAGCAACTATCAAGTCAACGTCAAAAACTCCTTTTTCTATGAGCGTTTGACATTGACTTGACACTTGTTGATTGACTTGACATTGACATTTTGATTGTTATTCCGGATTGTTACGTCACATCCGCTCTTAGCCTTTTCAAGTATTTGAATTACCCACAGTTTTTTGGGACTTTTTAAAAATAAATTTCTCGCTCAAAAATAAATTTTATTCAAAAATATTGATGGAGGCATAATTCTGAAGTAACATAGTTTATAGAAAAAAATATTTGACCCATATTTGAATCACATGCATATTCCCTATTGCGCCACAACCAACCTCAAAATAGTCAAAAATATACAAAACAGCGTACAATCAAACATTCACATCAGGGAAACACCGATAAAAGACTCGAATCAATAAATCCACAATAGAGGAATCAAAACATGGTGGATGTCGTTGAAAAACACTGTAATTTTAGTCAGGGCACATTCTGTTGCCTGTTAAAAAAGAAACGCGGACGTGAGAGGAATGGGAGACAAAATGGCCGACGGACTGCATGGACGAATGGACACGGAATATATTAAAGAGGAGATACTGGCTTGTCAAGCTGTGCGAGTAGCGTGTATTTTGATAATAGTTTTTTTAGTTGGTTGATGGCTAGGCTATGAAAGTAGGTATTTGTACCACAGTGGTGTTTTAAATCAATCTGTAGTTACCTGTTCCGAATAAATGAACTAAGAATAAAAATAGGTTTCAATTGTAGTCACCATAATACATTAGCAAAAAGCCACATACCCCGGTACCTATAAATACTGTGAACACAAAAAGTAACGTAGGTACACACGGCTACACATCAAGCTATCGGTACATTTCCAGTTTATGCTGATCTCGCATTGTATAGAATTTCCTTACAATGCGAGGTCAGCTTATGCTGGAAATGTATAGCTTGATGTGTAGCCGTGTGTACCTAATTTCGTTGCATCTTTGAATTTTTCATCGTTTATTTTATATAAGTTAACGAAATAACGCAGCACGTCACAAAATACATTCTGTTTTATTTTTATTTATATGTTTTTTTATACTGTAGGTATAGTGAATTTAAAATGAGATCATTCATTTTGAGCTTAAATTATGAAAGTGCCGGCCAAATAGAAAAAAATATGCAACTCCCTGCGCTATAATACGATTTTGAAAAATACTGTTTTCAGTATATTTTGTAGTTAAAATAATAAAAAGTAAGCTAAATGAAGTAATAGCTTGTAGTAATCAAAAATGAAGGGGAAAAACGTAGTCATTCAGAATATAGCTTTATTGTTGTTTGGCCGGCACTTTCATCTCTTTAGCTCAAACATGTATGAACGGTGAATGATCTCCTTTAATTGCAATGTTGGTGAGTATGTAATTTATTGTATACTGTAATATTTTAAACACAATGTATTTTGTTATGAAATAAATGACTTATGACCAGAGTACCTATTGATTTAAATTCAATGAAGTGTATGAGATACTGCCAATATCACACGAACATATTATAAAAGCCGAGACAAAGTAGCGGCAGGTAAACAACCAGGACCACTAAAAACTAATCTTTTCTAAAGAACTGCCCACTGGATATCGGCTCCTAGGCATAAACAAATCCCTTTCCCCGACAATTCCTCCTTTATTCCCGAACTACGGTGTATATTATTGAAAACGTGTTCATCCGTGCGGCCATACATATATGTGACCAAACTCTAGTATCTTTTATGAGACATTGAGGCTTCCGTTTACGGTACATTGGCCATATGAAATAAGATTTCGATTAGTGTCCTTACAATTTAAAAGCATCACTAGGATATAAATTCAGGAAAATGGAATTTTATTATGGATAAATTTTTCGGTGTGTTTCTTCACTTTGCCGTGATCTTATGGAGGTAGTGTATACTAAACTTCTGTCTGATCACACCATGGAGATATTATTGAAGGAATTAAAAAATTGCTGCCCATCTGACTAACTTTTATAGATACTCCGGTAAGAGATATTAAATTTATGAAGGATCTCTGAAAATAATAAAAAACATTATTTTTTTTGTTATGGTGCTTTTTTTACATGTTTTTCTTCTTTCTTCATCTTTATTTCGATGTCAAACAATATGAAATTAAATATATTACCTATAATTGATCGCTTGGTTTAATAATAATTGCCGTGCCCCCAGCACCCATCAAATAAATCGACGAATAGGGTCGTGAAGTGAAAAAAAAGACGAACATAGGTTCTCAGTCGTAATACTCGTATACGACAGAGGCGGTACGGGCACGAAAACATTTGTCGTATTAATCCGACTAGGGCGATCAATAGGTTAATTAACTC
This sequence comes from Lithophane semibrunnea, assembly GCA_947363905.1. Lineage (NCBI taxonomy): Eukaryota > Metazoa > Arthropoda > Insecta > Lepidoptera > Noctuidae > Lithophane > Lithophane semibrunnea. The sequence continues at coordinate 7,275,790 of OX376185.1, forward strand.
AGTCCACATACGTCATCAAAATTCACAGCCTTTCAAAGATCGCACGTAATTGAAAACTTTGATAAGAATCCTTAACTTGGAATTATTTCAGGGTTAATAACTTTCCAATTTCGGAAATAAATCTTTCAATTATACGAGCAACTCCGAGAAATAGGTATTCGATTAATCGTATGAATCAGTTTGGTCAAATTGAATCACGAAAAGGTCAATAATCAATATTATATGGAGTTTAGTATTCATAGTGAGGTAGCCTTTAGGGTATGACGCAGATGTGTGAACGTGTGAGGGATGAGTTCTATAGTTATACATATTGGGTTAATAAAAGAAAATGTATTAATTATACAGCTTATTTTCTATTTACCCACCTAATGAAACAATGGGAATGTTTTCTTGTTTATCCAAAATTGAAAATTCTTCACGACTGTTTTTCTGTCATGTACGTTTTAAGAACTATAATTATTTAATAAAAAGTAAAAAAAAGGAATCACAAAAAATATCAATCGTTGGGAATCGAATTTACAGGTTAGCGAAACAGATTTCAAACCGCTAAGCTAAATGCCTTGTTCACAGAAGACTAAAACGGAGACAGAGACAGACATTGAGATTCAGAGATAGAAAAAAATTCTAAAAATTATATTTTCGGCATTAGAATCGTTTAACAATTACTTACAGTTTTGACTTCTTTTTCTCTTCAGGGTACCAATATTAAGTAGGTATTTAAAATAAGAAAATCTAAGATTTTTTTCCTTTTACAAAAACAATATTTAATGTCAGTCACATTTTATGAATGTCAAAATCAAAAACATTTCACCCACTTTAATCCCATTACTAAACCAAATGGCGGCTAATGGCAAAAATAAAATGCCTGCTCTCTCTCAAACAAAAGAGAAATAAATTCAGAGATCCGTCTGTCTAATCTAATTTAATCTTAAAAGGATTGACTTCTGTATCCGATACTGAAAGCACTAGACTTCGTCAAAGGTAAAAAGAAGTCAGGGCTGTAAAATTGAAGCTATCAATTTTATTATATCTCCTTAGACCAATGTAGATGCATTGTGCTGTAGTTTGAATTTAAATTATGTTTATAAAAGAGGTTTTTTTAGCATTTAAAAGAAATTCTTCTTTCCGTGTCGTTAGTGACTAACCTGAGGCCCTAGACAAAGTGACATTCTATCAGCGAAAACGATGATGAAAAAGGTAAAAATGTATAGGACTGAGCTGTCAAAAAGCTTATGTCGATCCTGTTGAAAGTCGTTGTAGAAATACGAAACGCTTTCGAAGCGATTGTCACTTGTCTAGGCCCTCTGGTATCAGAGTTTTAATGCCGCCCAAGGGCGACTTTGACTTGGCTTTACATGCCGTCGAGAAAGTAAAAAAAGTAATTTAAGTTATTGAAATCAAATATTACATGACGGGCCAAAAGCGACAAAACATAAAGTAGTCACCATATAGCACGATAAACTAGTACTATTGGTACTATACATTATTAATGATATTGATTTTTATGTATTTAAATATCAAATTAATATTTTATAATTAAATGAAAACAATCTCCGACCCCCTAGATACAGGAAAATGCCTAGTTTGGGGGTCACCGTCCAATCTTTTCTCATACAACATAATTATGAATAAATAAAAATAAATAAACTTTTTTGTAACCATTCCTCTCCCACTATCAATCTTTTCACATGAATAATGTTACTCAATTAGTACAAAATTAACCCTACCAAAGCGACGCGCATTTAGCGTGAAAAAGATGAACACCACTGGGTTAACATATAGCACCAATTTAGTTATAACATAACGTTACGGTCGGTACAATTTGTTCAAATCCAAGTGATTTTTTCTTTCCTCTGCACTGTCACCGGGTAATTTACGAGGGGTCCGTTGTGTTTTAATACCTTTTCATTAACAATTTTAAGGTTCACTTTATTGAAGTCGTAAATAACTCGTACAATTGCCCGAGTGCACTGTCAGAGATGTAATTTGGAAAAAAAGATTAAATTGGTCCGACGACTGTACAATTATTTTAATGTTCCCGTAAAAAGTTTGGTGATAATTAATTTTACCGTTTCATGTTTACGCGCAATATTGAAAAGGAATATGAATTTAAACATAAATTGTATGAAAATGTCTTCTTAAAATTTAAAACAAATGACAGTAAAAACAATTTCAATCCAATCAACTCGGTTTGATCGGATACAATATGAACAGAATACGATAGTAGGTTCAATTTCAGTAACAACGTACCGCGAACTAACAACTTCGCAATTCGATTTTTAAATATTCAAAATTAAATTGTCACCTCTTTTCCATTTACCAGAAAATCTAGCATGGTTCCCATGCTCTTAAATTATTAATTAACCCGCCATTGCTGCGTAGGGATTTATTGGAAAAGGGAGATGAAAAAAAAACAATGAAATCGGAGCCACCCCGCGGTCTCTACTCGAATACAAACGGTTGCCATTCCGATCGAGCTCGACCATGCGCGAAATCGTCATTAATATCGTACGGGAGCGCGACAATACTAAACAATACGAGTATTGAAATATTTATGTTCATTAACTTTTGTGCGCATTCCCTGATATTCTATCCTTTGATCGACTTTCAATAAGTTTTTAAATTCGTTTCACTGGCAGAGTGAAACGAATGGTGTGGGGGTAGGCCCCCATACACACACCGGCCACATTAGCAATTCCTCTAAAAGCTATTCATTTCCTGAATTCCCAGCTGTCATTAGCAATTCCTCTAATTTGACACAAAAGCAATTCATGTGTGGACCATTTTACGAATCTCCATAGAAAACTTTGAAATCGCATGCAGATTATAATATTACGAATTGTCAGTTTGTGACATTTTACGATAATTCATAATATTTTCCTATTATGATTCTGCCAAAGTGGCTGTTTTAGGCCCCCTGGCTTCCACACGTTACGTTTTAAATGGTAATTAATTTTTCATACACATATAATTTTACTATTGTATTGGTGACAGCAGTCTAACTACCCTACTCGCCGTAAGAAGTAAAACTTATCCACTTATGCACCAATCGACTCGACTTGAACTAGACAACTCCGTTTATCTTAAAAGCATCTCATATTCTTTGGTTTTCAATGCAATATCTACAACGAATCAAATCAATCTAACGAAAGTCCCTTCAGTACGACAAAGACATTTATTTACATCTCTATGCATTTATTTAAAAGCATGCTCATTTATTTATGCTATTTTGCTTATCTGCCTCCCAGTTGACTTCACAAATATGTGGTCTGACTTCTCAGCAGAAATATATTGAGAATTCGATACAAGTTTTTTACCATTTGCGGTATCAAACGTTTCTCTGCCACAAGAGACCGATAGCTAATGCAGACTTCATGTCCAAAATATAAAATTCTCAATGGTACAAAGTTTTATTGAAGGTTGTTGAAAACATGCAGTTAATTTTGGAGGTGCATTAGGATTTATAAAAAAGTAAAAAGTTTTATTAAGACAGGTAGTATATAAAGGGTATATAGTAAAAATAAAATAGTAGTCCAAATATTGATTACTTGACATTACTTGCAATGTTAAAGAAAAAAATAATCATATTTATTTTCTCTGACTTCGATAAGAAATAAGTGGATTTCGCTATCAATAATAGGAACACAATAATTACCTATTTGGAGCACTCATTTTAAGAAACAACTTAATGAACCGTCACATTGTCACACGTCACACCAACAATGTTGGAGTCAGCTTCCAGTCTAACTGGATACAGCTGAATACCAGATTTTTACATGAAGTGACTGCCTATCTGACCTACACAACCCAGTAACTGGGTAATACGATACCCCTAGAAAGGCCGGTTGTTAGACTGTCGGGCTTCTGACGACCTGTAACGACTGTCAAAGATATACGAATGACAGCCGGGACCAACGGATTAACGTGTATTCCGAGGGACGGAGAAATCTCGGTATGTAAAGATGGTCACCCACCACGGATCAACCCCAGTAAGCGTAGTTTATCCTGTTGGATCGACCCGTGCGGCTGTTATTACTTATCCACGAGATCCTCACATCACATCCTCACGTCACATTCATAAACATAGAAGCGGTAAGAATGAGAATTAAAATGAATCTATCCTACTACGACATTCATAACACAGACCAAAAAGTAACAAAAACAGCAAGATGAAAACATAAACACAAATAAAACAAAAGAAATTACTCATCCCTCAACGCACATATCCGTAATTATATACAAAGTAAAAACGACCAATGAAAAACCCAGGAGGGGCTTCAAAGGCTACAAAATATTTGTCCTAATAACACAAGTATAAAATGAATCGATTGCAAAGCAAGTACATGCCACCCCTCGTATAATTTGATAGTCTATACATGCGTTTATGAAGCATTCTGACCTTGGGGAAGTCTGGTAACCTAGCAACGCCAGTATTGTACTTGGGCCCCCTAGGAGGGTCTAATCTGCAGATAATCATACCTATAGGGTTCCTATATCAGGTGTTTGTGAAGTTAGAAATGTTGGTGTTTTCGGCGTGCGCTCATTTTTTGTTTAAAACTGTTTTCATTTTGATTAAACCATCAAAAATAGTGTCATTTTGTTATTTGTTATGAGCAACATTGTGTTTTAGTTCTTGTTATGTATGCTTGGTCCCAGTTTGATTCAGGATATTATTTATATATATATATATATATATATATATATATACTCTCTTTAAGGCTGTATTTTTTCTATCAATTAATAAATGATTACATTTCTAAAGTAAATCATGAATGTTTCGCATACAATGAGAACCTTTGGTCACTTCATATCAAAGAAGCATAAGTATATTCGAAGTTTCCACCTTCATTGCTGAACAAGTCACCTTGTCTTCAATTCTTACATCATCATTTTCCAATATCAGCCTTCACATTGTACTGCTCAATCGAAATCACACCGAAGCTTCCACTGAAGGTTACAACGATAACATGTTCTAAGAATTCAATAATAATAGCTTCAAGTCCGTCATGTCCATCCGTAATGCCTTCATAGGTATTCCCTGTACATGCGTCAGCTAACCCCCCGCCTGGCAACAGGGTTGTGCCACACCCAACCCTCCCGGGCCACAATCAAACTGATGAATACTTTCAACACTATATCAACCCGTATTGATGTTTGGTACAGACCTCTGCAACTGATGGAATTGAGATGAGAAAAATTTGACGGAAATGTTATAGGGATAATGCAAGGCGGAAAAGTTTTGGCGTTCAGAAAGTTTGATATTAGAGATTGATACTACGTTTCGTTGGAGAGCAAAAAGATTATAAAAGAAACTATTACAGATACATTGGAAAATATGACGAGTTTATTTCTTTTGAGTGGAAATGCTAGTCTTGTCATGGTGTTATTCGCTGTTTGACATGCATCTCTCAGGTATTGCTTTTCTTAATGGTATGAACCTAACCTAGCGTACCTAACGTCTACTTCTGTTGAATCTACTATTTCATTAATTTTCATTTGTAATACTTTCTCTGTTTCAAAAATCTTATACCTAAATTACCACTCTTGGACTTCAATTGCTATCGTAATTAAATTGCCACGACATGATTGATTTTGTTTTTTTATTATTTCATCAGCAACCAATTCATGCAGTATCAAGTAATATAAATTTTTCCCCATGCTATAAATATGCAAAGAACAATGTTTCATTAATAAATATTCACACACACGCTCGTGCTTAAAACAATGTCACAATGCAGTTCGTGTATGCAGAAATATTTTTCTGTTGACGCTCGCTCAAATGCCCGTCCCCCAAAAACTGCATGTATGTGCATGTTTAAAGTTATACGAAACATCTTCAAAAGATCAGCAGTGACACAGTGAACTGATGCATGGCGACACACTTACCTTCAATGCAGTCAGCCCTCACATTTTTGTCCTTACAACACAGTCTCCCTGTGACACACTTGATGTTTCCCCCCAGTAATTACTTCCCCTGTCCCTCGCCCCAAACCATAATACCTAGGTACCGACTGAGTCTAGGTATGTCTACATTTGGGTTCTCGACGGGATTTGCGAGGGGAATGCTAAAAGGGTGCGAGCGTCGTGTGATATAAATTCGTATCAAAGTTATAGTGTACATGTTTGTGCGCAGGGGAGCGCGATACAGCGAGTCTGCCTTGTATTTTAAACAAATACTTTGCATGATATACACGATATCCGATACTTCACGAGCACAGGATTAAATCTGTTTACCTTTTCAGGTATACTTTGAATCAAAGACAGACGGGAAATTCATCAAAGCATTTTTGGTCCGTCGTTAAAAGGTTATCAAGTCAATGCTCCATTTTAATGAATATTCCAGTCAACCAAATAAATTGGAAGTCACCTAAAAGAGTGTCCATTAAAAGGAATCTAACATCCACCTCAAATTAACTCCGGAGAAAGTTTACCCTCAAAATAATTAAGGATTCACCACAATTATCACCGCAAAATCAAACTTCCTTTTGATCATTATTTAGAAAAATGATAGCTTCGAATATTTACTTTAGCGTGAGCGGAATACGGTGGAAAATTGTGCAAGCGTGATGTTTAGACGAATTTGTATGGAGAAAATTTTAATAACCAAGAGGGCGTCACAAGAAGTTTTACACTTTGCCTTTTTGTGGAATCACCAAAGGGAGCCACAGTGATAATTATAATTATTTACCAATTGTGAATAAAGTTCGGAGTAGGTCCTGCGTAATTGCGAGCCGCTTAAAGTATCATTTAATGAATAATGTTCCGATTTCAATGGGGAGTTCGACTCGGCGCCGGCGAGGGCAGAGTTATCGAGGAGAAGGGACGTATTTTAATTTTTTCCCAAAGAAGTCTCGTTCTGAAGTTAAATCATTTCGCATGAGGAAATTCTTTAGGGCTTTACAAATTGCTACTGAATGTATTTGATACTAGGGCGATGTTATGAAAATCTGATTTAATAAGGCTGTACTTGAGACAGACATTCGTTGTACCGAACTTATCCAATGTACTCTTTGTCATTTGTCTCCACTTAAGCATTTAATTTAATCTCATTATATTATTTGAAGTTGGCAATTTGCAATCTATTCACGGTTCATCCCATTTAGATCTGTTTTAACGATTGCCAATTAGTAAAATAATAAGTAATAGTTGTTCAATTAAACTATTTGTACCTTCATTCTTAACATACATAGCCTATGAAGATAATAATATCGTGCCATAATCCTACTAATATTATAAACGCGAAAGTTTGTAAGTATGGATGTATGGATGGATGGATGTTTGTTACTCTTTCACGTAAAAACTACTGAATGGATTTGGATGAAATTTGGCAAACAGATAGTTTATAACTTGGATTAACACATAGGATACTTTTTATCCCGATATTCCCACGGGATCGAGACTTACGCGGGTGAAACGGCGGGGCGCACCTAGTTTACCCATAATTTTACTCTTGTATATTGAACTTATAGGTTGAATGTATTACTTTATCTAGATACGTTTCGTGATCTTTTGCTGTTTAGTTTAAGATCTTATCTACCATTTTCTTTGATCAATATAAATTTCAATACAGGATCCTAACTTTTTTATGATCGGTATGTACATAATTATTATAAATTAAAGTCGCTTTTCGTATTTGTTTGTATGTCCGCGTTGTTCTTTTAACACGCAACAGATTTTGATGAGGTTTTCACCCTCGTTTAGAGAATTTATTCCAAAAGGTTAGTCAATAATACGTTAATATTAAAGGTACTTATAACTAAGAAATCTCGATGTTTTGTGAAGTCCAAAAAACCTTGCGAAACAGGAGCAGGTCGCTAGTTTTTTTTTATGTTTGCGAATGTTTGTTTGTTACGCTTTCACGCTAAAACGGCTGAACGAATTTGGATGAAATTTGGCACATGGGTATACCATGACCTGAAAACGGACATAGGATACTTTTTATCCCGATATTCCCACGAGATCGTGACATATGTGGAATCGCGGGGCGCAGCTAGTATTTAATAGACAAGAAAATCTATTTCTTTTAAGTTTCTTCTGTAAGCATTTTCAGCCTTCGTACATACACACTACAAAAATAAAAATATTGTAGATTGTCAGGAAATCACAAGTGCCTTATCGCGGCGGTACCAATACATTTCATGTCGTTACAGCATCGAATTTCCTCTGTAGCATAAAGGAAAATAGCGTGCGGGGCATGTACTTGTACCTACATTGGTATATAAATGAAATATTTTCCTTAAAAAATGTGTTGTAGTTTCTCCTACATGTTCGTGGTTTTTCCAGCGATAATTATATGGTAGAACATTTTTCTTCTACGTTGTTTTAGGGGTTCCGTAATCAACAAGGAACATAATTTATACTTTCTCCATGTCCGTCTGTCTGTCTGAGCTTAGCTCAGAGACTTTTAGTACTAGAAAGTTTTAATTTGGCATGGGTATACATATATTAATCACGCCAACAAAGTGATAAAATAAAATCATGTTTTTTTTATGTTTTCGTCTATGCCATGGTCTGGGGTGTCGTTGGAAAAGTCGTTCAATAAAAACTATTGTGAGTGTGTGAAAACCGTTTATAAAAACCATTTTTTGATTCAGGGAATATACTAAGATATAAAGTGCACATTTTTGAACAGACTTGTATCTTTCATGAATAATTGTGAGGCGGTAATAAGCAGTATCCTCCGATAGAACCACCATAGCTTGCTTCATTCACCTCTTGCTTTCCGCAGCTTAACCAACTTAATATAATATGGTTTAAGAAAACTATGACAATCTATTTGCCAGTTAGCACAGCAAAATAACGGCTTATTGCAGCGTTTTATTATTATTATATTCATTAATTTCGAATTTTCAAATATATCCATATAGTTGTTAGTACCTAACACAGAAAAAACAAATCAATCTGCCTAGCCTTTTCCAAACTATGTTGGGATCGGCTTCCAGTCTAACCGGATGCAACTGAATACCAGTATTTTACATGGAGCGACTGCCTATCTGACCTCCACAACCCAGTAACTGGGTAACACGATACCCCTTGGTAAGACTGTTTGTCAGACTTTCTGAAGACCCGTAACGACTGTCAAAGATCCTCGAATGACAGCCGGGACCAACGGCTTAACGTGCTTTCCGAGGCACGGAGGAGTCTCGATATCTAAAGATGGTCACCTATCTACGGACCAACTCCGGGAAGCGTAGCTTAACCTGCTGGCTCGACCCGTGCGGCTGTTATTACTTAGCCAAGAGCACCACAAAACAACAGAAATGAATAAAGAAATAAATAAACAATGACAAGACATTAAAAACCGAATACAAAAAAACATAAGACTATCGGAAACTTTGATACCCGTGCGCGTGTTTACTTGACTTTGTGCAGTCGTTTTATGATTTCTATGCTCAGCAGTAGAAGTTAACGCTAATTGCTATGTTAATGATACAACAAAAGCTACAAACCAACAACAAAAGTAAGCCTAGTCAAGATGAAAACAAAAAACAATCGCTAAAATAGTTAAAATTCTTGCCTCGTCTATTCAGTACGCAAAATAGAAAAACTCTATCATTTTTATTAAAATATAAGGTATAAGAAACTACTCAAGACCTCAACGCAATCAATCATCGTTATCACTATGTTATCATGCATGGCTTTATTTAGTAAAAAGCCATGAAATGAAGCCGTCAGGGGTTCGGCAGAGCCATCAATCAGATGACGGATTCTGAGCTTGTCAAATCTTATCTTGTCTCGTCCAACGGAGCGGGTAATAGCTATTTACCTGTTCTCGTCTCGGATTATCTCGATTTTTGATTCTTTTTAGATATGAGGGGTCGTTTGTTGCAATTTGTTTGAAGAGATGTGTATTAAAATTGGTTGGATTTTTTAAATTGGCGTGTTTTTGCGTCTTCCGTGATATGCTGTCGTTTCGCAGAAGACTTATTTTCGTTTTATTTATTTCTAATAAGCATAAACAGCCTAGGAGACAAACTAGTGAGTAATGTTTTTTGGTAACATTGACATAGGTAATAAATCAGCCTATAATGTTCCCACTGCTGGGACTCAGGCCTTGGTCCTCTCAGTGAAAGGGAACGGCCGGTCAAATATAGTTTTTGATTAAGCCTAACTAATATTCAAAGAAAGCTATTTTGATCAGTTTTACCGTGATTTTTTATCCGTTGGAAATCCATAAAAAGCAGGCAAGATTTTTTTTGTTTTTTTTACGTATTTACTTACTTTACTTACCATACAATACTTAAAACTGTGTTAAATAGTTTCAGAATTTTAAATGAATACAAGAAATACACAGGTGCCTAAACATACGCCTTTCAGCACTTTTCCTGTTGCGATGTGGACGAATTTTTTGATGCCCTATTTTTACTGCCCCTTTTTATATACTTGTATATTTAATAATATTATTTTGTATATGTTTACATATCTCGGGACCCCGGGATGGTTGATGTTTACATGGGGCCAAAGCCAACTCACAGAGGCCCCTTATTATTATTTTAAGACTGTAAGTTTTTAAATTATGAACGTCTCTATAAATAATGAACACACGCCTTGAAAGCAGAAAACATTAAAGTTACTACATTTTCCGTAAAAATAAACCAAAAACCTCTGTTGGTAAAGACGGGTTCGATAAAAAATAAATCTATTAAGCTATCCCTTTTACCTTGCGTTTTTTTAATTAAGTGTAGAGGGAAGTTTTAATTAAGTTTAGATAGGTAGCTATAAAATCAGGAACTAGTAGGTACATAATATACTTTTAATTTAAATGAACTTTCATTTAAAATTCTTTATTAAGAACGAGCAGTAACTGGATGTTATTTTTATTTTGAAAAAGCCACAGCGAACAGCGAGTAAAAAAAAATCCTTTTACATTTCTACTACTCAAATGAATTGCGTAATTATCTTTCATTATTTTTTTCTTACACAAGTGAAGAATCTGTTATCTACCATATTCAATACATTTGCAGGGTTAACTTAATTAAGATATAATATGATTATGCTTCTCCTGATTAGGAAGGAATGGAACAAAAATAATATGATATGTGAAGGTTGATTGTAATTCTGTGCAAGTCGTAAAATGGAAAGGGTTTGCAAGAAAAATATAGCTAGATTCTGATGGGTTTATTGGTATATAGTGTTGATCCAACCTACGAAAACGGTACAGAAAAATAAATGACTGGTCAATTTAAAAAGGGAAGTAAGTTATTATTGGCAAAGATGATTTATCAACACAGCTTATACTAATTCAACGAATTAAGTTTATTAATCACTGTTGAACAAGTGCGTTAACATGTGAAATTTTTTTTTTTTTTGGAATGAATTTCTTTAACGCGGATTACGGTATAACTGAAGGACAATTCTCTTAATGTTTAAGAATGATCGCATTCGCATCTGTCAAAAATAAAATCAATTTATCAACA